>VXBP01005202.1:1618054-1942841 GCA_013400115.1 Rhinopomastus cyanomelas
GTGCAGCTTCTCACCTAATCCCCCTTTCCCCTCCCCGCCGCCCGTCACTGTCCTCCTCCCTGCTCCTACCATCGCCTCAGAATCAGTTCTTTGAGCGTCTCAGGGGATGGTGAGCCCCTTCCCTAGCCCTCATCATCCCCTNGTCTGGCACTGGATTTGCTTGTTACTTAACAAAAATTGCTATTTGGGATTTCAACATGAAGATACTTAGGCACCATCTGAAGTTACTCTTGATTTACTCTGGTTACAAGTGACACAAATACTCCAGCCTGCAGTACAGTCATTAGTTTTTACAGCTATCAGTACATGAACGTAACCAGAAATTCAACTTGGACATATCTGATGGAATCACATCACAGCTAAAAACAGAAGCACGTGGGCTCAGCTCAGTCATGTTCCAAAACATAGGCATGTGTTTCAGTCGCTGACTAACCCGAGGGCACAATATTGTTTATACATTGGATCTGGAATTTTGTGCTCCTGTGATGCAGATGGCATTGATTATATAAGAATAACTGAGAGCAACGATAATAATCGCTGTTATTTCTATTGTTGAAGTGATTTTTGAACTGTGGTTCTGCTGTGTGCATGGTGGTGTCATGAAAACGAATAAGCTAACCTAGAGGGTAATTAATTCCGTGTCCTATATCCCCAACATACTGCCCCTAAACAAGATTAGACTTGGATCTAGAACCGAGTAGAAGCATCTGTTCCGAACATAACAACTTCAGTTATGGTAATTGCATTGTATTTTAAATCTGTTACAACTCTTGTCTCTTAAGTAAGAAGAGTTAATTAGAACATCTGTTTTATTTTGATGGAAAAGTCAGAAAGACTACTGTAAATTCTTGAGTCAATTGTGTCTGGTCTTTCTCATTCCCTTAAATCTTTTTAGAACACAAATCTATTCAGCCATTGGGGTACCTGTTCTGGTGTTTCTGCCATTGCAGGCTGATATAAAGCCCTTGTGGTGACTCCTTTCATTTTCTGGAATATAACTGAATTTCAGTTTATTAGTTTTTATATTCAGACTGTCAAGAACTGCAGTCTGCATGATGACTGTTGATGAATGCAGATAAACAGGTTGCTCATTTAGACTATATAAGACTTATCCAATCTTCATATATGCGAACTTGCCGGTGATGTTTCTGCACGAATATTGGCCTGAGATTGCATCATTTAACACCCAAAATGGACAAACTTACAATTCCAGACTAAGCTTCTGCAGATCTTTTAAAACTCAGCTTTTTAAAGTCAGAACTTGAAGCTGTCTGAAATCTGTCAGGTTTGTTGCGCGTGCCAGAACACCACAGCAGGCAGACATGACTCAATTCCTTCTCTTGGCTAGTTTGCTTACAAGTTAGTTCACGCAGAGAGGAATAAAAATCCCCAACTGCCAAGCCCTTCAGGAGAGAAGCTGGCTCTGTCTTTGCTTTCAAGGAGAGTGCCTGGCTGCACACCATAGAATCATAGACTCATTAGGGATTGGGAGGGACCTTGGAAGATCACCTAGTCCAATCCCCCTGACACAGAAGGATCACCTAGACCAAGTCACACAGGAACACATCCAAGCAGGTCTTAAACATCTCCAGTGAAGAAGATTCACAACTCCCCTGGGCAGCCTGTTCCAGTGCTCTGTCACCCTCACTGTGAAGAAATTCCTTCTGATATTTAAGTGGAACCTCCTATGTTCCAGCTCACACCCATTACCCCTCGTCCTATCTCTAGATGACATTGAGCAGAGCCTGGCTCCATCCTCCTGACACCCACCCTTCACATATTTACAGACATTAATGAGGTCATCCCTTAGTCTTGGTCTTCCCAGTTTGAAGTAATTGATCACTTAAGTCATCATTTATTTGGAAGAAGGATGACCTCTGCCATCTTGGGTAGATGAAAGTGCGAAGTGACCACCCTCAGCTGCCCTCTCTACTAAAGTATTTGTAGAGGGCCATGCATGGGATCTAGGCAGGCTTTGATCATCAGAGCCTGCCAACAAAACATTAGAGCTCTTTCATTTTATACAATCTGTATTTTTCTAGTACTTGTCAGTGCAGCTTGGAAGACCTGTATGAGAGATGGGGCAAAACTGAGTCTGGGGGACCTTGACACTGGGCAAGAATTATAGAGCAGTGTCTCCCCTGTCCTTACTCTAGAACAAGAGTGTGTATAGAGCAAGTGGTATGCAGGAGTGTGGGCATATCAATCACACGGAACAGATGCCAGCAACACTTGCCAAAAATATCAAGACTTGTGGGTTTTTTCTATGGCTACTATGATTAAAAGGGCAATTCTGCACTTCTTTTTCTTGCTTTAACTTTTCAGAAAATTGTGCAAGTCTGTGACTGTGTGCTGATCACACAGAAAACTTCAGCGTTCACCTCTGTATTTCATGCAAGCCTGAGATCAAATGTTCTTAGTGTTTCCTAATAGTGATAAACATCTCACAGACCATGGGCAATCCCAGCAAATGCAATTTCTCCTTTCCTTTTGGGGTCACCCCTGCAGTCTTAACAAATAAATCCTGTCTCACTTGACCTTCCCACCTCTACTATCAATTAACTATTCTTTTAAAACTCTTTCAAGTCTCTTAAATCTCTTTATCCCCATTACAATTCTTACTGGCACCGAAGAATTTACAGTTGCCTCAGAAGATCATCTAGTCCAATCCCCCTGCCCCAGCAGGATCACCTAGATCTACTCTAGTTGAACACTCTTATCAAATTCATGCTTCTTTCAGTTTCATGTGTTGCTACAGTACACGTCACACTTGTGCTTTTCAAAACTCTTGTTGATCAGAAAAGAACCCGCAGTAACTGTTAAATTTGGGGATACCCAGGAATGATGGTGTAAATTATTGTTGTAAGGGTCTAGGATTTCTTTCCTCATGCTTTGATGATGGCACAGAGCTTATAACTGGTCGCTTTGTCCTTTAAATTATTATTTTAACAACTTTTAAGTCTTCTAAATGCTCTGGAGATTTACAGACTAGGAAAAGCTGCCCCTTCTTAGTTTAATGAAGTGTGCAAGTTACTAGCAGCTCAAAGACCAGGGATGAGAAGATCAGGTGTCAATTTATTATGACTTAAATGGAACCCAAGGAAACAGGGCTGGTTGCAAAGTGAGAATCAAAATAATCTGGAGTATTTGGAAAGCAAAACCAAGTTGCTTCAAAGGTTCAGTCATGTAACACATTGTGCACGTGAAAGAAAGTAATTTTAGTGAAAAGAAAAGCTTATTCATGATCATAGCCAGGGGCAGTAATGTGGGTACCCTTGAATGTGATTATTTTTTAAGATCTGGAGTAGTAAAGTGTTTGAAAATGAGTATAAAAGCCATCACAGCTAATTCAAGTGTTAAATCTACTGCTATTAGAGATGGTAGGCGTGAGGGAAAATAACATCTAGGACAAACAAAATTCCTCTCTAGGCCAAAATCTTCAGAAAATTCTGAACCATTTCTAGAAGTGGACTTCAGACAAATATATCAGTAGGATCACATGAACAGAGAAAATCTGTCTAAATATATCTTAAACCTTTTTTTAGACAGATAGGTAGGATGTGTGATTGATTGATGTGTGTGATTGGGGAGTTTTTCTGAGCCTGCATAGCTCATATATCATATCATATAGCTCATTCTATTTAAACTGAGCCAAAATGAGCTGTTCCTGGGAGTATGAACTGACATTCTTGGTGTTCATGTAAAAAACCCCAAAGACTAAGCAAATTAGATATTTTAATAGTGTCGAACAAAGAGGAAATCACCAAACCAGTGAGCAATCAGGGAGTGGAGGCTGATATTACTTTGGCCTATCAATAATTTGCCTCATCTAACTCTGAAAAGGCAAATTTTCAAACTTAGATGTTGTAGAGACAGAAGATGTAAGAGCTTAGACATCAGAACCAATGGTGTGTTGGCAAAGAATGACCTTTTAGTCCACTAAGATATAGAAACGAATGCAGGGCCACCCCAGAAGAGCAATTCGTCATGTTTGCAAGAATGACTGGGCTAATGGAAAAAGCAGCTGGGTACATTCCCTGTAAACACAGATGGAGTTTAAAGAACATAAATAGTTTTCATTTCTTTTCCTAATAAAAGGAAAGCTTGTCCTTGGTGTGTGGAAGGGAAAGGCTCATGTTACAAAGACCGTGGATGTGGTGTGTGGAAGAGCCGCAGAATTTGCCATGAGTTCACTCTGCTCTTTTCACAGGGTCTTTTGTAAGTGTCTTTGTGCAGAAATAACATCAGTTGCTCAAGGAAAGACAGTCTAAATAGATAAAATTTAAAAAAAAAATGCAGAGTAATTGTGTTTCACCACACTTGAGATTTCCTTGATGTTTTTTATCTTGAGATTGCTTCTGTGCTTTTGTCGCAGTGTGGGCAATTACTGTCATTCTACCCAGAGCTGTTCCTCTTAATACATCACTTCACTCCCCAAATTAACAAGTAGTGCTCTAATGGACATTTCCTTTTGAAGAAAACATTTGAACTCAGCCTAAGATTTGATAAATTGTATGTTAGAACTATATGTTTATTTTCACAAAACCACAGGACATTAGTAGTTGGAGGGGACATTGAAAGACCATTTAGTCCAATTCCCCTGCCAGAGCAAGACCACCTAGACCAAGTTTTCCCATCCTAACACACTAAGGAAATTATGTTTCAAATCCCGAATTTTTAAGTAATAATTTTAAGAAATAATAAGAATAATCTTAGTGCTTCAAACTACTCCCATAATCCATTGTGATTCCTTGAGACTAATTAGTCTCTTTCAAACCACAAATGAGGGAAGTTATTACAATACTTGGTTTAGATTACTCACATCATCTTCAATCTTTATGATTTGCTTTTTAAATTAGGAGTGTGCATTGGTACTGTCCTTCTGAAGCTCTTACAAGGGACTTGAACTGCAGGTTTAGGTCATGAAGATATCAGTGCACAGAGATCTTATATGTTCCTGCTCTGGCAGGGGGACTGGACTAGATGATCTTTGGAGGTCCCTTCCAATCCCTGATGTTCTGTGAGTCTGTGTAATACCCTGTGCTTCAATTCTACATCATTAAAGTGAGGACATTCTACTCTCTTTTCATTTCTGTGCTGTCTCAACACGTGAATGTTAAGCCCATTGGAGCAATGGTACACTGTGGTTTTGTTATAATAACTAGAATAACTTAGCAATGATCTTATTTGTGGTTTGAAGGCTCTACTGTAATTTGAACAGGGAAATAATATTATTAGATCAGTGAAATGTGCTGAAATACACTTTCCCAAGTGCTGCTTGAAGAATAGTTCTTCTGGATGGGTGATGCGACCTATTTTCACAGACTTAGGATTTCTGAAATATCAAAATCCTTATCTTGGATCGACTGCTTGTGACTACACCCTGCAGTACAACTACAGCCTCAGCAGGTTTGGGTTATGTCTTCCCAATGAATGAATTTTCTCACAGGGTTTTTTTGTAGCTCTTTACTTAGTAAATCTCATATTTGTGGTTTCTGATGATTAAATATTTTATAGTGTTCTTCTAAAAGTTATTAAAAAAACCCATTGCAACAGCAAATTACTTATGCAGATGTTAGGAAAAGCTTCTGTATTGCCAGGGTCCTCAGGCCTTGCAACAGGCTGCCCAGGGAGAGTTGAATCACCATCCCTGGACGTGTGTAGAAGCTGTGTAGAAGCTGCGTAGAAGATGCATAGAAGTTGCGTAGAAGTTTTGTGTAGAAGTTGTGTAGCTTAGAGATAGGGTGGGCTTGGTGTGGTTAGGTTAATCATAGAATCGTTAGGGATTGGAAGGGACCTTGAAAGACCATCTAGCCCAATCTCCCTGCCACAGCAGGATCACCCAGACCAAGTTGCACAGGAACACATCCAGACAGGTTTTAAATGGTTGGACTTGCAACCTTGTCTTTTCCAACCTTATTCTACTATCCCACAGTGTTTTCTCACATGACCTCTCTCAAATACAGTTTGTTATTGCCTTAAGATGAGCTGAACCCTATCCTCAAGTCTAGTATTAAAGCTTCTAGAAGTTCTATTGAGGTTACTTTGATGACTCTAATATCTCTGAGTTGTCTATCCTCATATAAAGCGTATTTCATCCATATTGAGATTTGTAACTACTGGCTTTTTTTAACTTAATGATGTATGTGCATCACTTATTTAAACTGTCTTGAACTCTCAGGCACTGGAATAGTCTTCCCAGGGAGGTGGTTGAGTCACCATCCCTGGGTGTTTTTAAAGATTTTTTGGATGAGGTGTTGAATGAAGAAAATTTTCCTCATGTCCAATCCAAACCTCCCTTGGGAGGTATCAAGGCTGCTTAGAGCCAGACTAGAGCTCTTCAGACATCAGCACCATGCAAACTACTTGATCAAGACAGAATGGGTTCAAGTTACAACAGGGTAGGTTCCGACTGGATATTAGGAAGAATTTTTTCACAGAAAGCGTGGTCAAACACTGGAATGGGCTTCCCAGAGAGGTGGTTGAGTCCCCATCCCTGGATGTGTTTAAAGATCATTTGGATGAGGTGTTGAGGGATATGATTTAGGAGTGAACTTGTAAGGTAGGGTATATGCTTGGACTTGATGATCCCAGGGGTCTTTTCCAACCAAAGTGATTCTGTTCTGTTCTAGAATCTGAGTGATTCTGTTCTGTTCTAGAATCTGAATGCAGGGTGCATAATAATTTTAAACTTAATATTTGTTAATTGTGGATTAATGGTATCCTAGGGAAAAGAGTAGTGAGATACGTGGAGTTTTTTATGTAAACCTTTTCCTGGCTTCATGCTGCTCTCAGTTTAATGAAGTACCATTGTAAAATATGAAGGTAAAAACTCTTGAAGAAAAACAACAAAATGCAATGAAAGCTAAACCAAACTCAAATCACTCTGTCCAGTAATTCCTGGAAGTGAATTTAGACCAAGCAGCTTAAGGGCTAGGAAGGTGCAGTTAGTCTCACGTGTTTTTGTATTGATGTTCAGAACGTAGATTAGTGTTTTAAACTTCTGTTGTACATCAGGAGCTTTGATTTCTTGTGCTCCTTTGATCTCTAGAAAGCTACTAACTTGAGGATAGTTGTCTACAGGTGTTATGACACAGACTGTCATGTTCTGTTATTTTTTTAATGAGGGCAACCTCCTTTCCCGGGTAGGGATCAGGGCTGAGTTGTGTGAGGTGCTGTGCAATGAATGCTAAAGTTTCTGCTCTGATACTGTGCTTGGTAACTGATAAAACAGTACTGGGAGGAATGGGATGTCTATCATTTATACTTTACAGTGACACAAAATTTGTCTGTCTTAATCAGTTTAAGTGCAAGTACACGTCTTCCTAATGAAGTTGCTTGTTAATATTCTGGTGCTTTACTCTCAGATTGGGCTAGATCAGTCACATCTCTGTCAGCAGAGCTGCTGGAAAAGATCTTTTTAAAAAGAAGTCTTTTCATGTTATAGAGCAACTCTTTTATTTAGTAGTTTACCAAGTTACACAGGATCTCATGGTTGTCCAAAGACGTGTTAAAGGAGAGATTGTATATATTTTTACATTTCATTTTGACTAAACCCCAAATTTAATCCAGCAGGTTCACATCATTATTCAGCCATTAAAAATCCCAAGCAATGCTTTGTACTGAGAAACTGAGGAGAACACCTCCCTTATGAGGAAAGGCTGAGGGAGCTGGGTCTCTTTAGCTTGGAGAAAAGGAGATTGAGGGGTGACATCATTAATGTCTATAAATATGGAAGGGGTAGGGTGTCAGGAGGATCGACTTCTGCTCAGTGACACCCAAAGATAGGAGAAGGAGCACTAGGAGTGAGCTGGAACGGGTGAGGTGCCATAGGTGCCACATCAGTCTGAGAAGGAACTTCTTCACAGTGAGGGTGACAGAGCACTGAAATGGGCTGCCCAGGGGGTTGTGGAGTCTCCTTCTCTGGAGACGTTTCAAACCCTCTTGGACACATTTCTGTGCAACTTGATCTAGGGGATCCTGCTGTGATGGGGAGATTGGACTAGATGATCTTTTGAGGTCCCTTCCAATCCCTAATGTTCTGTGTGATTCTGTGAAATCTTAATTATACACAAGCATTCTCCACGTAGAATCCACCCCACTGGCACAAGACAGTATTTGATTCCAGAAGGTGAAAGCTGCTTTACTTTTGAATCAAACCCACAGGGAGATGATAATAGGCTTTATACTTTGCCCACTTACTTTTACGGATTTTATGGTGGATTTTTATATCCTGAACCTTCTTAACAAGACACAGTGTCAAAGGACTTGCAAAATGCAAACCTTAAAGAGTGAATAAAGTATAACTTCTGGCTGCTATAAGAGTCAGTTATCTAAATATGGAGTGTGATTTTTGTGGCCCCAAAGAACAACGCCTATCAAAATGGAATTAAATTTAAATGTACTCAGGAATGACTCTTGCAAATGTGCTTCTCAGCCCCCTCCTCTCCATCTGTAGCTGGTGGGAGTTGAGCTTACTGAGAATTTTGCTGAGAATGTTTAACACCTTGCAGGTGTTTACATTTGAATACCAGTCCTAATAGGACATAAATAAAGTAATACTAGTTGGCAGTAAAGCCTAATATGGTTGAAAGAGTTATTTGAGAGAATATGTGAACTATTTTTAATTTCAGCTGTCTTTAAACTGCTTTAGATGAAATTTTCAAATTGACACAGTTTCTTGCAACTTGTTTTTTAATAGACTGGGTGCAAAGAAATCCTTTGTTCTTTTTAAATCAATGGAAGAGGTGTTTCAGAGAAAATGTGAGTACAGAGCTGGCTGGACTTGATAACCTTGGAGGTTCTTTCCAGCCATGATGATTCTATGATTCTATGAAGCAGGAAAAAGTTGGTTGGAACGTGTGAGGTGGACTACACAGGCATGGCTGGGTCACTTTAGCTTGGAAAAAAGGAGGCTGAGGGGTGACCTAATTCATGTTTATAAGTAAGGAAAGAGTGTTGTCAGGAGGATGGAGCCAGGCTCTGCTCAGTGACATCCAATGATAGGACAAGGGGCAGTGGGTGTAAGCTGGAACACAAAATTTTCCACATAAATATCAGAAGGAACTTCTTCCCAATGAGGGTGGCAGAGCACAAGAATGGGCTGCCCAGGGAGGTTGTGGAGTCTCCTTCTCTGGTGACATTTAAAATCCACCTGGATGTGTTCCTGAGCCATGTGATCTAGGGGATCCTGCTCTGGCTGGGGAATTGGACTATCTTTTAAGGTGCCTTTCAATCCCCAATGTTCTGTGATTCTATGAATGTGAGTAAAGAGCTGGTGCTCAAGCAGGAACCTGTTGGTTGGAACTTGTGAGGTGAACTGCATAGGCACGAATCTGCAGCAGCGAGGAAGTGTGTGAACCCTCTTCAAACATTCCTCTAGTTCATCAAGGCTCATGAAGTGGATAGATAAGTACAATCTGTAAGTGGATCTTCATCACTTCCTCCATGGTTTTAGGTAACACAATGCCAACCTTAGTGCATACTCTTTATGCTAGAGGCATCCTCTAGGTCCTTTCTTCTGTAGAACATATATGTGGATTGTTCTTTCAACAAATTCAAGTAGGCTTTTGAAGTTTTGTAGCTATTTGTCTCCTACAATTAATCCCTCCTAAACTTGTGCCATCATTCCCTATCTAAACAACAGAGAGTGCTTCTGTTATCTTCACAGTGACAGCAGTAACAGCTTGAGACATTCTGGCTACAAACATGAGTTTTGGAAGGGAAGGTCAATATAATGATGGTTTGATTGCACGCTGTGGCAGCAGTGAAAACATGACTAACAGGAAGGCATCCTCTTAGAAAATCACTTTGCAGCACCGCTCTGTGTTGCAACCAAAGGACTGTAAAGCTTTGCCCTGATGTATAAATTGGGAATATTGCAGATGGCTGGTGAAGACTTCTAAGGAAGATGGATGTCTGTTCTGGAGCAGACATTTTATAGCTTGGAAACGTGAACAGTCCTTTACATATCTGCCTTGCAAATATGAACTTGGGTCGAGAGGAAAGAAATCAGAGAGACTGCAGCAAGTGCTGTAAAATGATGTTGGCCTGGCATAAAACACTTAGCTTAGCTATATTCAAAGAAAATGAGACTACAAGAAGAACTTTAACTTGCCTGAAGTTTGAAATAACTCTTCTTTTTGTGTGTTTTCTTTTGTTGGCTGATAGCGTAGGTCTGGAAGTGCTTTTAGGTATGTGCTCTACTAATGTTTTAAGATTATGATATGGTAAGTTTGCATCATTCTAATAGTAACCAGTGACTAAAGGTCCCCACCGGTAGTCACTCAAAATGGATTAAAATAATTCTCTTGAATTCGTTTGGCCCAGTTTACTCAAGAATGGACTAAGGGGGAAAATGGATATCTAGCTTTTGTTCCTTTTTCAGGATATAAGTATTTCTGATTCCATCAAATCTCTTTATAATACCTCTGAAAGTCACCTTGGTCCATTAAGATAAGTTACTAGCAAATAGAACCATGGCCAAGGAAAAAGTGGATTTGCAAATGTACTTGAGGAGAACAATAGGATGCTGAAGTTCACAGATTGCTCACAGTCAGAGCAAGCTCATTATGCCACCAGAAGGGTCTCTTAATTGTGCCTATAGCTTTATATCGAAACTCGATTGAACCTGTTTCAAATAGTGCTTTCCACAGAGAACTCAAAGGCTTCAATTCTGTGAAGACATTTTGAATCAACTGCACTAGATCAAAACTTAATTGAGGCTGGGGAAACTGTATTAACAACATGGTCCCAGCTCTGTATTCAAGCTCCAAGAACTTGATTCTGCTGCATTATTCAAGCGCTGATAATGTGATAATACAGATAGCCACAAAGGTGCTGGATGGCTGCTTAAACCAGGTACTTAACGAGCTCTTGTTCCAGGGCAAAGAAAGGGCAAGACCCCTACTAGATCTACAAAGCAAACTGGAGCATTGGAGTGAAAGTTGGCCAAGAGCAGTTCTGTAAGGTTGTAGCTCTTCCGCATACACTGTTGGGCAATAGCAAAGTTGTAGATTGGGATTTTTGATGTCCCAGGACATGACAGACAAGCGATGCAAAAGAGGAAGCAGCTTAATGGGACTTTATTTTTAAAGAACATATTGAGAATGATGGTTTTCAATCTGCTTTCTCCTAGGAAGTGTAACTCAATGGGCTCTCCTCATCTTTATGGACCATAAAATCCACATTTGTTTTTCATAATCACTACCTTTTCACTTGGCTTGAGAAAAAGATGTAAAAGATCACAGAAACAAAATACATAGGAAAATATATATAGGTTTTGTGAGCATTTTGTTGAAAAATTATTTGACTCAGGATCTCAAAATGTTCTGGTGGTTAAAAACAGTTTCTGCTGAGTGCTTTTGATTTGATTTAAAAATATGGAGGCATGGTTGTGTGGTAATAATGAAATCAACATACAGTTGTTTTAGATCATGCCATTTTCAAAAGTAATTCTATTTTCTCGGTGTGGGATAACGTTATTTCATTGTTGTCTCTTCAAATCATCGCCCAGTGCTGTGTCAGGCACGTGGGTGTTGAGATCACTGTTCTGCTGAGAGATGAAAATATGTCTTAGAGATCTTTTTCTGCTGTCATTTCTGAAAGTGGCACTGACCAGTGTATGTGGGCAGTATCTCATCATGATGTCTCAATTTGATGTCATTCCACTGAATGTCACAAAGTCAGTGTTCTCCTCCTTAACACCTACTCCTGTTTCAGGACTGTTCAACAGAGAAAAGCTATTCTTTTCTTTATTCAAAGTCTTCTTTCTTTGCTGAGAGACATCACATGCAGAAGCCCTTTTGTTAACCGTGAAGGATATCAAAGGTAGGGTTGTTCAAAAACCAGAATAGCACCTGATTTTCTGTGGGCTGAGACTGGGACCCTGCATATTGTGAAAATTTCACAGAACATTAAGGATTGGAAGGGACATTGAAAGATCATCTAGTCCAATCCCCCTGACACAGCAGGATCACCTAGACCAAGTCATACAAGAACATATACAAGAAGGTTTTAAATGTCTCCGGAGAAGGAGACTCCACAACCCCCATGGGCAACCCCTTCCAGTGCTGTCACCCTCACAAGGAAGAATTTCTTTTTCATTTTGACGTGGAACTTCCTATGTTCCAACTCACACCCATTTCCCCTTGTCCTATCATTGGATGACACTGAGAAGAGCCTGGCTCCATCCTCCTGACACTTAACCTTCACTGATTTAGAAACATGAATGAGGTCGCCCCTCAGTAGTCTTCTTTCCCAAGCTCAAGAGACCCAGTTCCCTTAGCCTTTCATCATAAGGAAGGTGTTCCACTCCCTTCATCATCTTTGTGGCTCTGTGCTGGCCTTTCTCCCTTTCCTCCTGAAATTGAGGGGCCCAGAACTGGACACAATATTCCAGATACAGTCTCACCAAGGCATAGTAGAGGGGGAGGCATGTGCAAGCCTTCCTGGTCAAGTGGTCTGTGCTTTTGTGTCCTTCTTTAGAGGGTTACCCATGTTCAGAAACCTCTTTGTTACAGAGCTTTAATATTCTCCTTCCATTCTCAGGCAGTGATTTTGTTGACAGGACTGGCCGTCACAATATTCCACACCCTCATAAAATTACTGTTTTAATCTATCAAAACACTCTAAAATTAAAATGATCGCGTGAAACACAATAAGAATAAAATGCACCAACACCACAACAGATGGATAGATGCTCTTAAATAAATCTCTATGGATCCAGGCTTCACTCATGTCCCAAAATGGTTTTGATTTCATGTACAGAGTTGAACAAAACTATCTTTAAAGAACACACAGAAAAACACCAAGGAAGATTTTATGATACATAATGTGTCAATAAATTTTTCATCATAAAAATACAATATCAAATACAACTCAAAGTTCATCTTCTAAGTTTGGACTTTTTTGCCATTTCAATGGTATTTTTTTCAACAAACTAAAGGTTAAAGCTCTTATTAAACTTGAATTCCACCACAGAACTTTAATCATAGTGCTGTTACTTTGATGCTGCGATATATAAATCACTGTAATGAATTGGATGTTGCTGCTTACTCAGTGCTGCAGTTATTCCTGCTAAATTGTTCTTACTATGTTCTACTAAATTATTGTTGTCATCATCTGGTGTTACCTAGGCACAATTCCCATCATTCTTATTGTGATCCCCAGGGATATCCAAAGGCCATATAAATCTATTTTTAATATGTTAGGCTGTAGCTTAGGTGGCCTCCAACACCTATAATTTTGGTCTATGGGTGACCACAAATCTCAGGAGAGAGGATTCACGCACCAGATATCTGCCATTTACACTAATGTAATGAACAGTTAAATAGGTTGTTCCTTAGTGATGGATGAAAAAGACCAAGGACATGTCATCGTGTAACTGCTGAGATTGGAATTTGATAGTTTGCAGTCTCCTCTTTCCTTTCCACCCTCTACCTCCACCCCTTCATGGAATAGGTTTCAGTGGGAAGTGAAGAAAACTCTAGTGGAAAGCAAGCAGAGGAATAATGAGAAACTCAATTTTATCATGGCCTTAAGAGAAAACCGACAGATGGAATTTCTTTTTTAGAGAGTTTTTGGAGGAAAAACATGGTTGGAATCAAAACAAGAATATTGGCTCCTGTTTCCTGGGCCTCCTGTGTTCAGCAAAATAAGCATTTGCATTCATAGTTTTTAAGTCAACTGAAAGGGATCAGATAAATACAATTTGCTCTAACAAAATATTTTCCAAACAAAACCAACTTGCACAGATTGTTTATAACTCAACTAAGCCCTTGAGCTGAAATGAATCTCTTCATAATGTGAAATTCCAGGCTCGCTGCAGCAAACCCAGCTTCACCAATATTTTTAATCGTCCTCTAATGTTTCAGTTCAGCAGTTGTCTCTCATTGAACAGGCCTTTCCAGATTCATTGTGCAAAATACAAACCTGGTTTATTAACAGATGATACAAATCACAGAACATCAGGGATGATTGGGAGGGACCTGGAAAGAATTTGTTTTACTTGCCTTGTCCTTCAGTGCCCTAAAGTCATAGAATCAATCATAGAATGGCTGGGGTGGAAGGGACCTCAAAGATCATCTAGTTCCAACGCCCCTGCAGAGGTAGGGACACCTTCATGAGATCAGGTTACTCAGGGCCCCAGCCAACTTGGCCTTTAACACTTCCAGGGATGGGGCAGGCACAATTTCCTTGAGCAACCTGTTCCAGCATCTTGCCACCCTCATAGAAAAGAATTTCTTCCTCACGTCCAACCTCAACCTCTCCTCTTCAAGTCTGGAAACCTTTCCCCTTGTCCTCTCGCTATGCACCCATGTCAAAAGAAGTTACATCCTTCGATATTGGCGCGTAATATTTCCTGATTTGTAATGTCTTGTAGGGAAATGATAGCAAATAATAGGGTAATTACAACAGGCAAATGTAGTGCTCAGTAGATTTATATGTTGCTTGAATTGTGGTTTCTTCATTCTGTTTGTGTTGACCTCTGCTGAAACAGGTGGCTTTTATAAGTAGAGAGCAATATGCACAGTGTAATGATTATTGCTGCTAATAGGGTTTAAATAACAAACAAAGGGAAAGGTAATAGGTGCTGAGGTGAAGGGGAAGACTATAAGGAGGTTTGGACCTTTTTTAAATGCAAAGTGATTGCCCAGTGTTAGACCATATGCTACAGAAAAACTTGATAAAGACAAGGCAAAATCATCGAGTTTTTTTTAATATTTGACTTTTATTAATTATTTAAATTAGAAGAAAATTGTTTCAGCCAAATACAGTTACTTTCAATGTGATCTTTCCAAGTGCAAAAGGGGATGAGCTTTCATAATACATGTGCTGGTGCTGATTGTGGCTATGTGATAGATTGGCTTCCTCAGAAAAGTGGTTTCATTTGGTTTGTTTCTGTCTTAACCAGCTAGAATAACATTGCCAGATCAGGAACCTCCACGTAGTCGTACAAGCAAAACCAGTGAATTCTGTAGCACATTTCCTTCGTAAGATTGCTCACTGGTTTGAATCTGCACGAATCAGTGGTTTGAATCACTGACAAATGAATCACAGAACATTAGGGACTGGAAGGGACCTCAAAAGATCATCTGGTCCAATCCCCCTGCCACAGCAGGATCATCTAGATCAAGTCACACAGGAACGTGTCCAGGTGGAGACATATTTTTGGTGATTTCTTCTTTATGGAGATTATGGATCATCCTGCTGAACTCAGTGAAATCAATGCAACTTTTTCAGCGTAGCTAGACTTTCCCCAAAGTCTCTCTTCCCCCTCCCTTGAATTCCATATCACAGTCACTATGAAAAGATGAGGATGTTAGCAAGTGATGCTGAGCCTGTGTTGGGCAGTTGGAGCTACTAGTGTGTGTGGGAGTTGTGGAAACCTGTGATGTTATCAGGATTACATTTTAAAGTCTTCTCCCGGAGTAAGTTGTCATTTGGCACTGAAAACTGTTATAGGGTTTGGAGGCAAAATAAGGAGTCACAGTGCCTGAATTCTCTGATGTTCTAAGATACTTGGAGGAAAACTGTCATTCTGCTTATGTTTTGCCATAGATCCTCCATAGCTCCCACCTTGTAAAGAGCAGACGTGAGTTAGTTGATTTAAGCCAGTGCTTCTTCCTTTGCCTCCTGGCCCAGGCAATTTGAAACAGCCAGGTGTGTGAGATCAATCAGGAAAAGCATCCTCAGCAGATTTCTGCATGAGGAGAGAGTTCAAAAGCTCCTTTTGAAGGACATCTTCTTGTGAAGATTCTTTGAAATTCAGAGGAATTAGTATGATGAAAGGTGGCTCTGGTCCATGAATGCAGGCAGTTGATTGTTTCAACTGCCTTTATCTTGGTGATCCATGGGTTTTGCAGCTCGTGCACTGAGGAGGTACTGCCAGAAAATATTTTTATTAAACATGGAATACAAAGACATGAAGGTTTTTTCGAGCCATAAAATGCTGATAATAAAACCTATTCAAGATCAGGAAAATAACACTTTTCTGATCTAAATATATTTTATCTGTGATGAGTTCTCACTGTAGTCAGGCCCTTGTTCATAGAACCATAGAATTATTAGGGATTAAACCACCATCATGCTCCAAGACAGACATTTAAATAAACCTTAAGAGCCCACAAATTGTGATTCTCAGGACTTCTAACTTCTTTGAGTGTCTATTTCCAGTGTAAATGAGACTTCTCAAAATATTTCATGAAAAGCAGGGAATAATTTTTTCATGTTTATTTCAGACTAGCCAAATAGCCGGGCCCTCGTTTGGGAAATGAAAATCATGGTCTGGCTCTGCCAGATTTTGGAGAAGATTTGAACTTATCCCCTGCAACAGCAGGATCACCTAAACCAAGTCACACAAGAACACATCCAGGTGGGTTTTAAACGTCTTCAGAGAAGGAGACTCCACAACACTCCTGGGCAGCCTGTTCCAGAGCTCTGTCACCCTCACTGGGAACAAGTTCATTCTCATATTGATGTGAAACCTCCTATGTTCCAGCTTACACCGATTGTCCCTTGTCCTATCACTAGATGACACTGAGAAGAGCCTGGCTCCATTATTAGTTAAGGCCTGTTGGACTGTTTGTCCAGTTCTCTCCTCACTGCTGTGTTGAAGATATTAATGAAAATCAGAAACACCTCATATTTCGTCTGCACTCGCTTGTTTCTCATTCTCACTCCTCAGGCCTCTTCAGTGTTTCCTCCAGTCTGTACTCGTGCACACACATCCCTCTGTACTTTAAGATCTGCTATTTATTTGGTTTATGGACATTTCAGGTAGCATCTTTTTTTTTTTTCTCAAAACAATCTGCTGCTAATCCTCCATTTATCTCAGAGATCCTTCACAGCATTGTGCTGCGTTGAATGTGTAATTTGTAGCTGATGTCTTACATGAGGTGAGCGCAAGGAACCGTGCTGTGTTTAAATGAGAGAGCATGGCTGTGTGTTTTAAAACAACTTTGAAGAGCCTTTGAAACATCCGTGAGGGTTTCGTCTATGAAGATTCCTTCTCCGTGTGATACAAATACAATGTCTTGCAATGTGGGCAAGTTCACCCTATGAATTTTCACAACCCTTCGGCTCCGAGCTGCCGTGAGTGCTGTTATCTCTTGAGCCAACCACATATTTGTCAATATTTCATCCCACTTGACTCTGTGATATTGGCAGTGCTCTGAAGGTTTCTGTCCTTAGCCCTGAGTTATTTTCTGCCCTTGTGCTTCCAAGTCTCATTACTAGACTCATCTTGCTTTCTGTAGGTGGCAGCAAGTATATTGTTCTGCTGATGCTCTTTCATCTCTCCAAATATGTTTGTTCCATATCTAAACCAAGGAGCGTGCACATAGGTGTTTTGCTGTGGAGCAAACACATTGAGCTCTGGGTATGACAGGAACGCATGATCTTCCTGAAACACATGTTCAGGGAACAGAATAGCACCGCATCCACTGCCTGAGAGAAATACCTGCATTGGTTTAGTGGTTATGATGAGAGATTGCTCTTTGTGGCCAGTGAGCTACGCCTACCCCATGTGTCTAGTCTGAAATTACCAGCACGTCAGGGCCCAGGGGCATCTTGCTGCCTCCGCCATGGCTCATAGCAGCCCCCCACACAATCTCCAGGACAGTAAAAATAACAGGAGAGAGGATGAGAAGTAGGACGGGAGGAATGAAGCGCGGAAATGGAATGTGTGGGTAAGGAATAATGTGCACTTGGGCATTCTCTGCAGGTGAAATTGCTCTGAAGCAGCTGCTAGAAGTTAGCAGAATGCTGAGCAGCCCTAAAGCAGCTCTAAATTTCGAGTAGCCTAAGTTGTTCCCTAGGTTCAGCAGTCTTCTGTACATTGTATCCCACACATATTGCTCAGAGTTTTTAAGCAACAAATTCTGACTCTTTCCTTGTCCCTGAAGGTACCAACCTGTCCCCTGAGCGAAGCAGTGAGAGCTCAGCATGAGGAGCAGTTGTACTCCGTTACCCTTCCCATTACCACCGTAACGGGCCATCATGTTTTTCAGAACATTTATTCTGAAATGTCCTTTGCTGGAAGTTAAATCTTACTCAAAGGATCTTCTACTCCACTGCTTTCCTTTTTGGAAAACATGAGGCTGATACTTTTCCTGAACCAGCCCCACTTCATTCTCTTTGTGCTCAGGGTTGTGATCCCATGTGCACATGATCCCATGTGATCTAACTCTGTGCCTAGATCCAGGACCTTCTCACTAGGATCTTCTGCAATCCCTGTCCCATGGAGACAATCACAGAAAAACAATGCTGCAACACGGCCAGCACTCTCCTTTTCATCTGCCTGATTCAAGTGGCCTCGTGTCATTGTTCCTGTTTCTACTTCTATCAGTGAATGGAGAGTGACCACGAGCCCCTGTGCTTCCATCATGTATCACAGAATCATTAGGGATTGGAAAGAACCTTGAAGGATCGTCTAGTCCAATCCTCCTGCCACAGCAGGATCACCTAGACCAAGTCACACAGGAACACATCCAGGCAGGTTTTAAATATCTCCAGTGAAGGAGACTCCACAACCCCCCTGGGCAGCCTGTTCCAGTGCTCAGTCAGCTGATGGCAATTCCAAAGCAATTATGGGAATGGAAGAAATGGTTCCAATTTCCAGACTTAAATGAAACACCAGATAGTGAAGTGTCTCTGCAAGTGTGAGCTGGCAACAGCGATCTGGGAACACTGTTCACAGTAGGCTTGTAAAACGTTACCCTGACATCAGCTGAAATGGGAATTTTAACAAGTCTTCACATAGAAAGCAGAATGCTAATTTCATAAGTCATCAAATCTGAACTGTTTTGGCTCTGCCCCCTCAAAAAAACCAAACTAGAAAATGCAGATGGTCCTACTGGGACCAGGTAACATTTGGCAGCAAGGATGTGACTGATGCTGTTCTTGAGGGCTAGCTCGGGTAACCTGCAGGTCTTGGCTCTCTTAAGCCTTGCTCCAGGCTCTCCTTCAGGCACATACTACATAACAACACCGGTGCCTGCCTAAAGCAGAGAGTTTTCTTCACCTCTCTTCTGTCTCTTCTCTTGTTGTCTACAAGGCATCATCACTGTGGTGCCACTGTGCTGTGTAGGGGCTGTGAGAGCGAGCTGCGGTCCAGTGTATTTAGTATGCGAGACAGTAATGATACCTAGAAGGAAGAAGAAGAAGAAGAACAAGATCTTTTTTAAAAAGAGCTTCTACCTAGTGTCAAGCAATACTAGATTTTCAGTATTCTCAGCTGCAAGGAATGCCCCAGGAAGCAGAGCTCTTGAGCTTTTAATTTTCTTTCCCCATGTCTCTATGGACATTGCAGTAGAAGCAGAATAGAGAATCTCACTGTTGGTCTGTCTTATGACAGTTCATGTCTGAGGGACTGGAAGGAAAGTCTCATGAGGAGAGGCTGAGGGAGCTGGGGGTGTTTAGTCTGGAGGACACCCAGGGGGGACCCTCTCCCTCTCCACAACTCCCTGAAGGGATGTTATTGTCAGGTGGGGGTCAGGCTCTTCTCCCAGGCAACCAGCGACAGAATGAAAGGACAGAGCCTGAAGCTGTGCCAGAGGAGGGTTAGGCTGGATATTTAGGAAGCCCTTCCTCACTGAAAGGGTGATCAGACACTGGAATGGACTGCCCAGGGAGGTGGTAGGGTCCCCATTCCTGTAGGTGTTTAAGGACAAACTCCTGTGTCACTTAGTGCCCTGATCTAGGTGATTGTGGTGGTTAGGTCATAGGCTGGGCTGGATGATCTTAGAGGTCTTCTCCAGCCTCAATAATTCTGTGATTGTGTGAAATACTCTTTACTGCTATCTGCAATGTGCTATTTCTTCGATGTCTGTTGCCCTCACAAGTAAATGAGCAGGAATAAGTTAAAAATAGGGTTAATTTTCATCATGTATGAGATCTACCTGCACACTTCATGAAGTTCATTAACTAACTGAATTCTTACTGCCCGTGAGTAAGAAGTTTTCATGTTTACTTTGCAAAGAAAACAAAGGCCATGGAGGAACACCGGGCTAGCACTACTGAGCAAAGTGGAAGAAAATTACTACCTATCTGCTGAAAACTCAAATGCTTCTTCATAAACCCAGTGCAGAGTACTCACCCTGCACCACTTGCAATGAAGTGTGCCAACAGGAACAGCTGGTCCTTCTGTCTGTAACTGCTTTACCACCAGAACTGCCTAAACACTACAGTCCCTGGAAGATCTCTGGAGGCTAATTACAGAAAGTCAGAGCAGAAGGAGGCTTTCAATGAGAAGGAACTTCTTCCCAGTGAGGGTGACAGAGCACTGGAACAGGCTGCCCAGGGGGATTGTGGAGTCTCCTTCTCTGGAGAAGTTTAAGACCTGCCTGGATGTGTTCCTGTGTGACTTGGTCTAGGTGATCCTGCTGTGTCAGGGGGATTGGACTAGGTGATCTTTCAAGGTCCCTTCCAATCCCTAATGATTCTACGATTCTATGAAACAGACTTTTTTAAGTCCTGTTTTGCTGCATCATATCTAACCCCTCATCTTCAGAAACTGTTTTCCAGAGAAAAATTAAGAAGTTCTTTTGTAAAAGAGAAGTTTTGGGTTTATGGGGAAGGAAACGAAGGTACCTCAGAGACACAGTAATTGAACCCACACCAGGCTGTTTTGTATTATAGCGGTGTTTTGCAAAGCTTTCACCTACTTTAGAGAAGGTGAATGTCTTACATGCACAGTTTACACAGTTTATTAGGGTTGGAAGGGGCCTTCAAAGGCCATTGGGTCCAACCCTCCTGCTCCAGCAGGATACCATTTACTAAGTGCACAAAACTGCATCCAGCTGGGGTTGAAACATCTCCGGAGAAGGGGACTCCACAAGGTCTCTGGGCAACCTGTTTCAATACATAATAACCCTTATTTTAAAGAAGTTTTTCTTCATACTGAGGTTAACCATCCTGTGTTTAAGCTGGCCTCCATTACCCCTTGTCCTGGCTGATGCAAATGAAAAGAGAGTGTTCATTTTTCTGCACCCAGCCTCATGGATTTACAGACAGTAATTAAACCCCCTCGTAGCCTTCTTTTATCCAAACTGCAAAATCCCAGTGTTCTCAATGTCTCTTCATAAGGCAGCTGTTCCAGTACCCCAGTCATCCTCATAGCTCCTAATTTATCGTTTCACTTTTCCTTACGTCTGGATTTCTGATAAGCTGACTGGTCCAGATTGTGTAGAGGGCTTTTAATCCTTAAGAGAAACACGTTCGCTGTCCAGTTCACACCATGAGCTTCCTCCACGTCTTGGAGCTGGAGCTAAAGCTAAGCCTTCCTTGGAGGCATATTTCCAGAACTTGCTTGCAGCAAGCTGCACCCATGAGCAGGAAAAGTTTGGGGATAATACCATTCAATTTAACACCATTAAATAAATAATAAATAATCAGAATAAATCTCTATATATATATAGGTAGATGAATAAATCATGGCAGAGGTGTTCTTTCTTGGGGAGGTTAAAACATAGAGTAAATGTGCTCGTGAACAATTCATATGACAAAGGAAGCATGTGTGCTTCCTCCTCAGGGCAGTATCTTAGAAAAACTACTTACCCCAAATTTTGGGTAAGATGTTGGGCAGAAATCGTGTGCTGTGTACAACAAACTACAGAAGCCCAGCCTGCTGCATCTAGACTTCAGTGTGGTCAGCTCAGTTGGTTTTATGTACCTGACTGCATTTAGGTTATGTGGCAAGCTGGGTGGTATTCAAACTCGTATGTATTGATATATAAACCTCCATAAAATACATACAGATATATTTTTAAAAAGCCTTTTAAACAGTTTAGAGGGAAAGATGAGAAATAAAGCAAAATAAACTACAGGACTGTTGTATTCAGGGAGAGGAGAGGCTAGTAAATCAACAGGAGGCTGGGAGAAAGCCCCAAACATTCAGAGGAAGGTGACAGTCCTGCCAGCCACAAAATCTTGGGGGAATTTCTCAGGCTGTACATGTGAGGAAATTTTTCATCTGCAGTGAAACTCAGAGCTTTTGGAGCCAGGAAGCTGAAGTAAAAGCTGTGCTGGCTGAGCAGAAAACAGAGCGTTTCAACAGTAAATCACGTTTGGTCCTTGGAGTCAGAGAAAACCATGATTAGCAAGGATGATCACTGTATTTATTCTGTGAAACTAATACTTATTGGAATCTCCGAGATGTTTTTGTGTTTAAACCATTCCCTGAGATATTTAGCATGAAAATGAAAGAAAAAACCAGCTTATCACAAAATATAGACTCTGTGCTGAAGGTGATGCAGGATTCAAGATGCCATCTGATGGGCTAGCACCTCCCGTTCGCTGCCGAGCTAATAGCATTTGTCACAAGGCTACTGAAACGTACCCAGAGAGCCTGTTATCTATGAGCCTGTCTGCAGCACTCGTTCTGACGCTCTGCTGGGAAGTGCAATGATAGCAATCCCACAGGCCATCATATTTATGGGACATCTTTGGTGCTGAATATTATCTGTAAATTCTTCTGTGGAGGAAAGCACAGTGTGCAGCGACTAAATGGCAAGAGAGCATAAAATGCTGAGGTCTCCTGGGCACAGAGTGTGATCAGACATTTCCTGGAGCATAGGCATGTAAAGTAGGTCCCACCTGGAAAACAGCAATAACCTTCAACATGAAAAGTGTTCTAGAGAATATCAGTGGGAAGACATCTCCACTGTTGCTATATTGAGTCAAGTTGCAAGTGCCCAGCATCTCTTCAAAAAAGTGTTTTTTCTGCAGACTCTTGTAGAACAGACTTCTGGAACTATAGTCTGTTTTAGTAATGAAAGTCTTAGAATCACAGAATCATTCAGGCTGGAAAAGATCCTTGGAATCATTGAGTCCAACCATCAACCCTACTCTGCAAGTTCATCCCTAATCCATATCCCCCAACACTACCTCGAAGTGACTTTTAAACCCATCCAGGGATGGTGACTCAACCAGCACCATGGGCAGCCCATCCCAGTGCCTGACTACTCTCTCAGTGAATAATTTTTCTTGATGTCTAGGTCTTGTCATACTCTGAATAAATTCTTCAATTGATGTTTGTGGATAGTTCACAGATATTTGTGTCTGTGAAAATGGTCATCTTACTCATGGGAAGCTAGTAAAGGGTTAAAACATGTAGTCTTGTGAGAAGCAGCTGATTGAGCTGGGGCTGTTTAGCTTGAGGAAGAGGAGGCTGGGGGAAAACCTTACCGCCCTGTGCGACTACCTGAAAGGACACTGTGTGGTAAGTACTGGTCTTTTCTCACAGGTCATTAATGATAGAACAAGAGAATTGTATGAGATGAGCTTTAGGCTGGACATTATTTTTCACTGAAAGATGAATCAGGCCTTGGAACTGGGTGCCCGGGAAGAGGATTGAGTCATCATCCCTGGAGGTGTTTAAAGATCATTTAGTTTGGAGATCTGGTCTAGTGGTGAACTTGGTAGAGTAACGTTATGGATTGGACTAGATGATCTCAACACAAATGGTTCTATGATCTTCTAATGCATTTTTGACAATTTACTAGTCTATATTGTTCAACACATAGCTTGTGATGCCTTTATTTGTTGCTTATCCATGCTGAGGTACTCATACAGCTACATATACACCCAACCTACGTATCGGGTAACCTAATCGCACACTATCTCCCCATGGTACTGATTGTCCCATAAAGAGTGAATTCAGTGGCCTTAGAGACAACTAGGAATTAGCCAATTTTTGAGTGCTTGAATTTTCAAGCTAAGTAACTATAAAATAAAGTGACTTTCAGTGTGTGTGATTTATTTGTGTCCTTTGTGGCAACAGAATTGCCTGGAATAAATCTGTTTAGGCACCATCTTCACTATGCACCATGACTATAAAAGATGGGCATGCAGGAGCTGTGATTGAGGTGTCCACACGCTCTGAGGGTGACGATCCAACCTTCTTTAGTGTGAAAGCATTTGTTTTAATGAGCTAACTATAAGGTGAAAATGGAGTCATTACACGCTCTTTCTGAAAGCAGAAAATCAATGAACTCGTGGCAGCAATGTTCAGAATAACGTCATAGCAGTTAGCCTGTGTGCTATTGCCAGGCTTCGTACTCCTCTGTAGTGCTAACGTGCTCGTTAATTTGTCTTCTCTTTGCAGTGATCTCTCTTGGACTGATAGAGTGATCTCGCGTTTTGAGAGAAGAAATGTGGGTGACGTTACATTTTGGAAGGTAGGGAGTCTCTGCAAGCAACATGTCAGTACATTTTTGCTCGGCTCAGGGAGGTGTTAGTAGACACACATCTACCAACATCATTGACAGGAAGAGGAGTTTGAGCCAGTAGTGTGCCCAGGTGGCCAAGAAGGCCAATAGCAACCTGGCTGGTATTAGAAATAGTGTGGCCAACAGGAGTAGAGAGGTTATTTGTCCCCCTGTATTTGGCACTGGAGCGGCCACATCTTGAGTGTTGTGTCCTGTTTTGGGCACCTCAATACAAGAGAGATGTGGAGGTGCTGGAGCAGGTGCACAGGAGGGCAACTAAGCTGGTGAAGGGCTTGGAGAATAAATCTTATGAGGAAAGATTGTAAGAGCTGGGGCTCTTTAGGTGGAAGAAGAGGAGTCTGAGAGGAGAGCTCATCCCTCTCTGCAACTACCTGAAAAGGTGTTGTACACAGGTTGGTGCTGGTCTCACAAGCAATTAGTGATAGAACAAGAGGGAATGGGTTCAAGTTACAGCAGGGTAGGTTTAGACTTTATATTATAAAGAATTTTTTCACAGAAAGGGTGTTCAGGCACTGGAATAGGCTTCGCACACGGTGGTTGAGTTGCCATCCCTGGATGTGTTTAAAGATCGTTCAGATGATGTGTTGAGGGATATAGATTAGGGGTGAACTTGTAAAGTAGGGTAGGTGGTTTGACTTAATGATCTCAGGGGTCTTTTCCAGCCAGTGATTCTGTGTGATTCTGTGTGATCACACATCTGTCATGGGTATTCATTAATGATCCAGATATGAGATGTGTCTGTGTTGTCCTCTAAACAATTACTCTCTTTTTTAAAATTCCCTTGCTTCTATGAAGTGCTGACTTTCATCTAACAGTACAGGTCCAACGTCTGAAACTTTATGAGTTTTATGCAGTTGCCTGGTACCTATTGACTGACTTCTGGTCTCTCGGTACAAAGGGTGGGTGTCAGGTGGATGAGCTCTTCTCAACATCATGTAATGATAGGACAAAGGACAGTGGGTGTGAGCTGGAACAGCGGTGGTTCCACATCAATATGAGAAGGAATTTCTTCACAGTGAGAGTGATGGAGCACTGGAACAGGCTGCCCAGGGGGTTGTGGAGTCTCCTTCACTGGAGACATTTAAGACCCGCCTGCACATGTTCCTGTGCAACTTGATCTAAGTGATCCTGCTGTGTCAAGGGGATTGGACTAGATGATCTTTCAAGGTCCCTTCCAATCCCTAATATTCTGTGATGACACTTGATGAATATTATTTATGAAGGTATTATACAGTTTTGTTGTCTCAGTTGGGCTTGATCTCAGAGGTCTTTTCCAGCCTCAATAATTCAGTGGTTCTGCGACAAAGCTCTTGAAGCAAGGTTTTAATGCTGCTTTACATTCTCAGTGTCTAACAGATGTAAGTGGATGAGGGGGCAGAACTTTCAGCACCTTAAGATACAGATGCTGTAGTTCTGTGAAGCATCCTTATTTTTTCAGCTTGAAAATGGCAACTGCTTGTTGTCTGTGGACTATTAAACTTACCTGCGTATCTTCAATAGAGTTTGTCTTTGCAAATGAATCTCACATATCATTTCACACTGCTATTAATACTGTTGAGTGCTGAGTTGCTCAGAGGCTTTAATAAAACATACCTGTACTCGGCTTCTTCTTTATCCTTCTGCTAGTGTTCGTTAAAAGCAGCTTCACTGAACTCCACAGCTTTACCTCTAGTCTAAAAATGAGGCCAATACATTTGCCGCTGAGTAGCTACAACTGAGTTATTTAAGTAGATATGAGAAAGCTTATAAAAGATGATGAGATGCATAAAATTACCAATTTTATAGTATTTTTTTATACAAAGACAGGATTTTGTGTAGGTTTTCGCATACTCCCCAGCCTTTGAACAGGTTTGCAGCCCCGTTGGAGTCCCATTTTCTGTAACATGGAGTTGTGTGTTCTTTGGGGAGTCTGGGCTCCAGTGAGCGGTGCAGGTGGAATCAGTAGCTGAGGCGATGCCTCAGATCTGCAGAGTTGAAATGTTGCGTTTTTGCAACGGGCAAGGTGGGAAACAAGTAGAGGTTTGATAACGTCACTGTTATCGCTCTCTGCAACAGCAAATTAAGAACAGAGCAGATTTGGAGACCGTGATTAGCGGGGGGGTGGCCTGAAATGGGAGTAAACGCTCAGTTTAGCAAATGCTCTGGAGCTTGGAATTAAAAATAGAACCAAAGGCTGTCAAACGTGTTGGCAGAGCGATGAGTAAGTTTTAGCAGCAGGTGTGGTTGCCCAGTCTGTCCATGCTCAGAATAATAACCGTTTTCTCCCCTTGGTTGCTGGGGTGTGGTGCGCATCAGACACAGATACGGCTGGGACAGGGTTAGGGTGCCATGCACCCGATTCATTGTGGAAGTGTCTAATTGTTTGTCTGCATTAGGGATGAGGATTAGATAACCAACCACTAATTTGACCGCAGCCATCTGGCCGCATATAACCTGCGTGTGGCCACACACAGATTTTGCAGGTGCCAGAACTCACAGAGGAAATTTAGCTTTCGCTAGGGAGGTAGCTGGTGACTCACCTTCCTACATTGGTGGAGATGAGGAAAACTTTCCAAAGGGGATGAGGAGTGGCTCAAGCTCTTCCTATATTTGATCAGGATTTTACGA
This sequence comes from Rhinopomastus cyanomelas, assembly GCA_013400115.1. Taxonomy (NCBI): domain Eukaryota; kingdom Metazoa; phylum Chordata; class Aves; order Bucerotiformes; family Rhinopomastidae; genus Rhinopomastus; species Rhinopomastus cyanomelas. The sequence continues at coordinate 1,644,892 of VXBP01005202.1, forward strand.
ATGGGCCCTGTGAGGTGGAAAATCTCCCCAAACCTGCATATTTTCACAGTGAGGGTGACAAAGCACTGGTATGGGCTGCCCAGAGAGGTTGTGGAGTCTGCGTCTCTGGAGACATTTAAAACCAGCCTGGACATGTTCCTGTGCGACATGATCTAGGTGGTCCTGCTGTGGTGGGAGGATTGGACTGGATGATCTTTCGAGATCCCTTCCAACTCCTCATGTTCTGTGATTCAGTGATTGAGACCCTCAGTACGTGCAAGGGATTGGTTTATTTTTTCCTGGTGTTCCTTTGCACCATTTGTTTATGAACACAATTAATTTGCTGCAGAATAAGGCCTCTGGACCTTGATTGTGCTGCATAACTGGTTATCACTAGGTAGACAGATGGAGAAGGAGTTACAACTGATATTTAAATGCCATTAATGTATGCTCTAGTCATTATAATACAGGTTGTATTTGGAGACCTATTGGGCTTTGATTTATGAAATACAAGTTAGAAAATAATTAATTTTATCAACATGCAGCTAATCAACCCGAGTGATTCGTTAAAGAGAAGACTGCTGTGTTCATTACACATCACAGAGGAGCGTCACTCATTACTCATTTAGGATGGGTGGTTTATCTTAACCAACAAAAATCTTTTACTAACCACTAAAAATGCCTTTAAACTGGAGGTGTAGTCAGATTTATTTCTGAAGAAGAAAGGAACCAATTAAGTTCAAATTAGTTCAATAGTGAGTAAACTCATAAATGTGTTCAAAATCCAAGTACAGTTAATGCTTAGCATCTGATCCCAGATGTTTCAGTAATGGCAGCTCTAGATACATAGGTGATCCTGCTGTGGAGGGGATATCAGACTAGATGATCTTTTGAAGTCCCTTCCAATCCCTAACGTTCTGTGATTCTGTGAAGTAAACTCATGTTTGGGAGTAACTGACTGATGGACAGAGCTTGGAATCCCTTTTTCAAATAATTTCTGCACTGGAAAAAGAAATGCCAAGATTTCATACAGAGACAAAGAAAGTTGGTCTCCTAACAGTTTTCAGATCAAAACTTCAGGAAAGAAGTTTAATTGTGGGGCAGCAAATTAATTGTGACACTTCCAAAATGTTTCATGTTGGTTTTGACCATTTGTATGCACCATGAATAATTACAAAGAGTGATAGAAAAGCACAGAATCACAGAACATCAGGGACTGGAAGGGACCTCGAAAGATCATCTAGTCCAATCCCCCTGCCACAGCAGGATCATCTAGACCAAGTCACACAGGAACATGTCCAGGTGGGTTTGAAACATCTCTAGAGAAGGAGACTCCACAAAATGTAGAGAGAGAAGGTAGTTTCAAATCATAGGGGAGGAATTTTTCATTTCCACATGCCTACATGGAAAATACAGAGGAGATGAATGAAAACTATTCTTGTCTTGTAAATCTTTTCCTCTTTGTCAGAGTTTTTTGGTTTTTTTTAATTAAAAAGCAATTTAACTTAGGGTTTCTTAGACTGGCTCTACTGAATAGCATCAAACCTCCTCAGTGAATTATGTGGACCTGTCTCATCAGATGAAATGTGGGATTTTTTTTTTGTTTTAAAGTCTTGATCCATTGAATCAATAAATCTTTACTTCTTTCTGAGCCAAGGGTTCTCCTGCACTAAGGACACAATAATATTCATGAGAATGAGCTTCACTCAGTTCCCTTGTAGTGGTACAAGATGTGAGTTTGGAGAGGTTTAATACCTGCCTGGGTATGTTCCTGTGCGACTGGATCTTGGTGATTGGGCTAGATGATCTTTTGGAGAGATTGGACTAGATGATTTTCCGAGGTCCCTTCCAATGCCTAATGTTCTTTTTCTGTGAATTCAAAACGGATGGTAGAACAAGGAGGAGGGAGGTGGGTTTGGTTGTATCACTTAGGTTGTTTCTCCCTAAGAAGTAATACAGATTAATTTAACAGCTTTTATATCTCGCTAATGTTTCTCCAAAATGATGGAGGACAAGCAGTTTATTTAGATATTTTTTAGTACTATCTTTAATATGAATACCATGCTCTTTTTTCACGAGGCACTGCTTAATAAAATGAGATGCAAGGTCTGCAAAAGGGACTGTGAATTGTTTTGATTTTATTACAGGGTAATAAAGAATCAAGTTTTCATTTTCCCGTTAGAAGAAATCAGGTTGTAATAAAGGTAGAAGGTGCTAAAATATGTGTCTGAAAAAGCCAACAACCATTATCTGTGTGGGCCAGGAAGTATCACAAGTGTCCTGGCCTCTTGCAAGTCATTGAAAAATATAGCACTGTGCATCTTTAAACTTCTGGGGTTTTACTGGATTAAGTGTGTTTTATTCTTATTTGGTTTTAGACTGTAAATTGGGAAATAGATTTGAGCACTGTCCTTGTGTGTGTTACTAGTATGTCAAAGGGTAAAGTGTGCCCAGGTGGCCAAGGAGGTCCATGGCATCCTGGCCTGCTTCATGTATGGTGAGATCAGCAGGACCAGTGAGGTCCTATACTCAGTCCTGAGTACTGAGTGCAGTTTTGGGCACTGCAGTATAGGAAGGACACTGAGGTGCTGGAGAGGGGACAGAGAATGGCAAATGGGCTGATTAGGAACAGGCTGCCCAGGGGGGGAGTGGAGGCTCCGTCCCTGGAGGTGTTTGTAAAACAGGTAGACATGGTTTAGTGGTTAGGGGTTGCAGGGTGGTTGGTTGGACATGATGATCTCAAAGGTCTTTTCCAGACTGGATGATTCTGTGATTCTTTGCTGCCTCTTGCCATATTGAAAATACAGCACCCGTGAATGTGTCAGTGAGAGAGGAAAAGAGCAAAGCTTTGAGGCAGGATAGTGTCTTTGGCAAGCTGCTGGGAAAATGTGCTTTGGCTTGGAGGTGTGAGTGTGTCACCCAGTGTTAACCAGTGTGCCCTGTTGTAATTGCTACAGGACAGAGCCACGCATTGGTGTGAAGATAAGCACCAAGTTTTCTGTAGAGACAGTGATCACAGTAGTCACTACTGCAAATTGCCACTAAATGGCTTTGGGTCAAAGATCACAGCTTTGTCATTTTAATTCCACAGTTTGCATCCCATGCACTGCAACCCCCTCCTGTCCTGAGAGCAGTCACCTGAAAACAAACACAGCAAATGCTGGACTGAGTTGTGTGTTCAGGAGCATGAGGTGCCACTTACAACAGCCTTTCCCTTTCTGCACAAGCTCATGACACCTACCTTCAGGCTTGCAGCTTCAGAGGTATCAGAGCCTAACACCACCTCACAAACGACTGTCTTTTGTGGGTGTAATTCTGGCCAAATGATGACCAGCAGCAACCACTCTGAAGCTGGAGTGGTCTCAGAAGCTTCCTAAACCACAAGAGCAGACAGTTTTGATCCTAAAGATGCTTCTTGATCCACCTTTTCTGGTGGATGGGCTGTACAGGTAGAACTGCTGTTTATAGTAGTTTCTATTCTTAACGATTCAACAGCGATTTTATGTCCTACAAGCATAGGGGCGGGCAGCCTATTTTTATGCTGTGTATATACAGTGCTCCTTTGCTTGTGTATGTGTGTTTCTGTTTGAACATCTTGAGAGGGCAGATCTGTAACTGTCTTTTTGTGTGAGCTGGAGACAGAGATGATGAGTGAAAATAGAATCATCGCTCTCCTGGTGTGCTGGGGAGAGCCAGAAGCAGCTTGATTATCTCTATGGAGCAGGATGTCTCTGAGCCCTCCTTCTACAGGCATCGTCCAGGGAGGGCTTTTTGGGGATATTTGAGTTTGCACAAGGTGACCCCAAGCTGTCAAACAGTACAGTCTTAAAAATCCTTTTTGTTTGAGCAGTAAGTGCTCCAATTCCTTATCTTTGTCTTGGTGGAAAGAGATTCGATTTCTCCTTGTTCCTACTACCTGAAGTGAGACAAATCACCCAGACCATTTGTACCCGGCTTTCACTGACTTTGTTACTGCTTCTGTGCTTCTTGTCTGGCTGTCTTGGAAGAAAACTTTAAATCACTTTAAATCACTTGGGAGACAGAACCCTCCAAGCTACATTTTTGCTTACTCTGTACTTTGTGAGCTTTTCTGTGTCAGAGTCTGACTGAAATGACTTCTCCTCATCTGTCATCACACTTGAGCTGCATGGAGGGAAGGAGGATCTGTCTTACCACCTGCTCTCAGACCCTCATGGATCCCATGAGAAAAGAACACCTTGTTTCTGTGATCCTTGGCATGCTTGAACATCAATAAGATGTAAAGATTAAAGCAAATTATGAGTGCTCTGACACAACTGTCTTTTGGGTGAGGAGTGTGTCCTTGGAGCTGCATTGTCCCAAGAGCTGGCAGAGATCATATGGTGACCACTGAAATCATAGAATCAGGTGAGACCACTTCTTTCCCATTGCAGATGTCAAGGATATTTGTTTCAAGTGAGACTGATCAATATTTTTTATAAGAATGTGAAAGAATTTATTTTAATTAAACTCTGCTCTGCTTGGAGTATTAATTAGCTCCTTAGTTGTGTTCCAATGAATCCATCCTTTTCTGAGTGTCTCATGTCATCAATAACTAGAAAATTGCTTAATTCCAAAGTACTAATCTAATGTATTAAATACCTTTCTCATAACTAGTCTAGGTGGTCCTGCTGTGGCAGGGGGATTGGACTAGATGATCTTTCAAGGTCCCTTCCAATCCCTAATGATTCTATGATCCTATGTTTCTATAACTAAGAATCTTTTACTCTCCAGTTTACAAAGACTGAAAAATACTCAAGCAAATGTCTGCTTTGGGTCTTTCAAAATGATTTTAAATGCATACTGGCCTCACTTGAAACCCATAAGAGGCAGATGTATTGCAAATTTTTCCTTGTGTGATGTCTCTGTTGGCACCATGAACACAGCTTAAAGAAAAGCTTTGAGTTAACAAGGTTATCTCTGAATGCAAAGTTTTAAAAGGTTACAGTGACTACAGAAGAAAAAAATCCATCCATCGCATTTGATCATTTTCAGAATTGTTTGCAGAGTGCTATTTTTTTCAGCTGTTTTCTGCTGCTATCCACAAGATTGGATATTGATTGCTCCTGGCTGGCTGGTTCTGTAGCAGCTTTTTCCTCAGCAAAATCCATATTGTTACAGAGAAAAGTGGGGAGCGGTGTGTTTTCAGCAGATGTTCCTGAAGCCCTGCTCTATTGAAAGAGAAGTTAACATTTGCTGCTGGCTGAAGCAATAGACAATTTGCCTGAAAGGGATTAGCTCTAAATTCCTGAAGGAGGAAGTTCAAAGGTTTAAACTCATTAATGCTTGAATTTAGACCCCAGAGCCATGTAAATGCAACCTGCAAACTAACTGGGCACCTGCTGGTTGCAGATTTGACAGGAGTGGGATATTTCAATGTCTAACACAAGTGCAGTGCAGTTTTCCATTGGATGTCCAGACATACTTCAGCTTGCATTTTCCACAAGTGTATTTTTCCTTCCTTATTGTGTTTGATTTTCTCTTGGGAGAAGGAGCAATCAAGTTACTAGTTACCAGCTGTTGTGTCATCTTAGCTATGAAAGTCTGTATTGACCTAGTTCTGATTGGGGTGTAGACCCCCTCTTATGTAGCCATTAGTGCGTTTTTCAGCTCACTGCTGATCGGATCTGTTTATACTCACAGAAGGTAATTCTACCAAACATGACTTATCTTACCCCTGGAATTCATCCCTATGGTTTTGGGCTTGAAGATATTACCAGTCACCAGTCTACTTTGCAAAAGAACTGTCAAAATCTTGGACAATTGTCTCTTTACTTTCACGCCCACCTGGGTGTGATCTGAAGCCTTTTCATATTGAAGATCATTATTATCAGGAAATGTACATCTTGAACGCTGTATTGTGTCCTTGCCAAGTGCTGGACATCAAGAGAGAAGCAGAAGTTCTCTGAACGATGTTAAAGAGGATCACAGGTGTATCAAACCACATGTAGGAGGTCTTTTCATAGAATCACAGAATCATTCAGATTGGAAAAGACCCTTGGGATCATCAAGTTCAACTATCAACCCTACTCTACAAGTTCACCCTTAAACCAGATCCCTCAACACCTCATCCAAATGATCTTTAAACACATCCAGGGATGGGGACTCAACCACCTCTCTGGGAAGCCCATTCCAGTGTTTGACCACCCTTTCTGTGAAAAAATTCTTCCTAATATCCAGTTGAAACCTACCCTGTTGTAACTTGAACCCATTCTGTCTTGATCAAGTAGTTTGCATGGTGCTGATGTCTGAAGAGCTCTAGTCTGGCTCTAAGCAGCCTTGATACCTCCCAAGGGATGTTTAGACTGGACATCAGGAAAATTTTCTTCACTGAAAGAATGGCCAGGTTTTGGAAGAGGTTGTCCAGGGTGGTGGTGGAGTCACCATCCCTTGAGGAGTTAAAAAACTGATTAGATCTGGCACTTAAAACATGATTTAGTGGGCATGGTGGTGTTGACAGTTGGACTTGATGATTTTGGAGATGTCTTCACAGAACATTAGGCATTGGAAGAGGCCTTGAAAGATCGTCTAGTCCAATTCCCCAACCATGAGAGTATCACCAAGATCAAGTGGCACGGGAACATGTCCAGGTGAGTTTGAAATGTCTCCAGAGAAGGAGACACCACAACCTCCCTGGTCAGCCCGTTCCAGTGCTCCGTCCTCCAACCACAATTATTTTATGACTCTATGACATACTAATGCAATTGCACTTTTTATGATAAACATCTTAATTCTGATAACTCAGATGATGGGGTTAGAAGAGAATGAGAGGGATCACTGACACTTGCCCTATGAAAAACAGCAGTAGGGTTAAAGAACTTGTCAAAGTAACTCCTGACCTTCCGTGACAGGGAACAGAGCCAAACCCACTCTAATTTTTCAGCTGCTTATATCAGCGTTCTTGTGTGTTCCCTTTCCCACTAACTACCCAAAAAAAAAACAACCCCTAAAGCAATTTATATTTGAGATTATCAAAGAACAGCAGCAAACATTCAATACTTTGGAGTCTGAGGCAACTCAAAGGATCGGCATGAACTTCTCTGAAAGGTGAAGCTGTAATCGTCATACTCCCCGCATTCTGTTTGTATTATTGCCAGTAGCAATCTGGATTCTGCTAATTGCTAGTAATTTTATGTTCCTCTGGATTTTGCTGAGGGTAATTTTCTTAATGGATTGTGGTCTTCTAAAGTCTGTACTTGTGTGGGGAGAGAAAAAAACTCTCTTAAGAAGTCATACCTCTTAGTTTGGAGGCACTACTAATTGCTTTGCTTTAAGGCAGTGCTTTCCAGCAGATTCCACTTAACACACTAACGTTTCCCACTAGTTTTTTCTCCTCTTCACTTTATCTCATCCCTTTGTGACCACTTGGTTTCATGAACAGCGACTCATTCCTCGTGTTTCCATGGGTCCATAATGATATTGTGCTGCCCACCCTTTTTCTCACCTTGCTGTGTTTTCTCTCGGATCTAACTTTATTCTTCTTAGTGATTCCAAGGATGAGGCTTCAAAAGGTTTAAAAAAAAAAAAAGAAGGGTGGGTGAGATGTGAGCGAAAAGATCCACAAGCAGTACATCCACAAGCAGTTGGAGAGGAAGGTTTGGGGAACCTTTTAGATTTGCTTTTACAGTTTAAAATTAAAGAAGCACAGGGCTAGGCATCAGCTAAAAAGCTCATAAGCCTGTGTGGTTCACGTGCACGGAGGTTGGAGCCTGCCAGTGTGTTCACTTCCTAATCAAATGTAAATCCCAGCCCGTTAGGCTGAGGAAATCATCACCACAACATATGGCACCCAGGCATTCCTACCCCAGACACAACTGCCGTTTGTCAGAGATGGTTAGAAGAAGCAGCAACTTGGAAGCAAATTTTCCCCTCTCCCTGAAGTGTCAACAGCTGCATCCTTTCCCCTTTTCCCTGTAGTAGCATCAGAAATAGGAAGTTTAATATTTGAGGCTCTTCTGTTGGTGGCTGGGCTCTGGTTCCTAAGGGCAAGCTGCACGTTCCATGGTGCTTGCCCTCTCCAAACGGTGAAGAATAAATTATGGCTGTCAGCATCTGGGGCTGAGGCATTTATCATTTATGGCAGGGAAGCTGTTACCTGTGGCTGATTCATTTCGCAGCCCAGTGAGGCCACAGGTAGCTGTCCTGGAGGCTGCTATTCAAATCACACCACAGCGCACGAGATTAGATGCCAAAGTCGCTGATGAAGAAAACTGTGAGACACCTTCACAAACAGCAGCTCTTGGCTCAGGGGCAACACAAGGTGTGAGAGAAGAGGACAAGGGAAATTGCAAGGATAGCCACTGACAGCATCTGTGGGCCTCTTGTGAATCTGACAGTGCTACCTTCACTGCAAATTAAAGATTTCCTTTGCGGTGACACAAGTTCAATGGGAGAAAATAATGAAAGCTCCAGCAACCCCTTTCTGTTTCTTCATCCGTAATGAAATGTTGCCTGAACATCCAGTTGGACAGATCAGCAGTAGAGTAACACTGACAGATAGAAGCAAAAGTACTTCCTTTCTTCTGGGGAGATGAGGTACAGGATTTGTGCCTCGCGTTCCTACAGCTCATCAGTTCTTCATGCAATTAGACCTTGTTGTCTCCTGGTGTCTCATCTTGAGCAAAAGTTCTGGAAGGTTCACGCTTGTGACATTAAATCCCAGCAAAATCTTTGGGTTTTAAAGCCCGTTACCTAATTTCTGTGGAAACTGAAGGACTGAACTCTGTCCTTTGGTATCTTTTTCAGCTATTTGACAGTTTTTTGATAAAATAGTAATGTCTCTTTTTTTCTCACCGTGTAGTAAATCATGAAAGGCTCCAAGGTCAAGCTTCTGTAAGTAATCATCCTTCTGCAGGAATAATTCAAAACAAAATGCACAGTTCTGCTGACTGACTCAGTGAATTTTGAGTAGACATGATGGGCTAGGTGTATACTTGTGCAAACATATATGTGTTGACAATGGATGATCTCTACGTGCAGTGCTGTAACTGATTTAGAGACAGGAGATACTAAGTGAAGGGTGGGTGTCAGGAGGATGGAGCTAGGCTCTGCTCAGTGGCATCCAATGACAGGACAAGGGACAATGGGTGTGAGCTGTAACACAGGAGGTTCCACATAAATCTGAGAAGGAACTTCTTCATGGTGAGGCTGACAGAGCACTGGAAGGGGCTGCCAGGGAGTTTGTGGAGTCTCCTTCACTGGAGATGTTTGAGACCCGCCTGGATGTGTTCCTGTGCAACTTGGTCTAGGTGATCCTGCTGTGGCAGGGAGATTGGACTAGAGGATCTTTTGAGGTCCCTTCCAACCCCTAATGTTCTATGATTCTGTGATTCTAAATACCGAAATATTTCACATTCTAAAGTGAGGGTGTGGAGAAGTGGTGATGCTTATGGGCAGGTAATGACCAACATGTCAGACATAGAGAAAGCACAAATAGAAGGTCAAAGGGCTGTTTAAATGATAGTGGAGGTGGAAGTTGTGGGAAAACAGTGTTTACACATCACCATTGTTTAAGCTTTAAGGAAAGTTGAGATCACAGGAAATCCAAGCTCGATAACAAGTCGAAACACTAATGACGGCAATTGTAAAAAATCTCATCTGGTTGAGCAGAAGGAATCAACACTGGTAGCTCAAGAAACATCGCAGCAGAGCTGAAATGGAAGGAGGTGTCCCAGATGGTGCTTTGTTTCTTTGCTTGTGTGCTGCATCTGGTTCATCTGGTTGTATCAAGAAAAAAAAATGTAGTGGCTTAAGGTCAAGCATTTGTCTGGCAGTCTGCAGGGCTAATTGCAAAGAGTGATTAGGGATTCCATCCTTCTGACAACGGAACCATTTAATAACACCAGCTTCATAAGGTAGAAGGCTCAAGGCAATTGTACTGCGGAACAGTTCTTTTATCTTCTGGTAGAAAAACACTGAAACCTCACTGAAAAGCCCAAGTGTATTCACTGCAGGTAATTTATTTGGGTTTTCTGTTTGCTTGTTTGAAAACTCATCTCCCTTGCAGAACGAAATGTTGACCTTAAAAACAAAGCATTTGGAGAGGAGGATAGAAGCAGATGGGCAGACAAGGAGGAGCACGCTGAATTTTTACTGGCTGCTAAATGAGCTGAAATTACTTCCCTGAGAAAAGTTTTGCCACTTCTCAGTAATTATGTGAAGCAGCTCAGAAGTGGATTTTAAAACAGATGATGCTTAGGAAAGTTGGTATCTACCAAACTGATGTGCAGAGTAGAGAGAGAAACTGGAACCAGTCTCTGGATCTGGAACTTCTTTGCCAGGACAGTTTGGGGTTCAGAGTCACAGCTAGACCCTCTTTTAGGTTTGATCTAAGTGTGGTAACTCACCATAATTGCTCCTTTTTAAATATTCCTTGAGCTTCTTGCTCTTTCTCTCAAAGTCATGCAAACAAGAAAGTCCAATGGAATGGAAGGAATTTACAAACATAAAGAAACCAACAGTGATAGTAGAAATTGATCTGTTTGTCAGTGTGTTCTCAGCTTATTTTTTCCCTTAGTCTACATAAGTCTGAACTAATTAATCTAGACAGCGTTACCAAAATTAAGTGTTTAATGTAATAAAGCTGGTAATTGGTATCATTCCTTATGGCAGTGAATATCTACAGCCTTATCTGGAGGTACCTCCCTTCATCAACAATGACTGTTTTTATTAACTTGTAGTTCTTCTGGTGGTAGCATCTCCTTCGTCTTCAACGATGACACATCACTCAGATCTGTAAGCAGGATCTGGAGATGCAAAGTAGAGGGTAGATTCTTGATGGAGCTGATATCTGCAGACGATATTTGTATGTGTAAATTCCCTCAGATGCAACTCACGTCTCAAAGAAGAGTTAAAAACCCAGATATAAATTATTGAACACAGAGTGATGCTTCCTTTGAATAAGAAACTTAAATCATCCAAGAAGGGTCAGCTGATAGTATCTCAGTGGGGTTGCTAGAAGAGTCCTTGAGGGTCACGTACTGACTTGCTACTTGTAAGGAAAGTACTGGTAACACAAGGTTTGTGTTTGCTGGTACAAATAAATTCTTCTGTGTTCCCTGGATAGCTGAAGTCTGACTTAGACTAGAAGGTAATTTTACTTTCTGTATTTTCAGTTTAGCGTAAGGTTTAATTAGAAAATACACGACAAATTTCCTTCTGGACTGGCTGAAGCTGGGCTTGACCTTGGTTAAATATTTGTGGTTTCCCAAGACATGGAATATAATTTAATAATGACTTTTATAATGAAAATTGCCAAGAGAATCTCGTGTAATTAATGATTTACTACTAAAAATGTTGCAAAACAGAGAGGCGATTTAAAAATTTACTTCCTCTGACCCACACATCAGTATTTGAGAGACTGGCATCAGCAAAAACTTATCAACCTTCTCTCTCAGCAGAATAAGGATGTCGCTGTCTTAATCTCTTGCTGTAAGATTTCTGGGGTCTCACACCTCCCAGGGGAATTGAAAGCTTTAGTATCGTTTCTGTGTCATATCTGTGTAATTATAGTTGAGCACTGGGAAGTTTTTCTGAAAGGAAGACAAGTGACATTCTGCAATGAAATGCCCAGGGAAGTTGCAGAGTTTATTTTCGTTGAGGTGCGTAATAGCAGGGTAGGCATACACAGACAATTTCTGTGTGTAGTTCAAGTGACCTGGAATAACACAGAATTATTGAGGCTGGAAAAGACATCTAAGATCATCCAGCCCAGCCTATGGCCTAACACCACCGCGGTGGCTAGCCCAGGGTATTAATCACACAATAATCATGTTTGGAAAGGACCTACCAGATCACCGAGTCCAACCATACCCTACAACAACAAAAAGCCTAAATAGTGATAGATTAAGACTAAATAACCCCCTACACACCTGCCATTGTAGCATGTCCCGAGACACCACATCTACACGTTTCTTAAATATCTCCAGGGATGGCAACTCTAAGTGCCACATCTACTCTGTCCTTAAACACCTGCAGGGATGGGGACTCCACCACTTCTCTGGGCAGTCCATTCTAGTGTCTATCCAAGGTTTCCGTGAGGAAGGGCTTCCTAACATCCAGCCTGGATGTGTTTCTGTGCAACTTGGTCTAGGTGACCCTGCTGTGGCAGGGGGGATTGGACTAGATGGTCTTTCGAGGTCCCTTCCAATCCCTAGTAGTCTGTGATTCTGTGAACACTACCTGGCACTGGTTTGTCCAGCACCATCATAGCCTGTAGCTGGATCTCACTGGAAATGATGAATATTAACTGCAGCGAGGCCAGTCTCTTGCTGTGCAAGCACAGGGTACTGAGCAAAAGGCAAAGCACTGCCTACATGCAATGACAATCTGAACTGTTAGATGTCTTGCCCTCCCTGCAAAAAGTATTCTCCGCTCAGGAAAAATTCCACCCAGAAAAATGCTTCATTCTCCTGCCATGATTTTTACATTCAAAATGTAAATGCTTTGGGAAATTACTTACTGGAGCTGGACTGCATAGGGGAGAATTGGTTTCTTGCAAGCAGCAAGTCTGACTGTCAGGGCACGAAAGAAGAGGGTGCTGGGCAACTGGAGGCACTGCAGTTTCCACTCAACTACATTATTGATCAAGGTCTCATCAGGTAAATTAGAGGAAAGGAGAATCTATCTGTCTATCAATAGAAGGTTCTCACTAGTAAAGCCTATTAGGATCTAAAGGAGAATCATACCCCAAGCTAGAGGTTGGGTGAATCAAGAGGTAAAGTACTGTAAAGAGTCATTTTTTACTGGATGAGAGACGACTTGGACAGGTCCCATTCTCAGCCTGTGGTCTGTATTTTCTCTGTATTTCTGTAAACAAAAGGGATGTTTTAATCTATAATTTATGTTTAATTCTAGCACATGAAGATTATTTGTGTCTACTTCATAAGTACTGCGGGAGTAATGTGCTCTTTTTCACTGCAGCTATTCCATTATTGATATTTCTGGGGCAGATTGTGCCACTAGGCAAAATTTACTTTATAACATGCTCAAACTAGCCCAATAACATCAAACAAAACCTCACAAATAAGCTGAGAACATCAAACAGAACCTCACAAATAACCAAAAAATGAAGAGCTTTAAAGTTTCAATCAATAGCAGAAGTGGGTTGTTATCCAGTTCTGCCTCTTTGTAGGCTTGTGGACACAGCTTTAATGTGAGTAAGTGCTGCAGATATGGGTTGAACTCTGCTTTGTAAAGGATGGGGTGAGTGCACAGCGCTGAGCACATTTTCAAAAGACACATGTAAAGTACTCGCTGTTCTCTTTGGCTGCAGAAATTCTACAGCAGAAAGCTTAGCTGGTTATTCTGGACAAGTAGCTGAAGTCTGTCCTTCAGGTTGGTATCAGTTTGATTTGGCTGAATTAGTGGTAGTGGGGTTGGAACTGGATGATCCTGTGGTCCCTTCTAACCCTGACTGATTCTATGACTTGGTCTAGGTGATCCTGCTGTGGCAGGGGGATGGACTAGATGATCTTTCGAGGTCCCTTCCAATCTAATGATTCTATGGTTCTATGAAATATTTACAGGTTCACTGATATAATTAGCTGTAATAATAACAGAACTGTACTCTCATAATAATAACAACAGAACTGTAGCTCCTGGCTGACAGACTGAACTGAGATGCCCCCAGAATGAAGAACTGAAATTTCTATCATAGAACATTCTAAAAACTGGAGTTGCTAGTTAGGTTTTATTTTTAAATTCCTTGTTGGCACTTAGTAATGTGCAATTTATAAAGTTTAAATTTGAAAGAAATATGACATTCCAGGTGTGATGTGAGGTGCTTGGCTTTACTGGCCACCAAACCAATACCCAATAACAGCAGAATACAAAATAGCATCTAAAATAACACTAAACGGGTGTTAAATCTGAGAAATGCTTGTTTGCCAATAAACCAGGTCCAGACAGACTTCTCAGCAGGTTATTTACGTTCTTGCAGGAGCTGGTGTCCTACTGAGTAGGTTGGTCATAGATTTAGCTGTGACTTATATTTCCCTTGGTCCTTCCAAAGTACCCTCCCCTGTTTCCTGATTGACCAAGTACTCCAGGGTTTACAGTCTATCCAAAGCATCTAATTATTATTTTTTCAAGTTTACACCCCTGTTTACTCTCTCTTTGGCCCCTTCTAGGTTTGGTTAGTTACCCTCTTTTCATGGTATTGATTGGGTTGTCCTTTAACCACAAAGCTGGTCTCGGTGAGATGAGATAGATGGTAGAACAGTGTTACGCACAAGTTAAGCCATAAGGCTTTAGACACATCTCCTTTCTCCTTATCAGGCTGTGCTCAGTTATCACACTGTGAAAACAGCATTCCTTCCCTTGCAGAAGTGTGCATTGGGAAGACTTTTCCAGTCTCTAACTGATGAGCAGTCTTGATAAAACTTGCTGCAGACAATTTACATTTGATTCCTATGATGCTATTCAAGTGAGCCTTGGAAAACTGTGAGTAGGCTCAAAAGGGAGATCTCAGAATCACAGTATGTTCTAGGCTGGAAGGGACCTGTAGAGGTTATCTAGCCCAACCTCCTGACACAGGGACAACTCTACTTGGGTCAGGCTGCTCAGACCTTCATCAAGCCTGACCTTAAATGACTCTAGGGATGGGGTCCCCACCACCTCCCTGGGCAGCCCATTCCAGCCATCAAACACCCTCACATTGAAGAACTTCTTTCTAATATCCAGCCTAAATCTCTCCTTTCCCTACCTGAACCCATTGCTCCTTGTCTTATCCAAGACAGGGCATCATCTTTGCCTAAGTTTCTTTATGTAGAAAACCAAAGCTAAGTAACAGCTGTAAAGATCTTATCCACGGTGTGCAGTTGGCTGTTGTTCTGTTTCTGTGTGTTTAAAATACCAGTGAATGTCAATTTACTTCATCCAGTGATAGGACAAGGGGCAATGGGTACGAGCTGGAACATAGGAGGTTCCACATCAATAGGAGAAGGTGGCTAAATTACATTGGAGACTGAGGGCTGACCTCATTAATGTTTATAAATTTGTGTAGAGTGGATGTCAGGAGGATGAAACCAGGTTCTGCTCAGTGTCATCTAATGATAGGACGAGGGACAGTGGGTGTCAGCTGGAACAGAGAAGGTTCCATATCAGTATGAAACTTCTTCACAGTGAGGGTGACAGAGCACTAGAAAGGGCTGCCCAGGGAGGTTGTGGAGTCTCCTTCTCGGGAGATGTCTAAAACCCACCTGGACATGTTCCTGTGCAACTTGGTCTTGATGATCCTGCTGTTTCAGGGGGATTGAACTAGACGATCTTTCGAGGTCCCTTCCAACCCCTGATGTCCTGTGATAGAAATGAGAAAACATGATTCTTACATTTAAAATAATTTTAGGTCTTTGCCTACGTAGTAATTGTTTTTCTACTGAAAGTGCCCATGGCAGCAGGAAAGTGCAAACCTATCAATCTTTGAAGTTGTAATAGCATTTATTTTCTTGTGCTAGGCTTCCTGAAGTAAATACACTCCTGTACCCTACTCAAAGGGGAAACTGTCCTGTGTCTATGAAACAGAACAGGGATAGGATTTTTGCTCTTATTGTATATTAAAATGCTAGGAATTTCTTGTCTTTCCTTCCCTGATGTTTAATGATGTGAAATGAAGTGCACAAGCACCTGGCAATGTGTTAGCGTGAGGGTGCCTCATCCTTAGAGCTGCTTTGAGTTTCTTTTTCTCAAATTGCAGAAAAGATTACCAGGGAGGATTTAAAAATGACTGTGTGAGAGTCATAATTCTAAGGACACTCCCGTGAACCTGGAGACAACTGCCAGTGCCTCAAACAGAGCCCCCAAAGTGAAGCTGCAGTGAGACAAATTCAAGTCATTGACACACTGAGAGACAGCGAAGCGCCACTTAGTTCTGCATCAGGGTTCCAGCTCTGATGCAGGAATCACATCTTTCATTTGACGTGCGTTTCAGCAGTCAAATATGAAATGGCTGCATTATTTGTCTTTCAGAGATGTTTTGATTCACAGCTCTACACTGTGTTTCTGGGCACTGCAGTGGGTCACTCCTTCCCGGCTGTTGTATTCTTTAAGATGCTGATCCAGCCTGGTGTCACGGAGGGCAATACTAAACAGATTATGCTTCCAGGAAAGTCCATTCAAATATCGAGCGTGGGGGCTGCATGCAAAAGTAAGGTGAAGACAACAAGAAGCACTCCAGGTAATTAGAAACCCTGCACTGGAGAAGGGATGAAGCGATCAGCAGATGGCATTTTTCTTATTACTTCTTTCAGACCGTGGTGTGGAGGTCAAAGCTTTGACCTTGAGTTGAGTCCCCTTTGCCCACAAAGCCAAGTCTGAATGACAATCACTGCTGAGAAACTTCCACAACAACCAGTACAGAAAGGACCAGGGAATGAAAAACTGCGGGTTCCCAGTAACACTGCTCTTGTTCTCAGAGCTACTCACCTTGCTAACAGCTAGTAAATGTGACAAAAACACGCTGCAGTCGATTCTTCCAAATTCCTTGTGAATGTAGGTGTCTCTTATATTTTTAATCAAGTCTCTCCACACGCATGAAATGAGCAGCTCTGTCTTTGAAAAGGACAATAACTGAAACTCAGTACTGCATGTTGAAAGTTCACTTTTTAGTTGGTATGTTTTTCATTCCTGAAGTGAATCAACACACTTAAGGTCTTTGTTTAAAAACAAAACCCCAGAACACAGTAACAAACCCACAAAGATTTCTTGAGGCAGTGATTTGGTGCTGTATGAAACTCACCAGGATGTGCTTAATCCAGTGAAACTCAACCCTTGTTAGTGTCAGTGGGATTTGGCGGTGACTGCTTAGCGACTTTTTCTGGCTTAGCTGTCCTGAAGGCTTCCAGCCAGAACAGGAGTTTGAAACAAATAGGTTGAACCTTGCGTTCAATGTGTTTTCTTCAGAGTAGTGTTTTCTCCATTAATCCCCCCAACAAGCACCCACCAAATTGGTGATATTTATTCTTAATAAGTCTGCAGTCAACAGTGGAGACTGTGAAGGAAGAAAAAGAATGGTAATGCCAACTAACGAATTTCGATATTGTAGGAGCTCAAAGTTTTTAGTTTGTGTGTTTGGGCAATGTGCAGAGGTGTCATGGGCCAAGCACCAGAGGGATAAAATGAGAATTACAAGTGCTGAGCTGGAAAGGGCTTTGTGTAGGGTGTGGAAATCTACTGGAATACTTTCTGAAATGAATAGGAAGAAAGGAGGCTGGAGTGGAGCTGCTGTGTGTCAGGGAAGAGATGAAAGAGGAAAGGTTGAGGGAGCTGGGTCTCTTCAACTTGGAAAAAAGGAGACTAAGGGGTGACCTCATTAATGTTCATAAATATGGAAAGGCTGGGTTTCAGGAGGATGGAGCCAGGCTCTGCTCAGTGACATCTAATGACAGGACAAGGGGCAATAGGTGTAAGTTGCAACATAGGATGTTCCACATCAATATGAGAAGGAACTTCTTCACAGTGAGGGTGATGGAGCACTGGAAGGGGCTGCCCAGGGGGGTTGTGGAGTCACCTTCTCTGGAGATGTTTAAAACCCACCCGGACATGTTCCTGCGTGACTGGATCTAGGTGATTCTGCTCTGGCAGGAGGATTGGACTAGACGATCTTTTCAGATCCCTTCCAATCCCTAATGTTCTCTGATTCTGTTAAACAGCTTGTCTCAACATTCAGCAAAGTTGGTGACTCTGTGAAGACAAGAGCACTGAGCATGTGGGCAAAGAGTAGAGGTGATGGGAGATGAGAAAATAGACAGAAACCACCCTGGAATAAAATATCAAGAATATACTGCAATCAGATTTGGAGGGTAAGGTACTGCAGGGGTATTGGAAGTACCACCCTCTAAATTACAACCTGTATTGCCAAGGAAAATCCCAGTCCATTCCAGTTCTATACAATGTTAAATACATGTAGATATAACATCAGACTAAATAAAACAGAATAATTGGAAAATATAAACTATAGAAGGATAAATATCTTTTTATTGAACATCTCATTGCCCAGCCCTTGCTCACAAGGCAATTACCCACCCTGTAAGTTGCACTGTGGTTTTTAATATTAATCTTGCTGGAACAAACCTTTTTTCCACATCAGGTTTCTGCTTCTGAATTATAGTACCATTGACACACAGTTAACTGTGTTTTGTAGAGAGGGAAAAAGATAGCAATTTCTTTTTATCATAAACTCATAAGGTTTTGTCTGTGCTGCTCCATCTCATTTGCTGGCAGCATCATTCAAATCTTCATCTGGTGTTTCTGTGCAGCTTTGTTGCGGTGCCCCATCAAAACCAATCAGGTGTCTGATCAAATGAGCGATCCAAATGAAAAAAGAAAACAATCCAGAGTGGTGATTTAGGGGCAACTGAGACTATAGGAACAAAATTGCATTACTTTGACTACCCTCGGGCTCAAGAAGTTTTCGTTTACTTGCAGAGAAGAGGGAGTTCTGGATAATTTCCATCCTAATATTCTGAAAACAGAAGCCTGGAGCAGGACTCTGCACTAAGAAGAAGAAATATTTTATTGCACTTCTGTTTAGGAGGGCCGAGTGGAGCAGGAAGCTGAAAGCTGCAATACAGACACTGTTGAAGAAGTTGAGGGAGAAGTGCTAAGACCCAAACCAGCCATTTGGTTTAAACTAGACAGAAGAGAAAGATTTGGAAACAGAATTGTAGAATATCTTAAATAGAGAATTAAGTGGGAAAAAGAGAAGTGTGGCCAACAGGTCGTGGGAGGTGATTCTCCCCCTCTACTCCGCTCTGGTGAGACCCCACCTGGAGCCCTGCGTCCAGTTCTGGAGCCCTTATTACAAGACGGATGTGGATGTGCTGGAGCGAGTGCAGAGTAGGGCCACGAGGATGGTCAGAGGGCTGGAGCACCTCTCCTATGAGGATAGTCTGAGAGTTGGGGCTGTTCAGTCTGGAGAAGAGGAGGCTCTGAGGTGACCTCATTGTGGCCTTCCAGTATCTGAAGGGGGCTACAAAAAGGCTGGGGAGGGACTGTTTAGGATGGCGCGTAGTGGCAGGACTAGGGGGAATGGAGCAAAGCTGGAGATGGGTAGATTTAGACTGGATGTGAGGAGGAAGTTCTTCACCATGAGAGTGGTGAGAGCCTGGAATGGGTTGCCCAGGGAGCTGGTTGGGGCCCCATCCCTGGAGGTGTTTAAGGCCAGGCTGGATGGGGCTCTGGCCATCCTTACGTAGGGCGGGGTCTCCCTGCTGTGCCGGGGGTGGGGTTGGAACTGGATGATGGTTCCTTCCAACCCTGAGTGATTCTGATTCCATGGCTTCTCCAGTGAGGTGAGCCTGCTGTGGCAGGGGGACTAGATGATCTTTTGAGGTCCCTTCCAATCCCTGATGATTCTGTGATTAAAACAAACTGAGGCATCTCCTGATACATGAAACCCCACAAATCTACTACAGAAACTACTCACAGCATCCTCATGTTGCAAGGTGCTCAGGCAAAATCTGTTCTCCTTTCTCATGCTGAATTAGATTGAAACTAGCAAGAAAGACTGGTTTGATGTTAAGAAAAAGCCCTTCTCTAATGGCGAGGATATGGCAGCTTTAGAACAGACTGTATGGTCAAGGTGTGGTGCTGGCAGTGCTGACTTGGAGAAACATTTATCACTGATGACAGTCATCCCCGATCCTGCCTTGCTGCAGGGCCACGGGCTCTAGGAGCTCTCACGGTCTCTGCCAGCCTCACATTTCTGTGGTTGTGTGCCTGCATTTAAAGATTTGTGTCAGGTGAACCTTTTCCATTTACTCTATTCTTTTGGTTTTTTTACTTGTCAAGATGAAAAATAGCCCATTCTGGCACAAAAATGTTCCAGATGAAACTGTCAGCCGGAAAACTCAATGCCAGAGGAAAGCTGCTTTGCAAATACAGCCTTCGTGAGTAGGGTAGCCAGAATACTAATCCTTAGCCTCATTAACTATGAAAAGGGCTTGTGGAAGACACTCACAACTTCACCAACATAAGATGTTCACTGTATCAGAATTTCCCTGGTATTCTGTGGTCAGTAAAACCTGAATGAAAGGGCTCTTATTTCTCCCTATATGTGTTGCATAACTGGTCCGACCATGACAAGCGTGGGCTTTGTTTTTCTGACGTGGTCATTATATAGGAATGAAATATTTCAAAAGTAAAACATGAGTGCTTTACACTACAGGAAGAATAAATCGATTGCCAGGAAGTATTTTATTCTCTAAACCAACCAATTTAATGTAACGGATGGAAGAAACTTGGAAAATGAGACCAGGAATATAGCTTCATCCGTGCCATTTAGGAAGCAGTTTCTTAAAACAGACAAAAAAGCAAGAAACACAAGCTATTTGATATCCCAGCTTTCATTAAGCCTCAAAATTTTAGACAGTCTACCTCTGTGCTTGTTCTTTCTACATTCCACATTGCAGGAATCAATCAACATCTCCCTGATGAGGAGAGGCTGAGGGAGCTGGGACTCTTTAGCTTGGAAAAAAGGAGACTGAGGGGTGACCTCATTGATGTTTATAAGTATGTGAAGGGTGGGTGTCAGGAGGATGGAGCCAGGCTCTGCTCAATGTCATCTAATGATGGGACAAGGGGCAATGGGTGTGAGCTGGAATATGGGAGGTTCCATATAAACATGAGAAGGAACTTCTTTACAGTGAGAGTGACAGAGCACTGTAAGGGGCAGCCCGTGGAGGTTGTGGAGTCTCCTTCTCTGGAGAAGTTTAAAACCCACCTGGGCATGTTCCTGTGTGACTTGATCTGGGTGATCCTGCTGTGGCAGGGTGACTGGACCAGATGATCTTTCAAGGTCCTTTCCAATCCCTGATGTTCTGTGATTCTGTGATACTCAAGTCCCAGAAATTTGTGATTACAAGTTGAACACAACCCAGTTTTCTTTTGATTTCTTACACTTCTTCAGTCTAATATCTGAGGGTAAAACATTTTCCTGTATCTGTGACACTTTCCAGACTCTTGTGTTAGCAGTATATTGGCCAGGTTTTGTAACTGGACTTTCAAAATTCATCTGGAGACTGCACATGAAAGTGCAGATTTGTCTCTAGGCAGAGGGATTGAACTGGATGACCTTTTGAGGTCCCTTCCAATCTCTGATGTTCTGTGATTCTGTGAATCTAATGACTGCTTGCCCTAGTTCACCTTCGACTTGCACTGTTGTCTTTAAACACATCACTTAGCTTCTCTGCTTCTTATCCCTCTTGGCAGGGCTGAAACAGTGCTTTGCCAGTAGAGGTGGCTCAGTGGTGTTATGACATACTATTAGGTGAGTAAAAATTCTGCTATGGGTGGGACTAGATGATCTTTGGGGTCCCTTCTAATCCCTAAAGTTCTGTGATTTGTGCAAGCTGCTAGACTCTAATTTATGGTTCACTCTGGCATCTATCACCAGAATTCCTCCTAATTTAAGTTCCAAAGAACATGCAAGGAAGCAAAATTTCTGGAGAACACTGGTTCTAATTGAATAAATATTTATTTCAATAATTTATTTCAATAAAAGTTATTCTTAAATAATTCACTTCAGAGTCTGAGATTAGCATTTTCTTCTTGCCTTGTGGATAGGTGGCATTAGTTTTGCTTCTCTCGTTAGAGGGGAGAAATATTTGAAAGCACATTTGTGGAACTGTCAAAAGTAAAGTAGAAAATACTCCGAATTTTATCAGTGGAGTTTATGTTACTATCCAGCAAAAGTTGTGGGTAATTCTTTACTGACTGTTGTGTCCTATGATTTCATGTAAAAACCTTTGCAGAATGGCCCAGATTATTGTCATGCAAGAGTTCATGACTGATTAATTTATCTAATATTATACAATGTGACAGTGAAATTATACCCTTAATATATTCTTTACATCATCTCTGAAGTGAAGACGTGCCAGAAAGGGAAAAATTAGCAATAAAAATGTTCTAAGACAGTAGCTTTTATGCATTTAGTAGTATTTTTATGATCGGTACATGGATACATTTATGTTTTTATAAATCAATAGATAATATTTTTAGTATCATCATTTTCAATGATAGTCATTTGAATATCATCATGATTTTCAAGATAATTGAGTGTTTGTTTGTAGGACCTTGTTACACCACAGCATCTTCAGTTGTAGAGACAGTATCTTTTTGTGCGGATAGGACAAGAGGCAATGGGTTCAAGCTGGGAAAGGACAGATTTAGGCTGGATATTAGAAAAACTTCTTCATTCTGAGGGTGGTTGATGGCTGAAATGGGCTGCACAGGGCAGTGATAGAGGCTCCATCCCTGGAATCATTTATGGTCAGGCCTGATGAGGCTCTGAGCAACCTGACATAGGTAGAGTTGTCCCTATGTAGGCAAGTTGGACTAGAAGACCTCTAGA
Source organism: Rhinopomastus cyanomelas (assembly GCA_013400115.1). Lineage (NCBI taxonomy): Eukaryota > Metazoa > Chordata > Aves > Bucerotiformes > Rhinopomastidae > Rhinopomastus > Rhinopomastus cyanomelas. Next base: position 1,667,237 of record VXBP01005202.1, read on the forward strand.
GGTCCCTTCCAGCCTAGAACATTCTATGATTCCAACATTAACTAGATTTTTAAAAGGGGAAAGTTGAAAAACTGGAACGAACTTGTGTATCTGGGAGTGGATTCTCCTTCCATGGAGACTTTTAAAACCCTCCTACATATCTTGCTGTGCAACTGGATCTAGGTGATCCTGCTGTGACAGGGGGATTGGACTAGATGATGTTTCGAGGTCTCTTCCAATCCCTAATGTTCTGTGATTCTGTGAATGCTGTAGTGGTCTAAACTGCTGATGATAAGTCAAACATCTATACTCTCCCTTCTTTACATAGACAAATAATGGCTGATTAGAACTTCACTGGGCCACAGGATTTCCAAGGTAGCTTTTCTTGCTGATATAATATTAAAATGGAGTGTAATTGATTTTTCTTCTCTTAGTGTAAAGGCAAGTAATAAAACAATACACAGTATGGAAAGATGAGGCAGAGCTTTATACTGGGTGCGTGATCTTTCCTGAGCCACTCTACTAGGTGGTCAGGATAGCAAGGGTATTATGATTCATGACCACAAAAGGAGTTTCTGGGGATGAGGTACTTCACAAATACTTCTAAATAACTCCACACAGCAGGTTTCACGCTAATACTATTGTGATCCCCATCTTGAGGAGCCATAAACTAGCTTCAGTCCATTGCCTTCTGTGAAATAACCCTGATTTATAGGTCAGAATAGTTCCTATACGTTGTTGGAATCGTTACTGCAGTAGCTGTGAAGGAACGAGGAGAGGCAGCCATGGCTTATTTATAGTTGTGTTCAGGATGCAGCAGCAGTGTGGTTTGCAAGGAACCAAGCTGCAGGTGCTGAGGCAGCACTTTGGGCCATGGGGTGTTGAGCAAGTGGAGACCCTGCTACTGCAAATTACTACCACAGTTCCTAGTGAATTTCCACTTCTCTTTCTGGCTGTTGTTCAGAGCCTCATTTCGATGAGGGAAAAATACATGTAGAATAATAAGAAAACAAGCTACTTCTTATTTCAGAGGTTTAATAGGCTCTTAGCCTTTGTTAGTGCCACTGCTCTTTTCAAAATGGATTTCGTACACTCAGGGTTGTGCAGCCCTATATGATTATCCATAAAAAGGGGCACAAACTCCCAAGCTCCATGTTGTGAACCATGCTAGATGAATCAATTCATGTATTTGTAAAACTTGATCAATTAGTCTCCTCTAAAGTACCCGGCTCAACTGCGTGTATAATGGTCTGTGATGTGTAGGTGATGTGTAGTGACAGCACATGATTTCCTGCAGCCAAGTCAAATGCAGCTACCTGACTAAACCCAGCATGTGCTGTTGCCTGAGCTGGTGTAGGGAGCCACACTTACTCCACCCCTTCACAGTTCTACAAAATCCCATACAATTATAAAACACATTAACAGAAATCACGGCAGAGATGGAGCACAGAAAACATTAACACAGTGACACTGTTCCTTATTCACTCCTGAAAGAGCACTTGTTGCCTATTAATTCTCTGTAGAATCACAAGCTTTTTGGCTCTCCTGTTCTTCTCTTTCATTTTCTTGTCCCAAGGACAAGAGAGAAGATGAACTTCCCTTGGTGTTCTCAAACATGAACAGAAGATGCATGTGAGCGGTACAGACTCACATACAAACAATTTGTCCATATTGCTACCTAGTTTTTTCTCAGTTTTCCTGTGTTTTCTAGCTTCATCCCCTCTTGTTTAGATTTCTACTGTTATAACAAATTGACCTCATTAATATTTATAAATATGGGAAAGGTGAGTGTCAGGATGGAACCAGGCTCTGCTCACTGTCATCCAATGATAGGACAAGGGGCAATGGGGGGTTCCACATCAACATGAGAAGGAACTTATTCATAGTGAAGGTGACAGAGTACTGGAAGGGGCTGCCCAGGGAGGTGGTAGAGTCTCCTTCTCTGAAGACATCTAAAACCCACGTGGGCATGTTCATTTGTGACTTGATCTAGATGCTCCTGCTGTGTCAGGGGGATTGGACTGGATGATCTTTTGAGGTCCCTTCCAATCCCTCATGTTCTGTGATTCTGTGAATGGGATCTCTTCTTGACACTCAAGACTGTCCTGGAGTTTGTGCATGCTTTTTCCCAGAGCTTCAGCCATTGGACACCAAATTCAACTGGGAAATCATTGTCAATTCTTGATGTCAATTTGCTAAGGTTTCTGAACATCATGACAAGAAATGAAGACAAAATCAATTCTAACATGTTCTAAAACTGCTCCCTTCAGTTGCTTTGCTGGTATGAAGCATTTTACCATTAAGCATCTTTGTCTAGAGAGTTCCTGCACTTGATTCTCCTGAAGCAGTCTCTTGTGCAGTCAGTGCTCTTATGCTTTGTTGATCCAGTGCTAGAAATAAACAGTCAAGACCTCACTTTTTCTTCCAAGTTCTTAATGCACTTAAATCCTGACTTTTGTCTGCCTTGACCATGTTTCCCTGAGCCTGCTTTGGCTTGTGACACCTGTGAAACCCAAACAGCTCTGTAGGTACACGTAGGTCCTGCTGTGCTAAGGCTTCCATGTGAACACGAGACTCCTGTTTGTTCCCTCTGTAGGAGACACTGATGGATTGGTTCTACTTGACTGTTTATCTTCCACTGCCTTAGTTTTGCAAGAACAATCTACCAGGGCTACGCAAATGTTCTCAGTGCAAAATACATTTATAGTGTTGGATATTTGAACCATAGAATCACAGAACATTAGGGATTGGAAGGGACCTTGAAAGATCATCCAGTCCAACCCCCCCACCACAGCAGGATCACCCAGACCAAGTCACACAGGAACATGGCCAGGAGGGTTTTAAATGTCTCCAGAGCAGGAGACTCCACAATCCCCCTGGGCAGCCCTTTTCAACTAATGGCAAGAAATTAAATTTAGTATCCAACCTGAATGAAAGGAATTGCAGATCAAATGAAATCTGCATTATCTCAAGGTACTTATTAAGCATTAATGTAGTCTTATAAATGTAGTTAAATTAAAGCTCGTCGGTTTTAAGAGCTTCTTGAGAGACATGAGATATGTGAGAAGCCACATTTTTCATTTATCACAATTAATTTTGCTTAATTTAGTCATTATTGACTTCTTTTGCTACAAATACATATAAATTTGAGATCTTTATGAGCTGTCTATTCATTGCCTAGTCATTGTGTATTTCATGATGTGACTCTTTCATGATTACAAGGATTTATTTACTCAGAATTCTTCCAAAGCAGCTCTCCAGGCTTAGTTCCAGCATAGGTTATACTAAATAGGAAAAAGACACTTTCAAGCTGAGGTAGGGAGCCTAGCATGGTAATTATTCTTGTCTAGCTATTTTGGTAAACTTCCAGGTGCAGACAAATCCTCAGAGTTCAATTAAATAGAAGCACTGAATGCATTTATGGCGTTGCTCTGTTGTAGTAACCACTGAGTAGTTATTTTGGAATCACTCCATTAAAGTAATCATGGGTTTTACTTTGCAGGACCGTATCTGTCTTGTTTTATTTCTTATCTGTCAGCCAACCTTCACTCTGAATTAGGCAGACCCTTCGGTATAGACAGCATGACTGCTATAATGCCATTTAGAAACAGGATGAGACTCACCTAGTTTCAAACCAGGCAGTGTTGTGGTCTGCCAGCTACAGACTGTGGAGAAACACAGCTGGAGTATCTGTGAAGTCTGGGGCTCAGCTCCCACAGGTCTACAGCTTAGTCACTGCTTTTGGATCCTACTTCTGATTTTCTCATCAGTTTTCTGTACCTCCTGTATTTCATCAGGTGCTGTTTAGTTTACTAAAGTTATCTTGATGGCTGTATGTTACTTAATTAGTAAAGTACTAATTAACATTAGTGTGTTCACACATAGCCATCCTTCAGAATTCATCATCTCACTGTCAGTTCTATTTCTGTCACAGACACCCTTCAAGGACAGAACCACAGTTTTACATTTTCAGGAGGACTTTTTAAGACCCACACCTCTTCAAAGGTTCTCAGATGACTTTATATCAGTAAGAATCTGTGGAGAAAAATTCTCTACAATGACATTGAAGGATTTACTTGAGAAAGAAGCACAGGGTCTGCTCTCCAATAACAGTGCACATTAATTGTTCAAATTAATTTACTGTCTACAGCAGAACACTCCACAACTGTGGGACACAGCTGGAATGTCATGATACACGTTGTCTGACTTTATTTAAGGACAAGGGAATTATCTGGAGAGGGAATTAATTATCTAGAGAGGCAATTATCAGAGGAATTACCTGGAATTATCTAAAAATGTTGACTAAAAAAAGAGTTTACTCAGTTTTGCTCTTTGTGCTACAGAGCAACACCCCCAGAAAAGGGAGAAAAAGCTATGTGTTGTTTCATTACTGTGGAAACCACTTGGAAGTAAGAGCACCTCTGAAACTCCTTCAAACTGATGTATTAAACACTTGCTAAAGCAGCCAGAAAATGGGTTTCTTTAACTGCTGGTAGAAAAGAAACACAGAAAACGTGTAAAAATGTCTTCCACCTACTTCAGCTGAAGAAACAAATCACATTAGACTTATTATCCTGTGAAGAACTGGAAAGAATAGACTGACTTTAAAAAGCAGCACCTGCAGGTAAATTGGACAGTAGAGATCTGTAAATGTATAGTGGAAAAAAAAAGATGGCAAAGTGCCTTTTGGTCTGGAATCCAGCAGGATAAGTTTTCTAACACAATAAAACACATCAGTGTTTAGTGGTGTTTAATTGAACCATTAATATGATGGAATATTAACCTCATTTGTGGTTTTCAACATAGCTTCCCAATACGACTTCACATTGTTCTAGTTCAATTGGTTTTGCCAATTTGAGAAGTTTATTTGAGGAATAGGATTTGCCATATGTTAAATAAACTGTGACTCTGGTAACTCAGCTCGTTTTATATGCAGAGGATGGAATTAATGATATCTCAGATGGGTCTGGAGAATTACATTTGCTAACATCTCTGACCCCATCATGAAAACCCATCATTGCCATTAAGTTTTCAAACTGCAATGTCTGGAGCTGGTAGGCTAAGGCTTCAGAAATTATATTAGCTCTATTAAAATGAAGTTTTAATGTCCTTAAACAATTAAGGCTCAAATATTATATGTCTGTTAATGAACTTCATAAATATTTATACGATGCCATTAAACTGTACGGTTTAAAATGAGTAAGGGAAGAATTCAGGTGCCTTTTTGCTTCATTTGAAAGGATCGTGTCATAACTTGGAGACTATCTATCTATCTGATGCAAGCTGTTCTTTATCCTCTTACCACAGTAAATCAGAGGTAACTGCATTAATGTCAGTGGAATCATACCAATGTGAAAGCAGTAAATGTGGAATGTCCTACTTACACAGTGTTTGCATTGGCTCCCCACAGTCTGTGCTTTGGCACCAGAAAGGCTGGTAGGGACATAAGGACACAAAAGGAGTGGAGATGCAGCAGACAGCACTGCCACAGTTAAATCACCACTCGTTAGTGGAGCGCAGAATCATAGAACATTAGGGGTTGGAAGGCACCTTGAAATATCATCTAGTCCAGTCACCCCACCACAGCAGGATCACCCAGATTCAGTTGCACAGGAATGTGTCCAAGCAGGTTTTAAACCTCTCCAGAGAAGGAGACTCCACAACCCCCCTGGGCAGCCTGTTCAAGTGCTCTGACACCCTCACCGTGAAGAAGTTCCTTCTCATATTGATGTGGAACCTCCTGTGTTCCAGCTGACACCCTTTGTCCTATCATTAGATGCCACTGAGCAGAGCCTGGCTCCATCCTCCTGACACCCACCCTTCACATATTTATAAACATTAATGGGGTCACCCCTCAGTCTCCAAAGTAATTTAGCCACTGGCTCATTGCACACAAAGAACACTTTTTGAAAGGCTGCTGTTGTTCCGCTCATTTCCCCTTGTCTACATCTTAGTCTTTTCTACAGCCTTTAATAAATTCCCTTCAAATCAATACACTCCAGCTCTTCAATTAAGACTAGAAGACAGAAAACAATGGCAGTGTGTGTGGGTTTTGTAAGGGTCTCATCTCCAGCCACTGCCTGATGGCCTGTTTCACTTCACTGCCTTAAATTATTTCTTCTCCCTTTGATATTTGTCCTGGGCAGCTCTCAGTTGGTGTCAGAGCCACATTCCCGCATTAATGAGTTTTCATTGTGTTAAATACTATCGATATTCACTCAAAACTCATCTTATTATTTCTGCTTTTTTAACAATAATAAGATCTTCTGTCCCATTAGGTATAATAGATCTTAGTTGCTTTATCTTCCATATTTGAGTTTCCTCACCGTCGCTGCTGGATGGCAAATGGCTCAGTAGATGAGTCTCGGTGGCCTCTCTGTTAAACAGCCGACCACAACGCGTGAGTAACTGCTTCCCAGCTCAAAGGGAAATGCTTAGGGTAAGTGTTTGGAAACATTAGCAGATGAACACAAGCAGCACCCTTTCAGACAGCACTCTGTTTTTCCTTCACAAATTGCAAGTCCTCTTGCACACTGGTAACAGATGGAGATGTCGGAGAAATATTTTGCCTCTTTGATTCTTTAGGTCTTGCTATAGCTGCTGGAGTTTTATCAGTGGAACTGCTATGATTTGAGAGATCCACAAAAAATTCCCTTACAGGAGACAGCAGAGCAGGTTTGCTGATAATTATGTGAGAGATCAATAATGAGTCAATTGTATTTTTTTAATCAAAATCATTGTTTTACATTCCTTGGGTAGGGTTGGTACTGGGACCAGTCATAGAATCACAGAATCATTAGGAATTGGAAGGGACCTCCAAAGATCATCTAGTCCAATCCCTCTGCCACAGCAGGATCACCTAGACCAAGTCACACAGGAACACATCCAGGTGGGTTTTAAATGTCTCCAGTGAAGGAGACTCCACAACCTCCCGGGGCAGCCTGTTCCAGTGCTCGTTCCATTCAATCTAGTCATTAATGACTTGGATGAGGGTTTGGAGAGCACCCTCTACAAGTTTGCCGATGACACAAAGCTGGGAGGAGTGGCCAACACTCCAGCAGGCTGTGCTGCCATCCCACGAGACCTGGACAGGCTGGAGAGCTGGGTGGGGAGAAATTGAATTAACTAGAACAAGGGCAAGTGTAGAGTCTTGTATCTGAGGAAGAGCAACCCCAGGTACCAGTATAGGTTGTGGACTGATCTGTTGGAGAGCCGTGTAGGAGCAAGGGACCTGGGGGTCCTGGTGGCCAGCAGGATGACCATGAGCCAGCAACATGTCCTTGTGGCTGATAAGGCCAACAGAATCCTGGGGTGGATCAGAACGGGGGTGGTTAGCAGATTGAGAGAGGTCCTCCTCCCCCTTTACTCTGCGCTGGTGAGACCACATCTGGAATATTGTGTCCAGTTCTGAGCCCCTCAGTTCCACAAGTACAAAATACAGCTTGAGAGAGTCCAGCACAGAGCAATGAAGATGGTGAAGGAAGAGGAACATTTCCCTGATGAGGAAAGGCTGAGGGAGCTGGGTCTCTTTAGCTTGGAGAAGAAGAGACTGAGGAGTGACCTTATTAATGTTGACAAAGGTGGGTGTCAGGAGGATAGAGCCAGGCTCTGCTCAGTGGCACCCAATGATAGGACAGGGGGCAGTGGGTGTGAGCTGGAACATAGGAGGTTCCACATCAGCATGAGAAGGAACTTCTTCATAGTGAGGATAATGGAGCACTGGAACAGGCTGCCCAAGGGGGGTTGTGGAGTCTCCTTCTCTGGAGATGTTTAAAACCCACTTGGACATGTTCCTGTGTGACTTGCTCTAGGTGATCCTGCTGTGTCAGGAGGATTGGACAACAAGATGTTTCGAGGTCCCTTCCAATCCCCAATGTTCTGTGATTGTGTGCTAGTCACTCTAGGACATTACGTGCTTTCGGACACTTGTGGGTAATGAACACTCCAGCTTTAACAAACTTGTATGTGGGTTTCACTTGCTGTACTATAATTAAAACTCTGCAGTTGCTGAGGTTTAAATTAGAGCTGACTGATCATGTTTAATTTAGGTGTCTTAATGGCTGTATTTTGAATAGAACATAGGTACATTAGCTAATCAAGGTTTTTTCCTACAGAGAAAGGAGTGTGTAAAAATTCCCAAGGCTTTTCTCCCCAAAAGCACATGAAGTCATAAAACAATTCAGGCAAATAATAATTCCAGTGAAGTCAGTGATACCATTACTGACTTGCTCGAAGTTCTGTTTGCGTTGAAGGAGTTGATATATCAAGAGCTTAATCTTGCAGCTAGTTCATGCTTGCATCAGGAATAAAACCTTTTGATGATACATGAATATTTTCCTGGCTTCTGAGTCTTAGGGGACTCAACAACAATCTACCTTTCGCTTTTGCATCTGGCATCATGTATTCAAAGATCCCAAATCACTTCCCAGGCTGTGTGGGAATGAATTCTACCCAGAGCAAAGCAGAACGTTACTTACTCCGTTGGGGATAATGAAGTGACTGGACGTATTTAAGTCACAGTAAACAAGGGCAAATTTTTGGCATTCATTTTGGATTTCATCTAACCTAATTTGCTTCTTTCTTTACTCCCCAGAATAAAAACCATCCGCTTTTTAACAAAGGATTTTTGAAGGCACACAATGACCACCAAGCAGTGTGGAGTATAATTATGACTCTGGAATACTTACACATTGTTTTAAGTTGTAAAATTTTCCATCTCCCCTCTGTTTTTTGCCAAATCAGATTTTTTTGAAGAGGAAAAAAAACTGCTGAAAAACTGTGAAAATATTTTAAAGTCTCTTGCCTCAGGTGGACCTTCCACTGTATGAAAAGAATGGAAAACTGGAATGGAGTTTGTGAAATTATCAGTGTGGAAAAACATATTTAGAGTTTGATCCTGTATCTAGTTTTCAAAGAATTTTTAGATTCAATGGTTTCTCTTCAAAGATATTAGCGCAGAGCTGCTGTCAAATAGAGTGATGGTTAGGTAGGGCTCTTTACAGGGCACATACATATTTATGGCACCTCATTAGGGCTGAGCTCTGCTACTTACTGTTTCCATACCCTACCACATTTTACAGCTAATTTCTAGATTCCTGAAGAAACAAGAGTTTTACAGAATCACAGAACATTAGGGATTGGAAAGGACCTTGAAAGATTGTCTAGTCCAGAGCAGGATCACCTAGATCCAGCAGCAAATGGAGTTGTGATGTATTTTTTTAAAGATACAACCATTAGCAAACAGCTTGAGGAACAAGTCCAGTCTGCACAATGATTAGGGCTTAACACATGTCCCTTTTCTGACTGAAACGTGCTGAGGGGGTTCAACTGTTGGGCAATGTGGTACAGACAGAAAAACAGGCAAAGAGTCACAGTTAAATATCACAGAATCACAGAACATTAGTGATTGGAAGGGACCACGAAAGATCATCTAGTCCAGTCCACCTGCCACAGCAGGATCCCCTAGATCCAGTCACATAGGAACATGTCCAGGTGGGTTTTAAACGTCTCCAGAGAAGGAGACTCCACAACCCCCCTGGGCAGCCCCTTCCAGTGCTCTGTCAGCCTCACCATGAAGAAGTTCCTTCTCATACTGATGTGGAACCTCCTATGTTCCAGCTCACACCCATTGCCCCTTGCCCTATTGGTATACATACTGAAATACATAGACAAGAATGAAATCCCATTTGCTTTTATAAGCTCTGAGCCATACCTTTGGCTCCAGAGCTCCCAAATAACAAAAGTAATAAATTGATATGAAAGCTGGACTTTCCATATCTGTGCTGCCGTTCAGCCAAGCTCAATTCCTCCACTTCCAAGCAAAGGCTGCTCTTAGTTTCTTTGTGAAGAGCTCTCAGAAATATCTGTTTACAAGCACAAAGAAAAGCTGATCCTACAAAACTCCTGTCGTTCTTATCACTTCAGAGCTATCCCTAGATAAAATAACTCTGGTATATTTCTGTTATCAGCTAATATTGACAATACTAATGAGATTAATCAGTCCTTTAGAAGTTAAACAGATGAATTAGATGCTCTCTTATTTTAATTTTCAGTATGCTAATGGATGTTTGCTGTTACGCATTAATACACAGCTATGATTATTTTACGCAGGCTCTCTTCTTGATTCTTCTATTTAAAATAATAACAGGACCATGTCTGGAATATGGTGTCTAGTCTGGAATACTGTGTCTAATTCTAGGCCCCTCAGTTCCAGAAGGACACGGAACTGCTGGAGAGAGGCCAGCGTAGAGCCACAAAGATGATGAAGAGAGTGGAACATCTCTCTGATAAGGAAAGGCTGAGGGAGCTGGGTCTCTTGAGCTTGGAGAAAAGGAGACTGAGAGGTGACCTCATAAATGTTTGTAAATAGAGAGGGTGTCAGGAGGATGGAGCCAGGCTCTTCTCAGTGTCATCCAATGATAGGACATGGGGCAATGGATGCGAGCTGAAACATAGGAGGTACCATATAAATATGAGAAGGAACTTCTTCCCAGTGTGGGTGGCTGTGAAGCAGAGTTTAAAGGCTGCTGCTCTATTTTCTTATCGTTAGGACACAAATTAGAGAGCCATCACTGCTTCTATGTTCAGGTAATTCTAGAGCCCTAATCTCAAATGTACTAAATCTCACCAAGTCACCCCATTCCCAGCAGCACACGACACTCATTACCTGAGTTCTTCCACTGTGTTTTTATTGCCATTACAGCTCATTTACAAAATAGCTTAATGACTTGTTTGACAAATGTATAAAATATTAAAGGGAATGAGAGCTGTTCTCAAAATGTCAACATATTCCTCCCTCGTGCTCCCCGAAGCAAGGAGTACTGATGAATGTTTTTCATTATTCAGTGGAGCAGTGCGACAGAAGGATCTCCAGCACCTTGTCCTGGAGTTACCCACAGCCACACCTCATGATCCTTTACCCTGTATATAGTGAATCTATACTGAGCTTCTTATTGCCTGCTGAAGCCTGGGGAGCAGCCCTCCATTCCTAGGGGTTATGGAGAGAGTGAAAACCTCTTAATACAATCTAGTGCCTTCTGACACCAAATGAAAAATATTTAGATTAATTAGACTACTGTCATTTCCCACTAGCCTTTCAGATGGAAGAGTTTATAATTCTTTTGAGTTTTAAAATTCTTTTAAACTCACTGCAACAGGTGAAAACTAGTGGGTATGGGGTAATGTTTTATCTCAAAGCTGTTCTGCCATACACATTTCTTAAATCCCTCTCAGAGCACTGGAATGGGATGCTCAGGGAGGTTGTGGAGTCTCCTTCTCTAGAGACATTTAAAACCCACCTGGACGTGTTCCTGTGTGACTTGGTCTAGGTGGTCCTGCTGTGGCAGGGAGATTGGATAAGATGATCTTTCAAGGTCCCTTCCAATCCCTAATGATTCTATAATTCTGTGATTCAACACAGTAAGTGAAAAAAATACAGCTACTGATACTGGTAGCTTCAGGGTGATACTTCCCTAAAGTTATTGGAGTAATGTTGTCTGTGTAATGCTGAATCTGTTTGCTATTTGTAATTATGGCAACTGGGTTTTGCTAACGAGCTTTTGAAACCCATATTTTAAAAAGTATTTAAACATTTAATCAATATTTAATCGACTTTATTAGCAGATTTTGAAAATTGTCACTGGACTGCTTGTTGCTCTTTTTTTGTTTACCATTAAATAACCCCATGTGATTACCAGTGCAGGAAATATTTCCACTGAAAAATGGTTTAATTAAACTTCAGTATTGAGGAGAAAATTGATTTTGATATAAAATGCTCTGGTTCTGTTAGTAAAGATCACAGAATCACAGAACATTAGGGATTGGAAGGGACCTCAAAAGATCATCCAGTCCAATTCCCCTGCCACAGCAGGATCACTTAGACCAAGTTGCACAGGAACATATCCAGGAGGGTTTTAAAGATGTCCAAGACCTTTCTTTCTGCTTCATCAACAAATATATTTCAATAGTTTCAAAAGACACTTTTAATAATTATGATGAAACATCTCTGATATATCAGAAAACACTGGTGAAGTAGCCAGTATAATTCTTGAAAAAGATATATATATTTATGTGTGCCATGTATTTCCAGTAACTGCCCTTCTGTTTTGAGCTGTTAGTAGATGTTTCTACCTAAGTAAGTTTAAATATGTATATAGACTCATAACATTTTGGTTTTAGTGAACTTTTTCTGCACCAAAATCAGACTCAAAATATATTCATCATAAAATGCCTCAAGGCTCAGTTTTAAGCCAGTCTGCTGTAGGAAAGTGTTTGGCAGAAGTCCCTGGAAATCCATTGCATGTGCTTCATTAACTTCATGCTCTCAGATAGATACCTGGCTTGCTGAGAAGGTGCAGGATTTTGGATGTTTCTAATTTCAATCTTTGGTTTGGATTCTAGAAAAGAAAAGTAACTTCTATTTCGGTAACAAAATTTTCCCTAAAGGTGGAAACTACTTTTTCGTCAGCATCAGCTACTGATCTGACGTTCCAGTAGAGTTTCTTTTGATTAATTTAGACTGAAAAGGCAAAAAACCCCCAAGAGAGTAAAGAGTTTTACAGTGTTTCTGGCTGTGAAGAAACCAAAACACTAAAACCAAATAGACAGAGGAAAATTTCTGTGCAAGATCATAGGACCATTAGGGATTGGAAGGGACCTTGAAAGATCATCTACTCCAATTCCCCTGCCACAGCAGGATCACCTAGATCAAGTCACACAGGAACACATCCAGGCAGGTTTTAAATGTCTCCAGTGAAGGAGACTCCGCAACTCCCCTGGGCAGCCTGTTCCAGTGCTCTGTCACCCTCACTGTGAAGAAGGTCCTTCTCATATTGCTGTGGAACCTTCTTTGTTCCAGCTCACACCCATTGCCCCTCATCCTATCACTAGATGACAATGAGAACAGCCTGACTCCATCCTCCTGACACCCACCCTTCACATATTTATAGACATTCATGAGGTCACCCTTCAGTCTCCTCTTCTTCAAGCTGAAGAGACTCAGCTCCCTCAGCCTTTCCTCATAAGGGAGGTGCTCTACCTCCTTCATCATCCAACTCTAGAGCTGTTCAAGGCAGGATTGGATGTGGCACTTGGTGCCATGGTCTAGCCTTGAGCTCTGTGGTGACAGGTTGGACTTGATGATCTATGAGGTCTCTTCCAACCTTGGTAATACTGTGATACTGTGATACTCGTTGCCCTGTGCTGGACTCCCTCCAGCAGCTCCACATCCCTCTTGAACTGAGGAGCCCACAACTGGACACAATACTCCAGATGCAGTCTCACCAGGGCAGAGTAGAGGAGGAGAAGAACCTTGATCTGCTAACCATCCCTCTTCTGATCCACCCCAGGATGCTGTTGGCCCTCTTGGCCACAAGAGCACACTGCTGGCTCATGGTCATCCTGCTGTCCACCAGGACCCCCAGGTCCCTTTCCCCTACACTGCTCTCCAACAGCTCAGTCCCCAACCTATACTGGTACCTGGGGTTGTTCTTGCCCAGATGCAAGACTCTGCACTTACCCTTGCTATACTTCATTACATTTCTCTCTGCCCAGCTCTCCAGCCTGTCCAGGTCTTGCTGAATGGCAGCATTATTTCTGTTTCTTCCATCCCAGTGTTTTGCTCTTTGTCCTTAATCAAGTTTGCTTTTACTTAATTGCTTTCCTTGATGAGTATAAATTCCATCACCTCTCAACAGAATCCTGCTGATCCAAAGCCAGAAATGTCTGCAAATGGGTGTAAACTCTGCACTGCTAAGTGAAAGCTGAGAAGGATGAGACGACCCGCGGGAGGCACAAATCACACCCACATTAGTCTGTACTTCTCACAATTTTCAGGGCAATGAAGAATCCAAATTTGTCTCTACTTATGAAACTGGGATTTTTCACGTGTTTTAGGTGCCTGTATTCCCCACTGGAATTTGAAATGTCAGCGTGTCCTCAGGAGAGCTTGCTGGGAAAATTCTCTTTCCGTGATCACTTTCAAATTTCAATAGATATTGGTGATCTAGTGTGGTGTGAAGTTTCATTTTGTACTGGCTGAATAAATTAGCAGGAGCATAGGGACACATCTACTGGCAGCCAGATGGACAGGAAACTTCTTTCTGAAGATTCCCAACCAGTTTGAAAGCAGCAGCTAGTACAGCACTTCAGCAGGATGCCTGCATCTCTTATGGATGTGGAAAAGCAGGTGGTGAAAGAGAGACCCAGGTGATAGGAATCAGCACAGGAGCTTGCAGCTTGGCTTAAAAGACTTAATAGGTCTCCAGTGAAAAAGACCAGGGAGAAGGGGAGGAATTAATCATAGATGACTTTTTTGAGATTAAAGGGCACTGCTTTTTCTGTTATGAGCCACGTGGTGGCAAATTTCTGGCTATAATAGGGTCAAGTTGTCTCGTTCATTTGCTTGGCAGAGTAAAAAACCATTTTGAAATTCATGCTTGATTTACTGAGCCTCATATTCACTCACAGGGACAAAGGAGTTGTGAGTATATGCTGCTAAATCACCTCTTACAGCACATGGGCTGATCCTGGCTATCACTAAGAGTGATTGTAATGGGTAGAAGGTTGTCACTGATACTGGGTTGAAACCCTACGAAGAGTGTAATTGGAGAGGAGGTACATTGCAAGGACTATGGAGAATGATAGCACAGGAGATTGGAAAATGTAGTTCTGGATCCTGTTACCCTTAGGAAAGGCAGTAACATCCCACCTGAGGATGGGGAAATCTAAAGTAAAGAGACATGACATGTTCAACGTGTCAAAGACGTGCTGAGGCTTGATGCCCAAGTTAGGGTGGTGCAGAGTTGGTGTGAGCTGATCTACTCCAATAATTTCTAGCATTCCTGTTCCAGATGTCTGCAGCATCTAGGGAAAAAGGTAATTTAATGACATGACTTGGGGACAAAACTGGTTGCATAATAAAGGATCAGGTCATGGGGAAATAGTGCAGAAGTGATGACCTGAAAAGCTAGAGACGAGGGCTGAGACCTATAGTTCCTGGGGTCCCTGGGCAATGACTGCAAATGCTTAATGGAAAGTAGAAGGAGTCTCCTTCTCTGGAGATGTTTAAAACCCACCTGGACATGTTTATGTGCCATTTGATCTAGGAGATCCTGCTGTGGCAGAGGGATTGGACTAGGTAATCTTTCAAGGTCCCTTCCAATCCTTAATGTTCTGTTCTGTGGACCTGATGATCTATGAGGTCTCTTCTGACCTTGGTAATACTGTGATACTGTGATTTTGTGATTCTGTGAATGAGAGCTACTGCTCTCTAGCTAGCTGGTATAGACCATAACTAAGGGAACACCACTGCTCTAAGTCTCTCTCTCTCTTAGCATTTGTTACTCTGAGTATTCTTAGGTGTAGTACTCATTCTGTAGTGTAAAGGGCCACTGGACCCTTTGCCTTTGCTTACATGGCATTTTTGATAGAACACCTCTTTTAGATGTGAGAGATCATCCTTTAATATGTGTGAAGATCAGATCTGAACTACATTCCTTACCACCCAGGAAAGTGCTCTCAGAGGACTAGAGCTAATCTTTGCAGAGAGCTTAATCTGACATAGCTGTGGAGTTTAGTAAAGTTAATTAATTACTCCATGGTTTGAAATGAAATAAAGACACCCACAACTGAGTTTACTACCCATGAGCTGCAGTGCTCTCAGGGCAAGGCAGAGATTTGTGTCTGAGATGCATCACAAACATGCAGGAAATATTGGATCAGAAATGCTGTGGAAGAGCTCCAGCAGAAAAGACTAGGATACACTCGAGCCACTCTACTCCTTAACACACAATTTCCTGATGGCAGAGAGTTTGGGTCAGATGAGGTAGAGGAGAAGCTGCAGATTGTTCAGGTCTGGAGAGCAAGGACAGAAAAACGTACAGTGATCCAATCAGTACCAGGGCCAAATGGAGACAGAGTCACAGAATTATTGAGGCTGGAAAAGACCTCTGAGATCATCAAGTCCAGCCTGTGACCTGACACCATGACATCAGCTAGATCAGGACTAAGTGTTATATCCAGTCGTCTCCTTGAGCACCTCTAGGGATGGCAAATCCACTACTTGCCTGGGCAGTCCATTCCAGTGTCTGATCACACTTTCCATGACTTAAGGGATGCCAGTTTTATCTGTTCCTCAGGACCTTCATAGCACTGAGCAAAAAGACTCTCTGTCAGTCTGGGAGGAAGAAGTTCAAGAGGTAAGATTTGCTTTAAGTCATTGTTTTCTTATCCTTTTCTAACAGCTCGAACTCCTCTGGGCAGCAATGAACTCCTAAAGCTACGGGTTTTTAGTGCAAGCGCTTGTTTTCCTACGCTGCCACATAATCTTCAGGAATTTCTGCCCTGATGCACACTTCCAAGTTTGATGAGTTTGTTGGAAGGGAGCAGAGCCCCTTTGCAAGGGCTCTTTCTTTGTCAGGGCTTTGTAAGGGGCTCTGTTCAAAGAGAAGACACAGAAAAGGAAAATCCAGAATGAATAGTTCCAAAGACTGTGCCAACTTAAGAAAAATACTGCAGCCTCCCTCATATACAAAAACATAGTCAGTAGGTCAGCTAAGTGTTAGCTGTGAGGGTGACAGAGCACTGGAATGGGCTGCCCAGGGGAGTTGTGAACTCTCCTTCTCTGGAGATGTTTAAAATGCACCTGGATAACTTGATTTGGGTGATCCTGCTTTGGTGGGGGGATTGGACTGGATGAGGTCTTTTCCAGTCCCTAATGTTCTGTGATTCTGTTCCAGATATCACAAAACTTACAACTTTGCCTGCGTACTCAAGTATATAGTGTCCTCATGATGGGTAGAACACACTTCAGTGTCGTTATCATGAGCAGTTGAATCTGAATGATATCAGTAATACCACAAAGTTGGAAGAAATCAAACCCATCCCGGACCTCATGCACCACTGGATGTGTTTCCTCACACCTTCTACTGCTTAAAACTACTGGATACACACTGAGTAATCCCTGAATTAAGTTCATTTATTCAGAGGTTTAAAAAACATGTCAGATAATGAGACACTGATCAGATTCAAAACAGCCCTAGAACTGAAGGCATTGAGGAGCGATTTCAGAAAGCTGTGTTAGAAGCATAATTACAAGAAAGACTAATGAAGGGCACCCCCTCAATTTCCCCGTGGCCCTTGCTAAGAAATTAAATCAAGTCTGTACTGCATAAACAAGACTGAATAGTTGGAAATGAGGGAAAGGCAAGATTACAGTGTTGTCTTCTGAACAATAAATACATAATGAGCAGAAAATGTGTAATGAAAAGAAAACCATTAGAATGACCAGTAAAGAGGAGTTTGATGGATTGCAGTTAGAACTGCTGCTAGGAAGAGGATGTCAAAGGTTTATTTTGGAGGAATAACTACCAAATTTTGGAACTTGTGTTGGAATAGGCTTCCCTAATATTTCAATAGTCAAGCTGAAGTTGTTGATTCTGTGATTCTATGACATGGGGCAAGCTGTAGTGGTATAGAGGAAGGTTTTAGTGCTACTAGCTAGTCAGTCTCTCCTGTGTACAGATTGGTGGGATTTCACCTGTTCTCTGCATGTTCTGCTATAGGAAAATATGTATTATGTGATAGAACATTCATATTGCCTTGATCTTCACAGAATCACAGGACATTAGGGATTGGAAGGGACCTCAAAAGATCATCTAGTCCAATCCCCCCTGCCACAGCAGGATCACCTAGACCAAGTCCCTTACAAGATTCTTGGTAAGTTGATATTTTCCATTTACTAATCAGAACAAAAGTTCATGTTTTGGAAAAGACCTTCATTTTGCTAAATGCTGAATGGTGAAGACATAAAGTTTGTATCCCTGAGGGATAGTTGTTCTTTGGTTTTGATGAGTAGCTGGTCTCCTATGTCCCGTGTTGTACTTTGTGATTTGTAACTGGGTAACGGAAACACTTAAAGGTTTTATTCTCCGTGCTATTGTTTTCCCATGAGAATAGAAAGCAATAAGTAGTTAATTCTTCTGCCTGCTTCTGACGTTTACATTTGCATACCTGTGGGTGCTGTTATCAGCCCTTATTCCCTATCTTTTACAAACAACACAAAGCAGGATACAGCTGTCTCAGTGGAACATAAGTCTCATGAACACTTTTTTATCATCCTTTCAGGATCCAAGACCCTGCTTCCCTGCAGTTTCGATCTCTCTCCCTCTCTGCACTGTTTTGTTGAGCTAAATCAATTTGCTTTCCAGGTGCAATGGTTGTCAGCACTCAGGTTGCCTCTATTTCTGGAACAAAAAGAGGACTCTGCAATAATCAGTCTGTGGAACTTTTCCAAACCTGCCTGGAGGGCCCTCTTTGAACGAGTATGAATCTTTGGCGAACAACACGTCGCATTAATTGCTGCTGCAGACAGTTGGCTTGGTTCAGTAGTCTTAGAGGAAACTACTCTTTCTACACAGCTTTCACAACTCTCTCTCACAGTGACACTGCTACAACTACTCTCTTTTCTTCTCCCTTGTGGAAAAGTTTGTAATTTGTATTGTGTTTCTGAGAGCTTAATGGTTTCTCTCTCCAGCTCCTGACCAGTGCCTGGATAATTGGCAGAGAGGGACCTGGGACTGCAGGTTGACTACTGGCTGACAATGAGCCAGCAGGGTGCCCAGATGGCCTAGAAGGCCAGTGGCATCCTGGCTTCTATCAGCAATAGTGTGGCCAGAAGGATAAAGGATGTAATTCTCCCCCTCTACTGGGCACTGGTGAGGCCTCACCTCAAGTACTGGGGGCAGTTGTGTGGCCTTCATTTCAATAAAGAGATGGAGGGGCTGGAGCAGGTCCAGACAAGGAATGAGGCTAGGGAAGGGATTGGGGGGAATGTATGATGAGAGGTTGAGGGAGCTGGGGGTGTTTAGCATGGAGAAGAGGGGACTCAGTGAGGACCTTCTCCCTCTCTCCAGCTCCCTGAAGGAAGGTTGTAGTCAGGTGGTGGTTGGGCTCTTCTCCCAGACAACCAGTGCCAAGACGAGAGAGCAGGGCCTGAAGCTGCCAGGGGAGGGTTAAGTTGGATATTAGGAAGTCCTTCCTCAGGGAAAGGGTGAATAGACTGCCTAGGGAGGTGGTAGAGTCCCCACCCCAGATGAGACTGGATGTGGCACTTAGTGCCGTGGTCTAGGTGACTGGTGATGTGAGGTCATCTTCTGGGCTTGATGATCTTAGAGTTTTTTCCAGCCTCAATAATTCTGTGATTTAGTAACAAGCTTATGGCTATTAACACTCCATCATTTACCTCAAGTTCTGGAAGAATAGTAGTTAATCAGAGGCACTTGGGGCGTGAATGTGAAGGTTACCTAACACATAGGATGGACGACCCTCCATAGATTCCATAACTCACCTATTTCACATTGTGATAAGCCTGCCTGCCTTATAAAGATACGAATGATTTAACCTGCTCTAGTTTGTTCACATCTCCGAGAGATCTGTCCGTCAGGGAAAAATGATTCACTGATGAACTTGAATTACTTTATCTGTAATGATAAAGCTGATCAATTTTTGAGCTCGTTTTTCCTGTGAAGCTAATTCCTGGTTAATTTATTTTCACTGATTAAATCTTCTGTCTGAAAGTAGGAGTTAGCAGATCTGCACAAGGAAAGCACAATCAGCTCTATTTGCAGAAGGAGCCCAAACTCCCTGCAGAATCTGAAGGAATTTGCTTTCAGTGAGATAAATGGTCTGTGTGTTGGTGTTTACCTACAGGAAAACAAGGGAAAGGGTCAAACACACAGGGAGTTCTTTGCAGTGACTGTCACCTTCTGGTGTCTCACAGAGTCTAGCCCTTATTATCACAGGAACATGATAATCAGTGAACTTGTATTTGTTTTAGTGGTTAGGCTGAGGAGGGAACAATGCTTTTTTGGGATGAGAAGAGAAAGTGTAATGTGTTTGCAGTGAAAAACTGCACCAGGCATCATCTTAGAGTCCCTGTAGCTGATGTTAGTGCAGAGCTCTGCTGCTGGCTCCTTCAGAATTTATAAGGTAAGACTAAGCACCTTAGACTCTACAGAGGAGAAAAGGGAGATGACATAAAAAGCTGCAGGAACATAAAATCACAAAATGATTTTTGTTATAAGACACCTTAAAAGATCACAGACTCACAGGGATTGGAAGACACCTTGAAAGATCATCCAGTCCAATCCCCCTGACACAGCAAGATCTCCTACATCCAGTTGTACAGGAACATGTCCAGGTGGGTTTTAAAAGTCTCCAGAGAAGGAGACTCCACAACCTCCCTGGGAAACCTGTTCCAGTGCTCTGTCACCCTCACTGGGAAGAAGTTCCTTCTGATATTTATATGGAACCTCCTATGTTCCAGGCCACACCCATTGCCCCTCGTTCCTATCACTAGATGACACTGAGAAGAGCCTGTCTCCATCCTCCTGACACCCACCCTTCACATATTTATAGACATTAATGACGTCACCCCTCAGTCTCCTCCAAGCTCAAGAGACCCAGCTTCCTCAACCCTTCCTCATCAGGGAGGTGTTCCACTTCCTTCATCATCTTTGTTGCTCTGTGGTGGAGTTTCTCAAGCAGCTCCGTGTTCTTCTGGAACTGAGGGGCCCAGAACTGGACACAATACTCCAGATGTAGTCTCACCAGGGCAGAGCAGAGGGGGAGAAGAACCTCTCTCAGACTGCTAGCCATCCCCCTTCTGATCCACCCCAGGATGCTGTTGGCCCTCTTGGCCACAAGGGCACGTTGGTGGCTCATGGTCATCCTGCTGAGGTCCCTTCCAATCCCTGTGATTCTGTGACTTGGAAATCACTGAATACTTAATAGTGCAAAAAGTTTATTCACTTTGAAAGGAAGGAGATCTCACTTGCACTCTGCCCACCTCAGGCTGTCAACACAACGTGTCTGTCCGTCTGAGGGCAAATTTTAAAATCTATTTTGTCTCGTTAATACAGCAAATATCCACCCTGGTTTCTGACCAGCTCTAAGGATGGAAAATAGATGTGATTTAAAGCTATTTTTGAATCTTGCTAGATAGTCTGGAATATAAATTTTAAGCCATGACAGCATGAGACAGCAGCTTGATTTTTACTAATGAAGTTATGTTTTGCTGGCATAACTCTGAAGCCACTGAAGTAAAGTTCTCAAGCTGATGGTATTCATGCTGACAGTGATTCTGTGGGTGCACAGTCTTTAGTTCACTCACAATGCCCTAGTAATGCGTGGTGAGAAGCAATAATGTATATTTCAGAAGGCACCCTACAAACAACATTCTCATTATTATGTTGTAGAAACATCAAGTGTTGATGTTTGTACCATTTATAGGCTGCTTTGAGGAGGGACATTTGCTTCAAGATCCTTTTTTCTCAAGAAATTGTATTTCTGTAGGAAAACACAATCAGTCTTCTTTCATCAGACATTGATTCAGGAACCTCAGAGTCTGTACTGAGAGAAGGGAGCTGAGGTTAGAGAATCGCAGACTCCCAGAATGTCAGGGATTAGAAGGGACTTCAAAAGATCATCTAGTCCCATCCCCTTGCCACAGCAGGATCACCTAGATCAAGTCGTAGAGAAACATGTCCAGGTGGGTTTTAAACATCTCCAGAGGAGACAACAACCCCCCTGGGCAGCCCATCCCAGTGCTCTGTCACCCTCACTGGGAAGAAGTTCCTTCTCATACTGATGTGGAACTTCCCATGTTCCAGCTGACACCCATTGCCCCTTGTCTTATCCTTAGATGCCACTGAGCAGAGTCTGGCTCCATCAGTGACACCTCATTCGCAGCAAAAGAGCAGACAAAGAACCTTCACTAAACTGTTATTCAGATTTTTGCAAAATAAAGCAAATCAGTTGAGGTATTTCCCTTACAGATTTTTTTGGCCTTAATTTGAATCCAAGGAAAGACTTAGGATGATGCCCCCTGAATTTACAAGCTGCACCTATGTTTCTTCTCATTAGCTGAAAAAAAAGCTACAGAATGGAAACCCAAAGCTAAAATATCATTCATCCTATTAGCCTAATTTTCACACAGAAGATTTGTGTGTGGGGTTAACTGGATAATTGTCCCATTTATGGGTATGGCTGGGCTTCTGAATTATGACTGATGGCACAGATGAGCAAGTAAAGGTCATTCTTTGATGCATCAGTTGTTGATGGACAATTTAACACACAAATACTTGGTATTTAGCATGGAACCTCTTTCATGAAAATCACATCCCACTGCCTGCCTTTATAAACACTAATTCACAAAATGTATGTGCTTTGTGTAGCTCCTGACAGCCTCTGTGGTGAAGCTGACAAGTTAGTTGAAAAGAGAGAAGTACTAAGAAAGAAAGAGGCTGTAAAGTTTGCTCCAAGGTGTTAAAGGACATTCAGGTACCTATTTAAATATAGAATTATACTGGATTCCAGAGCATAAGGTTCAAGTGGAACACGCTGAGATAGATGAAGACAGAACAGTTGGCACCAAGTTCACAGCTTAGAATTCACTTGATAGGTGAGAATCCACCCAAAAGGGATGCAACAAAACAAGACCTCATGCAAGGAATTAAGGTTAGAATCAGCAAATCAAAACAAACCAAACAAACCCAAACCCAGAAGGCAGTTTCTGCAGAAAAACAGGGCTACGTGCCAAACAGTGCGTGGAGTTTGGGAAGAGAAAGTACAAGAACTGGCAAAGGGATGCATCAGGAGATACTGCCAGATCAGTGAAGAACAGATATGAAGGAGGAAACTGAGATTTTGGAGTGGCCTGTCCCTTCTGTGAGGGAATGAGTCAAATTTTCCTAGCAAATCTATTAAGTGCTGAGCAGGACAGTAAATCCAAAGTGTGAAAGGAAAGATAAACCATAAAGGTGAAGGAATTGCTAGGGAATTCAGATAGAATGACTGAAGCGATGAAGAGATCCAGCTCTACTGACACAGCACACAACTAGCAAAGCAGTGGTTCCTGCAGACATGAGGTCAGAGATCACTGGTGCACAGGAATTCACAAATCACACAGCTAAATCATAGAAACATTCAGGTTGGAAAAGACCCTTGGGATCATCGAGTCTAACCATCAACCCTACTCTGCAAGTTCACCCCTAAACCAGATCCCCCAACACTACCTCTATGCGTCTTTTATACTCATCCAGGGATGGGGACTCAACCCCCACCCTTGGCAGCCTATTCTAGTGGAATGGAAAGGGTGGGTGTCAGGAGGATGGAGCCAGGCTCTGCTCAGTGGCATCCAATGCTAGGACAAGGAGCAATGGGTGTCAGCTGGAACACAGGAGGTTCCACATCAATATGAGAAGGGACTTCTTCCCAGCAAGGGTGACAGAGCACTGGAACAGGCTGCCCAGGGGGTTGTGGAGTCTCCTTCTCTGGAGATGTTTCAAACCCACCTGGACATGTTCCTGTGTGACTTGATCTAGGTGCTCCTGCCGTGGTGGGGGGGATAGGACCAGATCGTGTTGCAAGGTCCCTTCCAATCCCTAATGTTCTGTGATTCTATTTACTTTACTCTGTTAAAAACCTCCTCTGTTGGTGCTATGCACAGCGTGTAGAGGCAACACAGAAAAGCCTGAACTGTTGCAGTCTGCTTTTGATTTGGTATCACCCAGTACAACACTAAATCTACACCCTACAACTCTTAAACTGTGTGTACAATAGTAGGGCTTTGAATATAGTTATTTATATATTAGAATGCATTAAACTATATGTTTTGTTAGTAAATAACAATCCAGTTCCTCTAATTATAGTAAATTTGATGTGGTTCTACTCCTACAAGTTGTGTTAGCCCCATGTATAGAACAGAGAATATTCCCCTGGAATTTAAACGGTGAACTTTGGCTATGAGATCCGCTTTCCATTTCCATTTTAGTTTGAATCACCTTTTATATCCTATTGTCACAATGATGTACAGACGTTTTTATCTTTTCTTAATCCACATTAGTTCTATTTATTGGAGAGGTTACTGCTTTACACTTGAAGAGCAGAGACTTCCAGTAACTCAAAAGGAATTTTCATTTTTATGGGTCCACAACGGGGTAGCAGCATTACTGAGGTCTAAGCTGGCTACATAAATTTACCTACTCTCATCTGAGCAAGAGAAAAGGGGATGAGCCAAGAGTGCCATGGTGCTGAATTTCTTTCACCACAGGACCTGACTTTATGGCTTTATCATTTTATAATTCAGACACTTAAGAAAACACAGAAGAAAAAAACCAAAGCTAGCTTATATGAAAAAGGGTGTGTGTAGGGGGAAGAATTCTGTGCTTACATTAAACAAATTACTTTAAACATGAAAAGAAAAATTGCTTTAGACATGAAAAGTGATGATTCAAAGCTGTTTTCAGAGTACAGAACTCTTGTACAGAACTGCTGGAGAGAGTCCAGCTCAGAGTCTCAAAGATGATAAAGGGAGTGGAAAGGCTGAGGGAGCTGGGTCTCTTGAGCTTGCAAAAAAAAGGTTTGAGGGGTGACCCCTTGAATGTTGACAAATCTGGAAAGAGTGAGTGTCAGGAGGATGGAGCCAGGCTCTGCTCAGTGGCATCTAGTGATAGGACAAGGGGCAAGTGGTGTCAGCTGGAACATGGGAGGTTCCACAAAAATATGAGAAGGAACTTCTTCACGGTGAGGTTGACAGAGAACTGGAACGGACTGTCAAGGGGAGTTGTGGAGTCTCCTTCTCTGGAGACATTTAGAACGCACCTGGACTTATTCCTGTGCAACTTGGTCTAGGTGATCCTGCTGTAGCGGGGGATAGGACTAGATGGTCTTTCAAGATCCCTTCCAATCCCTAATGTTCTGTAATTCTGGGAGCATGCTGGACCAACGATTGTATTTTGCTTTACCTGCAGCATAGTAAAGTTTGAGAGGCAGAGAATTTATTTGAGGTATTATTTGTACTTTTTCACTCAACTTTAGGAAATGATATCAATCCCTGTGTGTATTTAGTCTGATCATTTTACAGGGAGTCTGCACAGGTGTGCAAACAAAATCAACCAGTATGACCACCAAGCGTTACCCATTTCATAACAATTCTTAGCATTAATCAAGCTACATAAAAACTGAAAATCTTCATGAATTGGAAGAAGCAGCTGTATGTTTTATGGCTGGTTCTGACAGAAAGGTGATACAGGGCAGACTGGCTTTAATGGAGGATGTAATGCTAGACCCTCTGTGTTAACATCTCCGGTTCTTTAGAAATTCAGCTAAATTTTCAGTGGCTATGAAAGGGCTCTGTATTAGGCACATTATTTCAAAGCTTTCCTCAGAATAAAGGGATCGTTGCAAACATCACGGTGCAGTTTCATAACTGGGTTCATCGTCTCAAGGGGTTATC
Source organism: Rhinopomastus cyanomelas (assembly GCA_013400115.1). Lineage (NCBI taxonomy): Eukaryota > Metazoa > Chordata > Aves > Bucerotiformes > Rhinopomastidae > Rhinopomastus > Rhinopomastus cyanomelas. The sequence goes on from VXBP01005202.1 coordinate 1,692,510, forward strand.
TAACTTGACCTCCTGCAGCTGCGAGTTCCCTCCTGCTTCTTTGAGCAGGAATTAGTATTCGTGCAGTGAATCATCAGACCAAAAAAAGTAACCTCCAAAATTTAAATGGTTCATTTTCATTTGAATACTGGAATGACTAAACTCACCCTGTGGGCCACGTAACACTGGCAATAGCTTAAGGATAATTACGTGGAAACAGGATGAAGAAGAAAGATGGGATGGTCCCTTTTGGTAACAGAGCAGGCTTAGATTGGCTTGTATTGTCTTCAGAGACAATTTTGAGACAGGTTTTGCATGCTAATTACTTTGGAAATGCTAACTTGTAGTTCACAGGTCTGTGGTAGTCACATCAGGTGGCCTTTGTTGGACCTGAGTATGAGAAATCAATTTAGAAGGATTTCTAGACTTCAAAAGAAAGCCTAGCCTTGGGGCACCTAATCCACCCACAGAATCATGGATCCATAGAACAGTTTGTCTTGGAAGGGACCTAGTCCAACCCTCAGTCGTAGGCATGGATTTCTCCCACTAGATCAGGTCATTCAAACAATCTGACTTGGACAACATGTGCATCAAATACTCTTCACAGAACATTAGGGATTGGAAGGGGCCTCGGAATTGGACTAGATGATCTTTCAAGGTCCCTTCCAATCCCTAACGTTCTGTGATACTGTGATACTCGTCAGATGTGCATTCTTGAGAAGTCTTAGCTACCAACCATGGAACAGGAAAACCTCTGCTCAAGTTCTTGTGAGAATCCTCATTTTTAAAGTAATTAAACCCTGCTGTGAACTACGTTTTTAAAATATTCCTTCAAATCTAAATCTTTGCATTTCTGTTGGTGATGGAAACATAACTAGTCTTTCCTTCTTTCAGATTGCTACACTCCAGAAACACCCGTTGTAACTGGATCCAACCTCTATTATGTGCCAACCTGAAGTACCTGAGAAGTTCCACAGGCAAGAGGAAAAGCCCTTGTGGCATCTCACACCTTTCTGTAACCAGACTGCTGTTCTACAAGGAGAGACACCCACAGATTCCACAAGATGTGAGTGGAATGACTTGATCATGATCTGGTTTTCACTTTCTAGGCAAGCATAGTTCCACCACAAAATGAAGTACAGGGGTTACAACACCATCGAAGGGAAAAGCCAGATACGAGTGGCTATTCACATGTGACAGCTTCTTCCCTGCTCTGCTGTACCAGCACATATGGTTCTAAAAATGTGCTTCTTTATCTGCTGATTCAATACCTACCTAATTTAGTCCCTTAGCAAAATTTCTTTCCTGGGATCCTTGCCAGAAGTTGAAACCCAGAGTGATGGGAGGTTTTTTGCTGAGAGGATTATATCTCCACAAAAAGGCTGCGTTGGGAAGCTGTCACATAGTTGTGCTTCCAGACCTGTATATGACAAAGCAGAAAGCTTTATTCTCACTGTTAACCAATGTGCCATCACTCAGCCTTATCACCCCTGACATCTCGTCACTCTTTCTATCCTCTTTTCATATCCTCAGGTTCCTATGGCCACACCAGCAATTGCTGCTCAGAATTTTTGAGAGGAATGTAGACTGGTTCTTACAGCTCCTTGGCTTAAGGTCCATTTCTTTGTCCCTTTCAAATGTAAATTATCCAAATGTGACATTTTTCAAGTCTCCTCTGACAAAGACTTTAGGGGAAGTTCAAATCCCATCTTTCATCCGAACAGGGTAGATAACGACTCCTGCTGCAGCAGATTCCATGGAGCTAATCTGAAGCATCAAAAATGAGTGAGTTAACATTTGGGTTTGAGAAAATACTGTTGAGTTGGTCACAGTGGAGATTATAAGAGTGTAATTGCACAGACACAGAGCGATGAGTCAACTTACAGAAGAGGTTTGGAAAATAATGAGGCTTTGCCTTACCTTATATTATTCATTCTGTAGATATTAATACTAGGCTTCAATAATTCATGACCCACATTCATTTTTGTGGAATCCCAATGTTTTCTGGCAGAGTCCTGATCCCTGGCAAATGAGGGATGGACAGAACATGTGGAAGGTGAGACTGCATCTGGACTGGGTTCACGTTACAACAGGGTGGGTTTAGACTAGATATTAGAAATAATTTTTTTACAGAAAGGGTGGTCAGGCACTGGAATGGGCTGGCCAGGGAGGTGGTTGAGTTGCCATGCCTGGATGTGTTTAAAGATTGTTTGGATGAGGTGTTGAGGGTTGTGGTTTAGGGGTGAACTTGTAAGGTAGGGTAGGTGGTTGGACTCAATGATCCCAGGGGTCTTTTCCAACCAGAGTGATTATGTCATTCTGTGATAGGAGGTTCCACATCAATATGAGAAGGACCTTCTTCCCAATGAGGGTGACAGAGGACTGGAATGGGCTGCCCAGAGGAGTTGTGGAGTCTTCTTCTCTGGAGACCTTTAAAACTCACCTGGACATGTTCCTGTGTGCCTTGGTCTAGGTGATCCTGCTGTAACAGAGGGATTGGACTAGATGATCTTTCGAGGTGCCTTCCAATCCCTAATGTTTTGTGATTCTGTGCTCACTGTGTGGTGCTGGACCTAGAGCAGAGCCTATAGCTGCTGTCTCTAAGTAAGGATGCCTGTGGTATGAATATAAAAGCATCCAAGCTTTGATGTCACAGATTTAATTCTTTTAAATGAGACCTGTAGTGTTTGAGTAGCTGTGGGACAGGGTGGCGAATGTTAACATTAGTGGAAGATGGATTTAGTTGATTCTACTTATTCATCCTTTTGAACGTGGCTAAACCGGCTCATTTTACCATTTAGCCTGATGCTGTCAAGACTTAGTGACAACTTCTGTCCTAGAGAAGCAGAATTGAAGGGAATTAGGTAACTTGTGGGCATTGCCAGGCTGGAGTGAAGGGCTTTTCAAGGACTGTCACCACATGAATAGGATTACCCGGGATACACTGCTGACCAGGCATATTTTTAGCTTCTGGCAGACAGACTCCACTGCCACTGAGAATGAAAGAATCAGCATGTCAGGAAACCAGGGAAACATTTTGGGGGATCTGAGTCTTTTTTGAGGCAGAGACAAGATTCTCATTCCTATTCAGGTTCCCATTCAGATTTGGAGCATTCCAAACGAGCAATAAACCTCAGGGTGTTTGCAAAAGCCTGCCTGATGCTGCTGTGTTTGTGCTGCACTGATTTTGAAAGCCAGGCTTCCTAAAGAGAGGCTTGTGTTCACTTGGAGCAAACTGGGGGTCCTGGTGAGGAACCAGGGCTGTGACCTAGCAACAAGTTCTGGAAAGCAGCAGCTGCCTACCATTAAAACTGAAGAAGTGCCCCTGCTGGAGGGGCACTGGTGTCAGAAAGGACAATCTTCAGAAAAGAATTTTAACTCTTTTCATCGATTTGATCATCACCATTGACTTATGAGCTAACCTTTGTAGGCCAATAGCTAATAGCATCTGGAGTCTGCTAATGTCTGTGATACGGCAGAAGTCTCTAGGTTTGACTGCATTTTCTCCTGCAAGGTTGTAAATCAGCTTGAAAAACCTCTTCTAAAGGAAGTGTCACTCTTGGAGCCAAATCCTGAGATAGACTGTGACACAATCTCAGAGCATTAGGGATTGGAAGGGACCTCGAAAGATCATCTACTCTGTTTCTATGGATTGAAAATCTATCCAAAGAAAAGATCTCTATTTTACATTGTCTCACCACTTTTGGGGTTTTTTCCCCTCAAAAGGAGGATTCTGTGGATCTAAACACACTTCAGAAGTATTTTCATTGTAAGGGTCAAGGAAGTCATAGAACATTAGTGATTGGAAGGGACCTTGAAAGATCATTCAGTCCAATCCCCTTCCAAAGCAGGATCACCTAGACCAAGTTGCACAGGAACATGTCCAGGTGGGTTTTAAATGTCTCCAGAGAAGGAGTAGTAAATAATATCTTGTACATGTAAACATGTGATTAGAGTTTAATGCCTTTATGGCTTAGATGACTTCATTGAATAAAATACATGGGTATTTTTAAATGCATTTCATAGTGGGGTTATTTTTAAATACTAAAAATAATTAACAGATTATTTTTAAAATATTTTTTAAACCCAAAAATAATTTTTAAATACCAAAAATATTTTTAAATACTGAAAAAATGCTGTCAGACTAGCTTCAAACAAAGTGTAAGTGAGATCACAAAGAAATGACCTTAGAAACCTTATAATTCTCATGACAACTGAGTTGTTAGAATATTTTAATTAGCTTCTTGTTCACCAGCCTTTATTTTTATAGCCCTGAATAGCATTCCTCTCTACTGTGTTGTAAAGAATTTGATCCCATCACACAATCTGTACTGAAAATAGATAGGGTGACATGTCTGAAGATGCTACTCAGTCAGTGTTGACTATGAAGGGAGTGTGAGCAATCATCTCATACAACACAACACTTGAGATTCTTGGATAAACATTCAGAGTCAGGTGTTATTTTAGGATCCCAGTTTCTAGGAAAGTCAACAGGGTTTCAGTGACAAATGCTTTTCAGATTGGCCCTTTTTATACTTGACTGCAGGGCATCCATCCTTCCCCATTTCTTCTCTGACCTACCAGCATAGATTATAAACGGTCTGGACCAGGACTGTTCCTCACTGTATATTAAAACCTTATAACAGCAACACTGATTTAATTTTATTATCTAAGGCTGTTTCAGTGGGATTGATAAATAGGGTTAACAAGAGAATATATTGTGTATTTTTATATTGTATTATTTAATAATATATTGTTTATTATTCCACCAGCAATAGGGAGGTCATTGTCCCCCTGTACTCAGCACTGCTGAGGCCGCACCTTGAGTACTGGGTCCAGTTTTGGGCACCTCACTACAAGGGAGACATTGAGGTGCTGGAGCAAGTTCAGAGGAGGGTAACTAAGTTGGGGAAGGTCCTGCAGAATAAATCTTATGAGGAGAGAAGGACTGAAAGGGTTGGGGCCATTTAGTTTGAGGAAGAGGAGGCTGAGGGGAGACCGTCGCTCTCAACAAGTATCTGAAAGGATGTTGTGAAAATGTTGGTGCTGGTCTCTTCTCACAGGCAATTAATGACAGAACCAGAGGGAAGGGCTTCAAGTTTCAACAGGGTGGGTTTAGATTGGATATCAGGAAAAAAGTTCTTCATGGAGAGAGACTGGGCTGGCCAGGGTGGTGGTTGAGTCCCCATCCCTGGATGTGTTTAAAAGTTGCTTAGATGTAGTGTTGGGGGATCTGGTTTAGGGGTGAACTTGTAGAGTAGGGTTGGTGGTTGGACACGATGATCCCAAGGACCTCTTCCAACCTGCTTATTTAGCTGCTGTACAATCTCCAACGTGCCTCAGTGCAGAAACATAAACCCTCTGAATTAAGACTTTGAGGCTGGTTTTACTGTCGACTCGTGCACTATGGAAATGGAATAGGCATGCACAGAGATTATTTATAAAATAGCAAAGTATGGTAGGAGAAGAGACTCCACCGCATTTCCTGTGACATTTGTCTCATTCAATAGCTGAAAGAGAACATCATTTTCTGTTTTACATCAGCTGACCTTACCACAAAGATCATTACAGTGTGTGTGGGTTAGTGCAGGAGGGCAAAAGGACAGAGATGCCATGGCAAGCGTTAAAGCGGGTCAGGTAGGGAGGTTGCTGTATTTACTGGTACACTTTCAAACGTGTTAAAGGTTAGAAAGCACTGGGGAGGAAACACCTACATAACATTTCCCCTCTCCCTGAGTCCCACAAAAGCCTTCTCAATGTGTTTAAAAAAGGCACTACCATTTGAGAAGTCAAAGGCCTTTTTTAAGACAGTAACATCTTAAGGAAGCGTTCATCGACACAGATCTGAGGGGTCTTAATAAGGGATTAAGCCTCCTACATGTATTCATGACTTCCCTCTAAAAACACAGCCCTGAGCCACAATGTGCAGAGTAAACATTGAGAATGTGCTCGTTATAATCTCTAGCTACTAATACGTCAAGGAAGAGGCATTTCCTTACTCTTACAGCCACACTAGGTGTAAATAACAGAGTAACACGCCTGCTTGTGCTGCCTTTTGTAGCGGTGACTGATGTCTTGCATCACACTGATCACTAAGCATGAGGTGCCAGAGGTGGATCTCATAAAAAAGAAATAATAAGGATGTATTTTTAACCTGTGCAGAACAAATCCAGGTAATTTAAAGCCCCACATGTTGCTTGCACCTGCCATACACAGCTTCATGACTGAGCAGAAGATGCCATTTGTAACTGGCCTTAGAGCTCATTAGAGCAGCACTTGTTCCAATCTTCTTTTGGGGATTTGGACCCTGAATCCCAAGGCTTTAGCTAAACCTCTCCGAGAGCTTCTGTCTTGTCTCCTGAGCCATGTCTGACCTGTCACTGTAACCTCTGTGTGGTCAAGCATGGTTTTCCTTCGGTAGCTGCTTCACATTTCATTCTCATGCAGGTCTCTGACCATCATAGAACAACTATTCCTGGGAACACTTTTATGACAAAAGAAATTAGCCAGGTTTTGCTGCAGCCCATTCTGTTCCAAATGACACTTGCTGTCTCTGACACTCTTGAGAAGGTTCCTGGCCAGTTCGTGCTGAGAGCTGTCAGTAACAGATCACGGGAGATGAGATGCTGAAATCCAGTCCCTATTTAGTTAGGTTTTCCTGGTACAGATGTGTCTTATATTCTGTTCCTAACAGCTTTACTGTTGACCTATGTAATCAGCTGCACACAACACATCTGCTTCCCTTCTCAATTCTACAACTGATGCTTTGCAACAGGCTTGAGAGCAAAGCCTTGTAGGATTTTCTAGGTCAGTTCCCCTTCACTCAATGGATTCTTGCCAGTGTGTGCTGCAAATTCACGTTCACATATGGAAGTTCATCTCAGCCAGAGGTATTTCGTTCAGTATGTCTGGGTGTCTTTGCTTTTCTGGTCCTGCTCATCCATAGTTAGTAAATTCTAAGTAGAAATTATGCTGTTTGACAACAGGACATATAAATAAATCCTTAAAAGTGTCTTCCCCTTTGGTTAATCAGCTCAGGTCTACTCCTGGGCTTTTCTTCACTAATTAGGGCAATCTCTTTTCAGAACTGAACCACTGAACTGAACAGAGCATAGGAAGCACAAATGGAAAGAAGTTTCTTTTTCACAGCCTTTAAATAGTCAGTTCAGGCATCTCAGACATTGATCTTGTCAGTTACACTCTTATGTGGTCAATAGATAAATACAGGGAAAGGGATTCAGGAGCATGGAATGGAAATGAGTGATGGCTGTTAGCCTGGTGAGTGGACAAGCAGTGCTCTTGGAATGTGTGTAATATCCCACTCTGATACCTTCTCTGGGTTTTGTGGAAGTGGGGATGGAACCAGCAAAGGACCATGTTGTAGCAAAAGGATCCCAGCCATCCCAAGTGAATATCACACTAGGCACTGTGCTGGAGAGATGGATTGTTTCTAAGCTTTGGGGAATCTCAAAGCTTGAATCAATCCATAAGCACTGACTGGTCTCGGTATTGCAGCTGGTGCCTGGAGCTGCATCCTCATTAGTGCATTAACATCAGGAGTGTCCTCTTGGAGAGACTCTCTTGACCATCTCCATTTCCATTTTGGTTGAGAACATTGTGTCTCGGAGGATAGAAACTGAGTTTTACTTCAACAAACCAACTGGAAGATTCATTCAAACTGGAAACTTGTCTAATGAGTTTCTAAAAAAGACTCATTAATGGGTGACCTCACAGATATTCAGTTCAGTTCAGAGCAGCAGCCTAGATACATAAAATATTGTTTTCTTATATTCAAATTGAACCTCCTGTGTTCCATTTTGTGCCCATTGCCCCTTGTCCTGTCAGTGGGCACCACTGAGAAGAAGCTGGTCCCATCCTCCTGACACTCATCCTTTAGCATTGATGAGATCTCCCCTCAGTATTCTGTCTAGGCTGAACAGCCTCAGCCCTCTCAGCCTCTCTTCATAAGGAAGATGCTCCAGCTTCCTGATCATCTTAGTGATCACAGAATTGCAGAACATCAGGGATTAGAAGGGACCTCGAAAGATCATCTAGTCCAATCCCCCAGCCAGAGCTGGATCAGGCTTTCTCCAGTAGCTCCCTGCCCCTCTTGAATTGGGCAGCCCTGAACAGAGTGCAGTATTCCAGACACAGCCTCTCCAAGGCAGAGTAGAGGAGAGAAGAACCTCCTTCAGCCTACTGGCCACAGCCTTCTTCATGCACCCCAGGGACCACAGCCTTCCCCATATGGCATGGCCAGGTTTGGTTAACTCAAAGCTGGAGCTACTACTTTCCCAATAAGCGTGGATGCAAAGCAGTGCACACAACACATTCTGCAACACCAAGTGCCTTATTTAATAGTCATGCAAGTGATTCTTACAAGGTTAAGAGCTCCAGAGGCGACGGTGCTTTGCTTAGGAGCTGGTAGCTTCATCTCAATTTAGAGCGTGATGGCTGTGAAATTGATACTCTCTTCAAAGGAAAAAGAGCTTTACATGAGGAGGTTTTCTTCACTCTTCCAGCTTGGAGCTGTTTTGAAAGGAACTCAATTTTGAGTAAAGGAAGTGCTCTACGTTGTCAAATGTTAATGCAAACACTTCAAGGGGTCGGTGCAAACCGGGTGCCCACTGAGCTCACGACTGCGGTTTTGTTTATGTCTGGCCCCTCAGTTCCAGAGGGATGTGGAGCTGCTGGAGGGAGTCCAGCGAAGGGCAATGAGGATGATGAAGGAGGTGGAGCACCTCCCTTGTGAGGAGAGGCTGAGGGAGCTGGGTCTCTTGAGCATGGAGAAGAGGAGACTGAGGGGTGACCTCATTAATGCTCATAAATATGTGAAGGGTGGGTGTCAGGAGGATGGAGTCAGGATCTTCTCTGTGTCATCTAGTGATAGGATGAGGGGCAATGGGTGTGAGCTGGAACACAGGAGGTTCCACATCAATATGAGAAGGAACTTCTTCCCAGTGAGGGTGACGGAGCACTGGAGGGGGCTGCCCAGGGAGGTTGTGGAGTCTCCTTCACCAGAGACATTTAAAACCCACCTGGATGTGTTCCTGTGTGACTTGGTCTAGGTGATCCTGCTGTTGCAGGGGGTTGGGATTAGATGATCTTTCGAGGTCCCTTCCAATCCCTAATGATTCTGTGATTCTGTGAGTCTTCACCATCAAAAGCTTCAGACTGTTGTGGAAGGGGCTCTATGAAATACAGCTGGATCACTAAAACTGCAAAGCATGATGGCAACGTATATTTACATCTCAGACGTTTTTCTCTCACACTCATTTTTAGCTACGTCTGTAGAGATACATTTTCTAAAAGAAACACCTGATTTTAATGATCTGGATCCTTTATTCAAGGCACTTTACATTTCAGAGAGTGAATCAGGAACCCAGAGTGGCAGCTCACATCTTTTCTGAGCCTTATTTTCCGTCTCTAGGTACAAAATAGGCTGCTTTAACAAGTTTGTTGGCAAGAACAAAAACTCACAAAGTTTTAGCCTTGCTCTCCTATTCTCTTGACAACAGCTTAGCTTTGCTCTGACTCTGCTGAGAGCTTGAAAGACACAGAAAATTCAAAAGAAGCTGCAGTTCTGTGTCACAATTAAAAAGTGTGGATTTCTCCCTTGCAGAAACTGGTGCTGTGGACTCTTCTCCATCACGTGTCCACTGCAAAGATGTGTGTGTCTGTCTTATGACCTACTGCTTGAGGACAAAAGGAGCATTCAGATCCCCCACTGGAAACTTTTCCCTCCTTTCAAAACCCTGCTCTGCGTGACTTTTTGCAGATACTTTGGATATAAATTGAAACTGGGCTAATTGGGATTGTTGTTCCTGAAGTGTCTACCCAGACAGCAGGTAGCACACCCTCAGTTTTGTAAAGACTGAGTGCTTCAGCACAGCACCTTCCCCTCAAATTATTCCCTCATAAACCCAAGTCACAAACTCCTTTCTCTTCCAGGTCTGTAAAGCTCATAGAGTCAAGGAAAACTGTTGTGCCCTCACTCACTGGCAGGAAAATGGAGAGCAAATATTTGGTGTTCATGACCAGTGAGAACTTGGAGATGAAAAAATGCACCTTTTATACCTATCTGGGGCTCTTTAGTTTGAAGAAGAGGAGGCTGAGAGGAGACTTTCTACAACTACCTGAAAGGACCTTGTGGAGAGGTTGGTGCTGGTCTCTTCTCACAAGCAATTGGTAACAGAACAAGAGGGAATGGGTTTAGCTACAACAGGGTGGGTTTAGACTTGACATTAGGAGATATTGTCTCACAGAAAGGGTGGTCAGGCACTGGAATGAGCTTGCCAGGGAGGTGGGTGAGTTGCCATCCCTGCATGTGTTTAAAGGTCGTTTGGATGAGGTGTAGAGAGACCTGGTTTAGGGGTGAACTTGTAAGGTTGATGGTTGGACCTGATGATCTCAGGGGCCTTTTCCAAGCAGAGTGATTCTGTGATCAAACTGCTGTATCCTACAATGTTTTCTAAACTTTTCCATCACTATTTTTTCCTGATTTACATTACACTAGTATTATGGAGTTTTTTAAATCACTCTAATCACTCTAGTTGTATAAATATAAGTAACAACCTGGTAAACATAAACCCTAATGCCCTTCTCAAAAAGTCACTAATTAGATTATCAAAATACTTAGACAGTTTTTGCATCACAAAAACATGCCAATAAATAAGTAGAAACATTTCCAGTACTTCAGAGACCACTGAAGATTCACTGATGTGCTTCTAAGCAGCAGCTACTGTTCTTCTAATAAAACACAAATATCCATACCCTTACACCACAACAAATACACCACAAAATATTAACTTCATGGGATATCCCGATGCTTCCTTTCAAAGCAAGGAAATATGAAACCCAAACAATGTTTTCTGTGCTCGGACCCACAAAGATGATGAAGGAAGTGGAACATCTCCCTGATGAGGAAAGGCTGAGAGAGCTGGGACTCTTGAGCTTGGAAAAAAGGAGACTGAGGGGTGACCTCAGTAATGTCTATAAATATGTGAAGGGTGGGTGTCAGGAGGATGGAGCCAGGCTCTGCTCAGTGGCATCTAGTGATAGGACAAGGGGCAATGGGTGTCAGCTGGAAGAGAGGAGGCTTCACATCAATGTGAGAAAGAACTTCTTCCCAATGAGGGTGACAGAGCACTGGAAGGGGCTTCCCAAGGGGGGTTGTAGAGTCTCCTTCTCTGGAGATGTTTAAAACCTGCCTGATGTGTTCCTGTGTGACTCGATCTAGGTGATCCTGCTGTGTCAGGGGGATTGGACTAGATGATCTTTCGAGGTCCCTTCCAATCCCTAATGTTCTATGATTCTGCGATTTAAGGACCAAGTCCTGAAAGAAGTGATGAGACTCTTCAGCCCAAATCCATGGACTGAAAACAGCACTGAATCAAGTCACAACCTGACTCATGAAAAGTGGCCTTTCCCACTGCCCTGCGAAACACTTTGCTAAAGTAAATCTAAAGAACTTTTTTCTCTAGCAGGAATTAGAGACTTAGCCTTTCAGCTGCGGAAAATCACAAAGGAGGGCAAGTCATAGTCACTTCAGAATAATGAGAACTTAAGGTTATTTTTGGATTATCTTGATGCGAGAAGGCTTCGATATTTTTGAACCACTCTAAATCTAAAATTCTCTCAATTCCAGTTCTTGAGCATGAAAAGGATCCCTCACTAATATCAGCAGTAAAACATCTGTTGGTAATTTATTCTCTTTCTCCATCAAGGCCTACACTGCAGTCTAAGAGATATCTTGTGATTGTCTTGAGCAAGAATCACAGAATCACACTAGGGGTTGGACAGGACTTTAAAAGACCATCCAGTCCATTTCCCCTCACCACAGCAGGATCTCAGAATCACGGAACATCAGGGATTGGAAGGGACCTCGAAAGATCATCCAGTCCAACCCCCTGCCACAGCAGGATCACCTAGACCAAGTCACACAGGAACACATCCAGGTGGGTTTTAAACACCTCCAGATGTTTGATTAATTCAGTTTATGCTGCCAAGGTGTAGGAAAGATGGATGGAGTGCCAGGAAGGAAAGGGTTATGTCTACATTTCAGGAATGTTTGGCAGACGGAGCATCCCACCACATTGGAAGAACCTTTAAGAAAAAAAGAATGCTTTTTAAATTTCCCTGAGTGAAGTTAGCCTTCTCTTTTGGCAAAGAAGTGATAGTTCATCTCCACTGTTTAGAAATTACCCAGTATTTTTTACTAGCTGAAAACAAGACAATATGAGTTCTTGTAGCCAACTAGTAAGAAAATGATGAGATCTGAAGTCACAATGAGACGATTGAGAATCCTGGCAAAAGGAAATCCTTTTAAGCTTGTTAATAATTAGAAAGCAGCCTGCTGTGCTCACGTGTTCTGCTCTGCCATGTTCAGCACCAGTCTAGCTAAACTGATTGCTTACCACGTGCACACATCATCGCTAGCAGCACTGGGGACTGAAGACGGATGAATTATTCAAGTAAAAATTATATAAATAGACACCTGAAGTCATTGTTTTTCATATCTTTCATTACAAGTAGCAATTCTCTTTGATTAATATTGTTCTTCTAAATAAAAAATTCAGTAGGAAATGGGGAAAAAATCAGACTAATTAGTGAAGTCTAGTTGATCTTTCAAGCCTCCAATCCCTAAAGTTCTGTGATGCTGTGAATTTGTGAAGTCAAATGAATGGAAAACAAGGAAAAAGAAAGGAGTGCTTTATTGCTTACACAGCAATTTTCCAGGGTGCTTAATTAAATGCAATGCAGATATGAAATGCATTAACATTTTAATGCATAAAACACTACAAACTGTTTTAGTGGGTGTGCATCTGCAACTTCACGGTGCCATCCCAGTGAAAGAGCCTCTAACTTTACTTTGATAAGTACCTCCTGCTCTCTTATATCCCATTTCCAATGAAGTTGGGTTGAATATTCCCTCTAGAACAAATTAGAGCAGAGAACATGTCAAGGCTTCCACTGAAAGCCTTGGAAACTCCAACAGAAAGCCTGTTACATTAGTATGCTGGGTTGCTAACAAAGATGCCCTGTTCTCTACTCTCCGTGGAGACCGAACACTCAGAGTAGTGTTAGCTTATTTCCTAAAACCCAGTAATAAGTAGCTAATCATGATCTCTCTTGTGGTCCCACACTGGTTATGATAAATGCTCAAAAATCATTTCAATGACCATGGAATTGTGTAGGAACCCCACAACTTCATTTAATTTGCAACAATATGCTTTTCAAACCCAGTTGATTTGTGGTTGAATGCAAAATAGGATCCTTTTGTGGGTACTTGCACAACAGCAAGAGACCTTTTTGCCAAAAATAGCTCTAGTGTTCAATATTTATCAGTTCTGGGCCCCTCAGTTCAAGAAGGACACAGAACTGCTGGAGAGGCCAGTGCAGAGCGACAATGATGAAGGGAGCAAAGCACCTCCCTGATGAGGAGAGGCTGAGGGAGCTGGGTCTCCTTGGCTTGGAGAAAATGAGACTGAGAAGTGACATCATTAATGTTTATAAATATGTGAAAGGTGGGTGTCAGGAGGATGGAGCCAGGCTCTGCTCAGTGGCATCTAGTGATAAGACAAGAGGTTTAAACAGGAACATATGAGATGGCACATCAACATGAGAAGGGACTTCTTCACAGTGAAGGTGATGGAGCACTGGAAGGGGCTGCCCAAGAAGTTTGTGGAGTCTCCTTCTCTGAAGACATTTTAAACCCGCCTGGACATGTTCCTGTGTGACTGGATCTAGGTGCTCCTGCTGTGTCAGGGGGATTGGACTAGATGATCTTTTGAGTTTCCTTCCAGTCCCTAAGATTCTGTGATTCCAGACTGGGTTGGAACACAGACTGGTTTATGCTGTAAACTGGCATTCAGACACTGCTTTTGATTAATCAATTGTCTTTACTTTAAGGAACTACAGCAAGATGTGCAAAATTAGCAGTAGTACATGAACACATGCTCAGTCAGCTAGGCAGCCTGCCCAAGCTGTAGAGCTTTGAGGTTTTAAAATATAGATCACAGAGTGAGTAAAGAAAGTGAAAGCACTGAAGCTCCAAGCTCTCTCAGGTTTTCCCAGCCCACCTTGCAGGGCTTAAGGAATTTTGAACACATCCAAAAGGTCACACTCATTGACATTTGCCCCGTCCTTTCTCTTCCTGACTACTGGTAAAGTGTAGATCTATATTTTACCAGTATAATATAAAACAATACATTTTACATTTCTAGATAAAATATCTATACTGGTAAAAAATAGGTTTACTATATATTGTAAAATATATATCCTTTACTATACAGAGACACAAATTAAACCACATGTCTTCATTTGACTGCAGTCTTTACTGTGTTACATGGGCTAAACAGCAATGACATCTGCATTTCAACAAGCACAAAAATGATGACTATAAATATGTGAAGGGTGGGTGTCAGGAGGATGGAGCCAGGCTCCTCTCAATGTCATCTACTGATAGGACAAGGAGCAATGGGTGTGAGCTGGAACATAGGAGGTTCCACATAAATATCAGAAGGAACTTTTTCCCAGTGAGGGTGACAGAGCACTGGAAGGGGCTGCCCAGGGGAGTTGTGGAGTCTCCTTCACCGGAGATGTTTAAGACCTACCTGGAGGTGTTCCTGTGTGACTTGGTTTAGATGATCCTGCTGTTGCAGGGGGATTAGACTGTATGACCTTTAGAGGTTCCTTCCAATCCCTAATGATTCGATGAGTCTATGATTCTATGACTAAGCAAGTGCTGTGAAATATGAATTCCAAGGGTTCAAGCTGGGAAGCAAAGTTTTGCCACATCAGTCAAAAGTAGCATAAAGTGCTCATCTGACTTCTGTTTGCTTTCAGTGGCATTTGTGGGACCTGCTATGGGATCAGGATGTTTCTGCACTCTTCTGACCTCTGTTGTGTGTTCAACAAAGCATCGCTGAGGCATCCCCATTGGCCATGGAGTTAAGAGCAATTCTACATCTGTAGCTATTGACTGGACAGTTGGACATCCAGTGAGGTAAGACACTGGGTGTGAGGATAAAGCAAATATGACCCTGCTTGTCGAGGAGTGTTGAACTGACTTGTCCCTTCTAACCCTGCCTGACTCTATGACTTGGTCTAGGTGATCCTGCTGTGTCAGGGGGATTGGACTAGATGATCTTTCGAGGTCCCTTCCAATCCCTAATGATTCTATGATTCCAATCTAACTAGATGACCTATAGAGACCCCTTCCAACCCGATAGATTCTGTGATATTATGATTTGCTCCTTCCATTGTAGTGTGAATGAACACGTGTGATCTCACAACATCAGGGAATTTAAAGAGTAATCAAGCCCCTGGTGCTTTTTCCTAGTCCCAGGCTTAGAATTTGCTTTTGCAGTAGCTCAGAGAGACAAGTCAGACACCGATCTCACTTTCACCTAGCAGAAAATCCTTTCTCCTCCCACGTATCAGTGACATGATCGGTGGCTGAGACAGCTCACGGAACAGCAATAAAGCATGACTCCTGCTGGGAAAACCCTGACGCATTGCTTTTGGAGCTCTCAGGCACTGCTGCAGTGAGCACAGGCACCAGAACACAGTGTTCTTCCAGTGCTGGGAATGCAGATCCCTGTGCACTCGAGTGTGCTGTTCCAGCCCGATTCCTAAGGCTGTGTGACAAGCACCACGCTTAAAGGGGAATGCACTCTGAAGCTGGATTATGGCACCATCTCAGCCTTTTTTTGCTGTTCCCAGGGCTATTTCCAATATAACTGGTTTAGAACAAAATTCTGTCCTGAGTAGCTTCAATATCCTGACTTATTTATTACACAAAACCCCAACAAAACAGTGATTTCAAGCAATTCAAGTGAATCGTGAAGTAATTGCGACTGAGTACCCAGTCACCAGATCATAGTAAAGCTTTGGACCATTTATCTGGCATCTTCTGTCCAGTCCAAGTGGCTGTTTCAGTCTGTTTTGCACTGTTCTTGTTGCTTCCATGGAAACATAAGGAAAAGCCTCTTTGTGGTGAGGGTGACAAAGCAGTGGAACAGGCTGCCTGGAGAAGTTGTAGAGTCTCCTGCTGTGAAGATGTTCAAAAGCAGCCTGGATCAATTTCTGTGTGACCTGATCTAGGTGATTCTGCTCTGGCAGGGGGGCTGGAGTAGACAATCTTTTGAGGTCCCTCCCAACTCCAAACATTCTGTGAATCTATGTGCTTGTTCTGCCACTGACTTCTTGTACTTAATTTTCCTACGTCATTATGTTCCCTTTGGGGTCAAGAGTCATTTGAAATGATGGTGATAGCTGTTGGCAAGTTCCTACTGCATTTACAAGCCAAACAAAGGATAGAATAAAAGTAATTATGCTACTGTTTAATTGAAGCCAAGAAGGCCATTCTTGGCACCAAGTGTCACTTAGGATTAAAGAGAGCAGATGTCTGCTTTGAGTCACAGTCTCCTATTAAATACTGCCCAAGAATGTTAAGTGTTGTACAAGTTAGAGACTGGAATCCATCCTAAGTGTATTATGGGAGCATAAATACTTTCACAGCAGTAACCTCACAGCAATACACATGGGAGGTTGGGTACTAAATCTATTGGGTGCTAAAGCTACCATGCTGCAAATGCCAGCTGGCTCCGAAATTATAGGTATCAATTCACATATACATGCATTTAATTATTTAGACTTCATTTAATTATTTTAAATGATGGCCATAATGTGCTGGCCAGTATATCCCTGCCCATCGTGGCCAAACATGGTTATAAATGACTTCTTTTGAACCGTGTGAGACAGGTTTCCAACGAGAACGACTCAAAGGGAGTCTCAGTGCTCTTTGCCTTGGTAGAGTGGGATGTCCGGGGTGACCTGGGTGCTGGCCAGGTTTCACCCTGCCCGGGAGCGGGCAGCAGCGCATTTACTGCAGTGTGGCTGTGGGCCACGAGATGGCTCCCAGCACAAACATTCCAGCCCATCCAAGTCTCGGGCTCTGCACTTGACACGATTTCGTTAAATGGCAACGACTGAAATCCGCTGATACATTAATGTTTAGAAGAACTGTTTAATTAGGCACAATCACGAGCCAATTGCAGGCACTTGGGTGGCAACTAAACAGAAACATTATTTGCTTTTATAAATGTTTAAATATGAAATCTAGGGCAATTAAGCTGTGCTTGGTTACGCCATGCTGATTGAGATTTGTAGTTTCTCTGAGCTTTGCTCGCTGAAGTGTCTTTTGCCCATCGGAGCAGCAATGGTACTTAGGGAAGAACTCATCAGCGCTATATATGGGAGAGCAGACAAGTCCACTGATGATGGGATCTTCCCAGCTGCCATGTGCATCGGTGTAGACATGTACAGAAAAAGGAAGATGTTCTCAGTCTTGAGTCTGGGCTCCTTAAAAAGCTCTTCATGACTTTGGAGCTACTCCAGCGCTGAATCTACAGCCAAGGGCTGTGCACTGCACCTGGTTGTGGTGTACAGGTCAAACTATCCAGTAAGAGGATGGAGCCAGGCTCTGCTCAGTGTCATCTAATGATAGGACAAGGGGCAATGGGTGTCAGCTGGAATAGAGGAGTCTCCATATCAATATGAGATGGAACTTCATGGTGAAGGTGACAGAGCACTGGAAGGGGCTGCCCAGGGGGGCTGTGTAGTCTCCTTCTCTGGAGATATTTAAAACCCACCTGGACATGTTCCTGTGCAACTTGATCGAGGTGGTCCTGCTGTGGCAGGGGGATTGGACTAGATGATATTTCAAGGTCCCTTCCAGCCCTTAATGTTCTGTGACCAGGAGTAATACTTAAGATTCCCTAAAGCCCACAACACTTCCCCTTGTCAATCCTTGTGAACTTTTTGAAGGTTAGAACCAGACTAAAATCTGTCTTTTCTGATTTACACTGATTTCTGAACCCTTGGTGCCCAAAGATGTTTGTCATTCACTAAGCAAAGAGAGATGCCCTAGAAACAAGTGGTGTTGGTGCAAATTAGATATTTACATATCATATAGAATTAATTTATCAGAAGTAGCAAGTAAACCTGTAAAAGGCTAATAATGTGCAATAAACCAATTTATTCCTAATTAAACTATTTAGGCTATTTTGTGCTGGCAGCGTTCCACGACTCCAAGATGTCTAACCAATTCAGAAAGCTAAAATTCTTGACTGACACAGACTGGCAAGAGAGAAACTTCCAGCTCTCGGTTGCCACTTCCCCTAGAAGAGAGCTCTGCCTGTACTTCAGTCTTCATCGCTCCAGATGTCAATCAGCACAGAGCAGATACAGCAGGGGAACCCTGTGAGGGTGCGTAGGGAATCCAGGTACATGGTGTGTGGAAGAGAAAATGAGGGCCTTTCCCCATGGTGACCCCGACTTAATTAGTCAGGAGACATGAAAGGGAATAAGAGCAGCAGTAAAAGGTTAAAGAAAAAAAACCCCACTGACAGAAATAAAGACAATGTAAGGAAAGAGCTAAAATAGCCTCTAATTTATGACTTTGAAGGAATAAGTAGTTTTTGAAAGAACTTGTTAATTGCTGAAGAATAAAACTCTACTCAGCTGTCATTGATATGACTTGATTTTAGGGATGACTTGGCCATCTGTTTGTCTAGAGACTGCAGCCTGGGAAACTGGAAACTGTTCTCATCCATACAAGCCTGAGCAGACCTGAACCCCTGTCAGCTTTATGCCATGCAGCAAATCTGAGTGTAAATGACTCAAAACTGAATCAGGTGCCAAGCAGCACCTGACTGAACTATGAGCAGCTGACAGAATTGTCAAGCATTAGTCAGCATCACTTGAATCATTCTTAAATCATACAAAATGATCTCACATGTGAGACCCTTGCCTGCTCTGAGGGCTCGTTCCAAACTCCTTACACTGGTTTACAAAGAATCAGGGCTCTGCTTCCTTTATTCCCATGAAAAACCTCTGTCACTCAGAGGTAGCACTAAGCCGACCTACGTCAAGTTCTATTTCATATCTGTGAAAGATATTATTACCTGTTGGAAGTGTAATTCTTACTTTAGGCTGGAGAACAGAACAAGTTCTTCAATGTCAGGGCCGTTGATGGCTGGAATGGGCTGCCCGGAGAGGTGGTGGGAACCTCATCCCTGGAGTCATTTAAGGTCAGCCTTGATGAGGCTCTGAGCAACCTGACCTAGGTTGGGGGATTGGACTAGATGATCTTTCGAGGTCCCTTCCAATCCCTAATGATTCTATAGGTAGAGTTGTCCCTGTGCAGGGAGCTTGGACTAGATGACCTCTAGAGATCCCTTGCAGCCTAGAACATTCTGTGATTCTATGATACGATTCTGAAATGATCTTCCTGAAAGTACATTTCCTGCTGACTTCAATGTTGTGAGGAAGTAAACCCCAAAGTTCTCAGCTCTCAGATACTCTCCATTATATATAAAGCAATAATTAGTGATTTAACAGCTTTGACAGGGAGCCATTCACTCAGTACAAATCCCCAGTAAAGCTGCAAAGGGTAAGAGGGAGGGTGTTTTGTCCATCTATGATTGTTTCAGATACTCTTAAAATTCTAGGTTTGGCTTTCTTTTCTGGGCAATCTTTTAGATCTCAAGGAATTCTAATTTCATTAGTAATAGCAGTAATTATGGATAATGACTGTAATCTGTTAATAGCACAAAATAAAAGCCATTTTTTCACACTTAAAGTAAGGGGAGTTCTGAAGTTCTTGTTTATATCTGACCCACCTAGTGTAGTACAAACCTGTCACATAATCTGGGCAATCAGCTCCAACATTCTGCAGATGTGCTTTGTACCCGAGGAATTAACAGCAAAAAATACAGGCCAGTTGTTTGTGTAATGAGCTCTAGTAATTAAGAAATGACTTATGCAGCTTCAAGTTTCCCTTGAGGTGCTCACACCTATCCAGAGAGATTTTCTCTGAAATAAATGATGTGTTTATACGTGTTCCTTATGCCACTCATTTTCCTCACCATTTTGGTTTAGGATAAGTAATGTGAGATATTGAGAGCTAGAAGAGGACTATGGAACTAGGAAGTTTAGGGAAGAAAATTAACTGTGGCTTCAACACAGACACAGAGGGTTGGGTTTAGTGTGTGGATGTGCCCCAAGCTTGCAAGTGCTGACCCTTACGTGTGTGAGTTCTGGGTCTTTCGGTTCCAGAAGGACACAGAACTGCTGCAGAGAGCCCAGCACAGAGCCACGAAGATGATGAAGGGATGAGGAAAGGCTGAGGGAGCTGGGTCACTTGAGCTTGGAGAAAAGGAGACTGAGGGGTGACCTCAGTAATGTCTATAAATATGTGAAGGGTGGTGTCAGGAGGATGGAGCCAGGCTCTGCTCAGCAGCATCTAATGCTAGGACAACGGACAATGGGTGTGAGTTGGAACATGGGAGGTTCCACATTAATCTGAGAAGGAACTTCTTCACAGTAAGGGTGACAGAGCACTGGAACAGGCTGCCCAGGGGCATTGTGGAGTCTCCTTCTCTGGAGATGTTTTAAACCCGCCTGGACATGTTCCTGTGCAACTCGGTCTAGGTGATCCTGCAGTGGCAGGGGGATTGGAGTGGATGATCTTTTGAGGTCCCTTCCAATCCCTAATGTTCTGTGATCTAAATGGTTCTTCCTTTTCAAATTTATTATCATTTCTTACATTTTTATTGAATTTATGTGAGTTTGTAAAAAATACACCAAAGTGTTCGTATTTATAATCATATCTTGGACACAGATACTAAGCACTGCAAGAACAACAACAACAAAGCACTTTGCCCAGAAAAGTTTGAAGCCAAAGTGAACCTAATCACTACTTTGCATTTTTCTAGTCATGAATCATTTAACGTCCTAATAAGAAACATCCTTTGTTTCCATCAGTTACAATAATGGGAAATTTAGTTTTAAGTGATAGAAGTGATAGGACTTTTTGAAGACAACACTGCTGTTTTCATTTCGGAGATACATGACAGATTAAATCCTGAACCAGCAGACAGATTCCTATTCACTTTAATGGGGCTTAAATATGACTTTCAATCCTCCACATTTTTACAGTGATATGAAAAACAGAGGTTGTTTAGAAGCATTAATCTGAATTGTGATGTAATTGACAAATTCTATTATAAAAAATAAATAACTGCTACTATTTCCCCTCCTGAAACCTATTAGTCCTCTGACTGATGGTGCATTCGTGAGGATTGAAATGTCTTTCTTCAACTTTCGAAATGCTGATGGTGGTTCTTCAAGGATTATGTTTTTCTTCATCCCTGCAGCCTGGGAATTCTTGGTTTATAGACATTTATAGGTATCACAGAATCACAGAACATTAGGGTTTGGAAGNTATTTATAGGTATCACAGAACATTAGGGTTTGGAAGGGACCTCGAAAGATCATCCAGTCCAATCCCCCCTGCCCCAGCAGGACCACCTAGATCAAGGTGAGAGTAGGCTGTGATATAAACCCATAAAAAACACACAGATGGAAATGGTTGAGTTGTCTAATGAATGTTTTGGGCTGAACCCTTGATTTTTCTTTGCTTAGCCAGTGCATGTAGCCACATCAGACTAAATAAGTTAGACTTTGTTGTAACTGTTTTCACACTCCTTTATACAGCCCAGGAAACTCCATGGACTCAGAGGATCCCACAGCTACAGGACACCATTACTTCTAGTGAGGTTTCTATGTTTTGTGGTGGTTTTTTGCTTGGTTTGGGTTTTGTGTTTTGGGGTTTTTTTTCCCCCTTAGTATCCCAGGAGAATTACAAGCTCTTAGGAAACAGAAAAACCAGCTTCTGTTGTTACTGCCACCTTGGGTTTTAATTGTATCCCTTTTCCTGCAAGTTTGTTGCTTCCCACAGATAAACAGATAAAGTTTGTCTGCTTTGATGGAAAAAGCATTCCTTTTGAAACTCTGTTTCCCATGAGCTGCCAGATTTTGCCTGAAGGCAGGTAAGAATCACAGACACATCCTGCTGCATTGGCAACGAGCTGTAACCTCCAGAAAAGCCGTGTCAGCTGTGCAGCTGTTTCTGCCTGTGAACATCTCTTTGTGGACTGAAAGTAGGCTGCAGGTGGCTCAGCCTTCCCTCTAGTACTCAGTTGAGCAAAGGATTCAAGCAGCTTTCTCCTTTCTACTCTCTGACCCGGGTCAGTAAAGAGATTAATCCTTGTGAGAGAAAAGTGTGAGAGCCCTAGCAGGGTACCTGAAAGGCTTCACAGCTGCCTCCACTGGAGTGGGATCAGTTCCCTCTCCTTTGCAGTCCCACCTAAGAAAACGAATCACATTGAGAGCTGTGCCTGTTGTAGGGATGGGATGAAGAGGAAATGGGGTTCTTCCCAGGGTCACTGTTCTTTGCTCTGGGAATCTGCTGCAGTGCAATGACTCTGCTCTGCTCCTACTGTAGGGTTGGAGCTTAACACCCCCATGTAGTCTGAAATCTGCTCCTTTCCCGTTATCCCTGTAAGTTGCGTTTGGTTTAAAAGTCAAAGCAAGTTTCAGCAGCCAGCTGCAAGCTGGGTTTAGTTTCAGAAAAAAAAAATCAATCTGAAGTATTTATGCTTCATAAATCACCATCAGCTGATACGTGTTGGGGAATCAGAGCATTGAATCAGAACACTGCAGCAGATAGCTGCAGCAGGACACTCTTTGTCTGTTTTCTTTATAACTAGTGTTGTTTGTTAGCTCTGCTGGTGAGAGGTGAATGATTCCAAACACTGTGTACTTGGGGCCATTTAGTTTGAGGAAGAGGAGGCTGAGGGGAGACCTCATTGCTCTCTACAACAGTCTGAAAGGACACTGTAGTGTTATTGGTGCTGGTCTCATAGGTCATCAGCAACTGATCCAGATGGAAGAGCTTCAAGCTTCAACAGGGGACAGTTAGATTAGACATCAGAAAGGAATTCTTCTCTGAGAGAGTGCTTGGGCACTGGAATGGGCTGCCCAGGGTGGGGGTTGAGTCACCATCCCTGGAAGTGTTTAAAAGTCACTTAGATGTAGTGTTGGGGATCTGGTTTAGGAGTTAACTTGTAGAGCAGGGTTGATGGTTGGACTTGATGGTCCCAAGAGTCTTTTCCAAGCTGAATGATTCTGTGATTCTAAATGCAATCTGTGAGGAAAACCCCTTCTTCTGTAGCAGGCTAGTAGGGAAAGTGCTTTAGGAAAGTCAAAGAGGTTGAAGAATCCACAGGCTAAGGCCACATAGTTGAAGAAACACATGGAAAGGAAAATAAAAGTGTGTGTGATTGGTTTCCCCTTTACACACTGTATAAATGGTGTCCAGATGCTCAAGCAGGGCAAACACAGCTTACCCACTTCTCTTAGCTGCCTCCTCCACTCTTTGCGTGGAAGCAGTAACCACAGCATGGATTGCAAACATTACCTGATAGTCCCTGCTGCTCCTGGTTTCATGATCTGCTTCATTCGTGTCAGTTATGAGTCTATTGCTCCAAGGAAGTGAAAACAGTGATTTTTCATGCACTTACCTAGCAACAACCTACCACCCACTTAGTCATTTGGGACACAAAATAGAAGAAGTACAAATATTGGACAGTAGACACACAAAGAGTGGACACAAACTATTTCAGTGTCTTGAGCTTGAGTGTCTTTCAGCTTGGGGAGGACAAGGTTACGAGGGGACTTAATCACTGTCTATAAATCCGTGAGGGCTGAGTGTCAAGAAGGAGACAATCTCTTCTCGTTTGTGCCCTGTGACAGGACAAGGGGCAATGGGTGTGAGTTGGAGCACAAGAAGTTCCTGCTCAATGTGAGGAAAAACTTTACTGTAAGGGTTACAGAGCACTGGAAGGGGCTGCCCAGGGAGATTGTGGAGTCTCCTTCTCTGGAGACTTTTAAGACCAACCTGGATGTGTTTCTGTGTAACCTGTCTTAGGTTTTATGATCCTGCTTGAACAGAGGGACTGGACTTGATGACCCATGGAGGTCCCTTCCTGCATCTAATGATCTGTGTATCTGTGCAAAGGATGGAGAGATGTCCTTTGCTTAATATGGAGATTTTGGAATCATAGACTCATTCAGGTTGGAAAAGACCCTTAAGATCATTGAGTCCAACCTCATTTGAGGTTTGTTTCTCAAAACCAGATCCCATTTAAAAAAAAAATTAACCAGGAATATGAACAGCCTTGGAAATTAATGACACAAGGAATACAAGGGAGAAGTTTGCCAGTCACAAAGTAGTGTTTTCTGGGCTTCGGTCACTTTCCTTGCAACAAATCTACCCCTGGTGTAGTTACCTATAGATAAGGTCGGCACGGAAGCTCATGCAGGACAACCCAGTCCCATGAACATATTCAATAGGAGTTTTACTACTTGGTAGTTAACTCAGACTTCAGCGCTTCCGTGTGATACATGGAGCATATATTAAGTAGAAAGGTTTAACAAAGCCTCTCCAGCAGTAGTAATTCTTTAGCAATAATCACGTAGTGGAGAGAATTGGATCCCTACTGCAGTACTGATGGCTGTTTTGTAACTACGTGCAGCAATAACAGGTATGAACCCTTCCCTGAAGGACATGCCTTCAAAGGCCAAGAGAAAGCAGATAATTAAACACATTTAAATGTGAATGAGTCTGCTGCATTTCATAGCTTAAGGCTGAGCCTCTCCTACAATAAAGATGTTCAGGATTCGACCCCTTCACGCAGAGAGGAAGTTAAATGCAAGCTGCACAAAACTAGGCTAAGGCAGTACAAGGATTAGGGTGGCTCAGAGCTTGGCATTGGGAGGATGGACTGGAGAAATCACAGCAGTAAACCGAGGCCATGGCTGGTTTGCTGCCTGTCTCCCATCCCGGTGATTTGCAGTTCCATATTACTACCTCCTCTGGCTGTGGGTTGAGCTGGACCCGGCTCTGGGAATGAATAGACACTGAAGTCCTTCTGCTTGCAGGTACTTAAGAGTCACATAAACATAGTGCTCAGGGATACGGTTTAATCGAGGACTTGCCAGTGTTGGGTTAATGATTAGAACAGATGATCTGGAAATTCTTTTCCGATGTAGGTTATTCTCTGTTTCTGAACCAAGCACACGTTTAGGCTTGAATGTGACCAAGTGAAGCAGGAGTGCCACACCGGGTTATTTGCATTAACAACAAGAAGTAAAGCTTAAAATGGGATGAACACCTAAATGAGTTGGAAACCTGTTATATATGTGCTGCAGAAAGTGTTCAAACACCGTTAACCCCTTAGCAAAGATGAAGTAAATGTGCTCAGCCCGGTGTCAGCACAGGGGCGTCTGGTGTGTAACTGCCCGCTGTACAAACGACCTTCGGTTTGAGTCTTGATAACAGCTGTCGTTATCTGCCTAGCGATGCTCCCCCAAGATTTAATTTATGTTCTTTCATTTTATTTGTCTCCGTCTTTTCGGGCTCGCAGGGTTTCACCACGGATCAGAGATGGCCGCAGCCGAGCTGTGCCGTGCCCGGGAGGTCCTCAGCCCCGCACGGTGTCAGCCCTTGGCACTGACGGGTTAATTCCAGCTAAGGATGGCGGAGCGCAGCATCGAACGAGACGGGACCCCTCCGCAGCGGGGGGCAAAAGCTCGGGGCCGTCTGCCAGGGCCATCGCAGCCCAGCGGGGGCGGGGAGGGGAGGGGAAATCCCCAGGATCCCCCTCCGGCCGCCGCACCGGGAGACACCGCGTTACTCACCGGGACCCTCCCCCTGTGCCGGCGGCCGCGTCAGCGTGGCGGCAGCGCCGCGCACAGCCCCGCACAGCTCTCCGTGAGACGCGGACATGGGGGAGCCCGGACTGCCTCCCGCGCTCCCCCAGGGCGGCGGCGGCGGCGGGCGGGCGGCGTGAGGCGGCGGAGCCCGGTGCGGGGAAGGCGAGGCGGCGGTGCGGGGCTGCCGGAGCCCGCCGGGACGCGCCATGCGGGAGCTGGCGATCGAGATCGGCATCCGGGTTGCGCTCTTCGGGGTCTTCGTGTGAGTAACCGCCGGGCAGCGGGAGAAGGGTGTGCGGAGACGGGTCCCGACGGGTCGGCACCGGCGGTACCTCCGAGACTGCCTCAACTTTGCTGCGGTGCCTGAGGCAGCTCTTCCTCTCGAGTCTTCCCTCAAGCTGGAGCGCGGTGTCGGGTGCGGGGTCAGCGGGGTACCGGGTAGCGCGGGGTTGACCGCCCCTCGCTCCGTTAGCAGCTCCGCAGCCCCCGACCGAGAGAGCTGCCCCCGGCGGAGACCCCCTAGGGCTGCCTCAGGGACCCCTCAGCCGCCGACAGTCCCGTATCGGGGAAGCGGGGGAAATTTGCCCCCCGGGTGGATCGTTGCGGGAGCAGTGAGGAACCTTCTGTGTGCCGGGATTTTGCTGAAGCCGACGGCAAACGTTTTTGTTGGAGAAAGTGCTGTTTGTGAGAGAAGTGTGCAAAAAGCAACCAAACAGCCACAAAACCTTCAGAAACACCCGCCAGACCGTTACAGTTTCTGCTATAAGGTCCCATTGCCCCGGCTGTAGCTGCACCCCAAGAGCCGGCTTGCGGCAGCGGGAGCCCGCAGTGGTGAGCCCGGGGCAGGCAACCCTTGCGGGAGAGCTACAGCTGGTGCTGGGAGCGGAGGAGGGACCTCGGGCTGAACGTGAGCTGTGGCTGGGTCTGAGATGTTACCCGCACGCTGATGTGTGGGAAGGCAAATAATGAAAATGTGGTTGCTGAAGCGCTCAGGAGACAGCGGTTGTGTGTTTTGCTCAGGGCGCTTCACGCAGGCTCCCCTCTCTCTTTCCAGGGCTGCATCTGCTTCTTCCCGACAGTTTGTGTTCTCCATGCATTTGATTACAACAAAGTTCCACTTTTTGAATGAGTTTGTGTTTCAGTTGCTTGATGTTTAAATACGAGGGTTCTCAATGCTTGTGATGATCTCTCAGAAGTAGCAGAGAAACTGCATCAGATTCTGTCCCTGTTCACTTGTTTGTCTACTTAGCCATGAATGCCGCTGGTCTCAGGTGCAGGAGTAGTACAGGGTGTCTTTTAAGCCATGGTTCCTACTTAGAGCTGGCTTTGAAGTAATTCCTTTCTGAACCTCTCATGGTTAATGAATAACTTGCCCGATTTACCGGGATTGGAGTTGTCCCTCAGTGCTCATTTACCTTGAATATTGATGCAAATCTGTTGATTTGCATCACATTTGGTAAGTGCAGTGCTCTTCATGTTAGGATAAACTTTGATATCTCCAAAAATCTGTAAGGTACCTTTGATACCTCTCAGTTCTCTTTCATCTTACTTTGAAAGTAGATTCGTTGAAAGTAGACTTGCTCCTCTCAACTCTTTCCTGGAATATATGGAATTCCAAGACGATTAAAGACCTTGGAATCTGGTACTACATCAGAACCTTTCTCTTCGTTACAACAGCATGTGTAGTACATCACATACACTGTCCAGTAAGAGATCTTTTCATAGAGCTTATTACCAAGATACACAAATCATGATGGATTCTAAGTAGTAATTTCTTGGTTATGCTTGTCTTCCATCTTCATTTCCTACCTAAAAGATCCATAGTAAAATCAACAGAGTAATGACTAAAGGGAAAGCTTTTGGTAGAATCACTATAATCACAGAATCCCTCTGGTTGGAAAAGACTCCACGGATCATCAAGTCCAACCCTACTTTACAAGTTCACCCCTAAACCAGATCCCTCAACACCTCATCCAAACAATCTTTAAACACATCCAGGGGTGGCAACTCAGCCACCTCCCTGGGAAGCCTATTCCAGCACCTGACAGGTACCTGTGTGAGCACCATTTGCATTCTCCTACCTTTTTGCAGTTCTGAGGAACAATTCTGACACTCTAGCAGGTAATTTTCAGCATTTATTGACATCTAAAAGAGCTGAACACTACAGTGTTCCAAGCTGAGGCTGGTGTTCAGTTCCATGAAGAGCTGTGCTCTTATTTCCTTGTAATGGTTATGCTATAACCTCTAAGGAGATGAAAAGAAAAGCTTCAATATTCTAATAATCTTAGCCCCAAAGTAATTCATTGCTATTGAAACAGTAGTTGATATTTCTCTGAGTTTTCCTTGAGGTGGTTACTCATAGTTTGGAACTTTATGTTTTAAGGGTTGACGTGCTGTGTCTGCTGTGGTTTTGTAGACAGGGAACAAATTTGTATGGAGCATTGAGTACATTGAAATATCCTTTCAAGAATGAGTGTTTACTGGTGAATTTGGGACCCCTCGGAATGGAATCCAAGCAGCAGCAGTGTAATCTCTACTGCAGAACCTACTTCTAGGAGTGAAAAGGCTTTACAGTTCCTATTTCTTTGATAATTCCTATTTTCTCTTTGAAAATTCCTATTTTCTTTGGAAAAGAATGCCGTAAGCATCAATGAGTTGAAGCTGGGTCTGAGGTCATCTCTGTGGTGAAGGCCAGTTGCAACATAGATTGTTGTCCAACAGGAACTGGAGAGACAATTTAGTCTGCTCTGAAAAGGCGTTGATGACTTTAGGTCACTGCCAACCTTTGTAGTGTCAGAAGTCTGACCTTGAAGATAATGATTCTGTAGCCATTTGCCAGTCGTGAACCATCTGTGCCTCCCAGATGTTTTTTTAGTTTCAACCTACTGATTAATCTAACTTGCAGCAATATACTGGCATATTTCATCCCATAAAATGCAGGCAAAAAAGGTGCATAGTCCATGTTGTAGGCTTTCTTGGTGATAAATGTCATTTCATAGCAATGGAGGTGTGAAACTTACATCTGTGATTGCTGAGATTGAGTGTATTGACAGCCTGGGTGTGTATTGCAGCAATAACAGCAGTATTTTCTGTACTCAAGACTGACAACCTTTATTCCCCCACTCATCATCATTATCAGCTTTAGTCATTCCACCAAAGGCAAAAATCTCTACTTGTCATTTAAGTTCTCTTCTGTCATGCAACTAGTCACTGATCCAGGGAACACATGGTTTTGATGGTGGTTGTGTGTGGGTTTGGATAAATTCAGCCAAGGGGCAGTGAGGATGATGATAACACCTGACTCAGGTCTGGATGTTGTGGCCTTAGCCAGCTGCTAGATGTTTACTGAGCAGTTAAAGATGGGCTTAGGTGCTGATATTAAGCAACTCAAGGTTCCGTGTGATTACAGTGATCTCTGCTGAAGGGCATTTTAGCACTCCAGATTTACTACTGTTGAAGGCAGGATTAATTAGAAGAGATTTTCAAAACACTTAACCTGGGCTGAACTGGTGGTAGATGGTTTGTGACTAACTACCCAAGACAATTCTCATACTGTAATTTGCCTGTGCTTTGCTCCTGCATTACGCAATGTTTTTCATTTAAACCTCGACTTTGATAAATTATCACCTCATATTTTTCTTTACTTAGTTTTTCTCTTAAGAAATACCTGAGTCCAGAATGGGATTTATTTAAAGCGCGCTTTTTCACGTGAGGTCTCAAAAACAGAAGGGGTCTATCGTTTAATATAACAGTTGGGAATGTGTGTTTTGTTTCCTTAATTTTGAACTTATTCCCATGATGTGGAGCAGTTCGAAATGCCTGATTAATGCTAAAGCAGGTTAGATGTGGCCAGTCTGTTTGCGTGCTCCATGAGGACAGTGGCGATGAGACCGCATCTGGAACGTTGTGTCCAGTTGTGGGCCCCTCAGTTTCAGAAGGGAGTGCAGTGCAGAGCCACAAAGGTGATGAAGGGAGTGGAACATCTTCCTGATGAGGAAAGGCTGAGGGAGCTGAGGCTCTTGAGCTTGGAGAAAAGGAGACTGAGGAGTGACCTCATTGATGTTTATAAATATGTGAAGGGTGGGTGTCAGGGGGTGGAGCCAGGCTCTGCTCAGTATCATCTAATGACAGGACAAGGGGCAACAGCTGTCAGCTGGAACATAGGAGGTTCTACATCAATCTGAGAAAGTACTTCTTCACAGTGAGGGTGACAGAGCACTGGAACAGGCTGCCTGGAGGGTTGTGGACTCTCCTCTGGAGATGTTTAAAACCTGCCTGGATGTGTTCCTGTGTGACTTGGTCTTGGTGATCCTACTGTGGCAGGGGGGTTGGACTAGATGATCTTTCAAGGTCCCTTCCAATCCCTAATGTTCTGTGATTTGTCCCTTACCCAGTGCTTAATGAAAGCTGATTGTTTTGACTGATTAGGTTAAGGGAATTGTAAAAGGATTTGTGAGCAAACCTGTTTTTACAGAGGAATGATGCTCTTAAAGCAATGTTCTTCATCTGTCCTAGAAAGAACTCGCTGAGTGAGGCTGTAGGGACTCTTTAGTTTCTCAACATAGCCAAGGTGTTCTGTTTTAGGTGTCTCCTACAAGGAAAGCTTTTTCCTCTCTTTCAGAAGCTTGAGATCTCATCATTATTTTGGTAGGAAGACAGACTGATTTGCATATGTTGTCATATATTTAGCCCAATGGCTTGTCAACAGCATAACGCTGATGTTTCTAGAGCCGTCTAATTGATTAAAAAGACAGTGTTTCAAGGATTGCTTCATCAAACCTCAAGCTCTTCAGTGACTGTAATGTGATTAAAATATAAATGTCATTCAGAGTAATTGGATATCTTCCCCACGGCACCGTCTCATTAGCAGCCTCCCCAGGGGATAAATGTTGATCGCTGGGCTAAACATACGTACATGTTACACACGTGGAGCGAACAGGATTGACAAATGCTGATACCTTCCATGTGTGAGTGGAGAGCACCACGTTCAGTAAATAGAAGCTCATTCCGTGGGTGTTTGGTGTCTTACAAGATTACAACATTAAGATTTTAATCAAGTTATGAATATGCATGAAATGATTTAGCGCAGAAAGCTCCTTCCAGTCGCTTTCTTTGTGGTGGTGATCTTCTGGATGTTCTGCGTGTGCTGCCTTCCTGAACGATACCAGGTATTGTCTCGTTAACAGTCAGAAAATCAATTAGCCAGGGGAATTCCACAGCTGCAGATTTGCTTTGCTCTTCTCACAGAAGCTGCGTTTGCCCTCTCTTTGCCTTATCTGCCGGGTCTTGGGAGGACAGAGCTGAGCTGAGAATCCAAGGTCTGTAGCCAGTAGAAGCACAACAGTGTTGAGAAGAAAGCAACAAGCCTGAGGCATTTAGATGTAGACACAAACCTTGTGTTGACACAAACACTGCCAAGTTACACAGACCAGTTGGACCAAGATTTCAGAGCACTTTCTAAGCCAAGGCTCTCTGGATGAAGAGTTTATAAGTGAAGGAGGTATTTGGCCGCATGAGCTTCTCAGTCCTTTTGTGTCTGACATTCTTAATTTGACTGTTCCGGTGTGACTTGGTCTAGGGGATCCTGATCTGGCAGGGGGATTGGACTAGATGATCATTTGAGGTCCCTTCCGATCCCTAATGTTCCGTGATTTTGTGACTATCTTACAATTCTGACTTTGGAGCTTGATTTTTGGCTGCTTAATCTTAATTTTGGTCGTTTAATCTTAAGCCTTTATCTTTAATCTTAACAGTTTTGGACTTAGTTTCTCCGTACCCCAATTTCTCATCAAGAAAGGGAGAGGAGTATTTCTTGTTCTCGCCTTTTGTTCTTCTGATGGATGACTCCTCTGGCAGTGTGGACAGTAGCCAAACCCTTTGCATGCTGAATACACTTGGAACTTTTTCAGGGTTAGTTTCACAAACAGCAAGGATAATAGGAAGTGGAAATACCAGCGTGTTTGATTACTAACCTGTTTCACGAGAGGTGCTGTATTGTGAACAGTAATGTAGCTGCTAACGAGGGCAAGAGTTAGTGTTGTGGCTCAGGGTAAGTCTAGTTCACCGAGTAATGAACAGTTAAGGAAAAGACCTGCTCTAGAAAAACACAGTCTCTCTGGTGCTGAGGATCTGAGAACGTATATCAAAGGTGGCTTGTGGCGCTCCACTGGCGAGCAACCGACTTGTTCCAGTGCTCAGCAGTCCGTCACACCTTTGAAGTGCTAGAAGAATTAGAAAGCCATGGAGCTTCTGTAACTGCCTGAATGCAGCTGACATCCCATGAAGTAACCCACATTTTATCTTTGCTCAGTGTCTGCGTCCTTGAGAGGTTTCTGTAAGAACAAAAGCCCATGAATAGTTATTATACCTGGTGTAATATCAAGCACACGACACAACAGCCGTGTGCCTGTCCTAATATCTATGAAATGTCACCAAGCAAACAGAGCCTCTTGAGTTCCACTGAGGTGAAGCTTCTGTTTTCATTCTTTTCTTGTTTTATTCATTCAAACTGGGGTAGCTCTTCCCTGACTTTGATAGCAGCCACTTTGGAGATGGGTGTAACTTCTCATGCAGCTTTTGCCCCGTGTGTGCGAACTCACCCCAGTTTTATAGGCTGTTGTGTCAATGTTTATAGATTGTGGCTCTAAGTTCATTACATTTGTGTTCCCTGAGGCCCTGGGGGGTGGCAGGGGGAGGGGATTTGATGTCCTGCTAATAGGATGTGATTTACAGTTGTGCATGGCCAAACTGGCAGCTGAAAGCATGGTAAAAAAAGGATGGTATTGTAAATGGCAAAGCATCTGCTCCACACTTTTGAGGGGTAAATGGTGACTTTGTGTCTCTTCTTGTTGAATCCTATTTACTCACTGGCTTTGGCACTCTGCATTTATTTGCTCCCAGCCCTCGCTGAGGATGTTTTTTGACTGAGAAGGCTACTAAGACTGACAAGGTTTCTGTAAGCAAAATTATTCTTTAAGCAAAAATGGATTTTTATACTTTGATCTGAGGACAGTCAAGCTGTGGCACAACTGGGTTTCGTCTGGTGAAGGCTTCAATAAAGAGTACAGCGCTCAGACCCGACGCAGCAAACCAGAGTTTTCAGAATCCTAGAACAGTAGGGTTTGGAGGGGACCTGGAAAGATCATCTGGTCCGATCCCTCTGCCACAGCAGGATCACCTAGATCCAGTCGCACAGGAGCATGTCCAGGTGGGTTTTAGACATCTCCAGAGAAGGAGACTCCACAACCTCTCTGGACAGCCCAACCCAGTGCTAGGGCTAGCCTAGAAATCTGAGTGGATAGAGCACATGAACTGCTGTCGTAAAGGTGTATGAAGGTGCCAAACTGCTCCTCATGTCCTTCAGGAATCACACAGGAAGAAAAGACTCTTCAATTTGGTGCAAAGGAAACTTAGGCTGAGTGTGGGGACGTGCAACCTAATTGTAAGGTCCTTTGCACACTGTGACAGATTGCCTGAGGTGAGTGTAGGATCTCCACCAATGGCAGTTTCAAAGAGCAAGTTACATAGAGAGCCTTGGGAGTATTTGACATAAAACTTTGATCTGCTCCATGGCTGTGAGGAGGCAGGTGATGTTGCCTCATAATCCAGCATGAATCAGCTTGGCTGAGTGAGGTTTGCACTGGCTCAGAGTGTCCCAGTGTGTGTGGGGAAGCTTGGAAGATGTTAAAGCAAAATGTCTTGGAGTATTGGAGAATGCCTTGGTGAAGAAAGGCAACACAGTTGGTGAAAGGTCTGGAGAACAAACCTTGTGAGGAAAGACTGAGGGAGCTGGGGCTGGTTAGTCTGAAGAAAGGGAGGTGGAAGGATGACATTTCTGCTGTCTACAACTACTGGAAAGGAGGGTGGGAGTTGATCTCATAAGTAACAAGTAATAGGACTAGAGGAAGTGGTCTTAAGTTGTACCGGGGGAAGTTTAGGTTGGACATTAGGAAAAACATCTTCCTGGAAAGGGTCATCAGGTGTTGGAACAGGATGCCCAGGGAGGGGTTGTATCACCATCCCTGGATGTGTTTCAAAGTTGTGTAGATGTGGAGCTTTGGGACAGGGTTTAGTGGTGGCCTTGGGACAGTTTGGTTAATGGTTGGACTCGATGACTTTAAAGGTCTTTTCCAACCTAAATGGTTCTGTGATTGTATGAAAGACTGAGCAGAAGCTGACGATCCCTTCTGGCTGGAGGGCAGTGCCATACCAGATGTCAAACTCTAAATATTCTTCATCGACAACATCGCGGGGAAAGTGAAATCCTCAGTTAGGTGGAACGTTTCGCTCTGCAGTCTTGCAGTTCGACGTTTTTACTGTATGTTGAGTGAAAAGTTTTACTACTTTGTTAGAATTTGGAATGGAGGCGTTAAATGTCAGCTCAGAAATGCTTCAGCCTTGAAGGATGGGTGGCACCCCGCCAAGTGTTGTGAAGCCTTGCAAATCGAAAACAACAGAGGAAGGTATCATTTGAGAGAGAGTGTTATATTTTCATTAGCTGCCAATTTTCACTAATGGGAGAACAGACCTAATAGCCCGACTGTACTCTCATAGCCTGCAGAGAGGCCATTAACAATTTCATTCATCTGCTGGTCAAGGTGCTTCCAGGAGGGTAACTCTTGCTGTTGGACTTTAATGAGAGCTACAAAATGCTGCAAGTGATGTTCTCATTCCTCATTAGTGTATCTTTATATAATTTTTTTCCCCCCTTTTAATAGTTATTAATGCTCTGGAACGTGGATATTCACACACATGGTTTTGGAATGAATGATTTTAATATAGTTGGGTTTGACTGTGAATATCATTAGGCAGGTCTCTTTTTTCTTCCCCTCCCGAGAATAATGAAGTCTTTGCATAAAGCAACTGTGAAGAAACTAGAACAAAAGAACTTGCAAATTTGTGTTATGTTTGGTAACTAAATTGGCCACAAAGATGCCTCTTTATTAATCACAAAATCACAGAACAGTAGGGATTGGAAGGGACCTCAGAAGACCATCTAGCCCAATCCTCCTGCCACAGCAGGATCACAGAGTCAAAGAACATCAGGGATTGGAAGGGACCTTGGAAGATCATCCAGTCCAGTCCCCCTGCCAGAGCAGGATCACCTAGACCATGTCACACAGGAACACATCCAGGTGGGTCTTAAATGACTCCAGAGAAGGAGACTCCATGATACTAAGTTGAATTATTTTAGATTTTTCAAAAAACACATCATTTTGCAAAAAATGCATTTTAAAGTGTAATTTTTTTAAAAACTAGTTTAGTGGATGCTCAAGCAATACATTTCATTTCATTTTGGGTTAAAATGAGCTGTTTCTGCTTGAACATAAAATGCTGCTTTAATTTCAAATAAAGAAACTCTTGCTGCTGAATGAAAAACTGGACGTGAGCCACCAGTGTGCAATCACAGTCCAGAAGGCCAGTCGCATTCTGGGCTGCATCAAAAGAACTGTGGCCAGCAGATCAGGAGAGAGGGAAGAGCCATAAAGTAGAAGACACCTTAGGGCACAACAGCTGGTGAGACTAGAACAAGAGAGTTTGTACGGAAGGGACAAGGAGCAATGGGTTCATTAGATTCAAGATTGAGGCTGGATATTTGAAACAAGTTCTTCAGTGTGAAGGTGGTTGATGGCTGGAAGGGGCTGCCTGGGGAAGTGGGGAGGGTCCCATCCCTGCAGTCGTTTAAGGTCAAGCTTGATGAGGCTCTGAGCAACCTGACCTAGGCAGAGTTGTCTCTGTGTTGGGAGGTTAGACGAGATGACCTCTAGAGGTGCCTTCAACCTAAAACATTCTATGATTCTATAGAGGTCCTCTTTCAAGGTCATGTGTTTGTTATCCATCAGATGTTTAAAGGGAACATCAGTGCCTAGCAAGTGGGATATGAATTTTATATGTTCATATAATAAACATATTCTAGACTAAAAATAATTATCAATTCATGTTTATAGTAATAAGATTATGGTGAGATGATGAGGGAAAAAAGATTCCTTGTGAAGGTTTGGTGGGTTTTTTTATATGGGCTTTTGAAGAGATTGGGGGAAGGTGGCAGAGGCTGAATGGAGACAAGGTCCTGCGGCATCAGGAACGTCATCATTTCAGATACTGCTCCTGAGTAAGCTGCTAGGGCTAAGCCGTTGCTTCGAACTGATTAAATCTTGTTCCAAGCAAGATCTCAAAGAGCAATCACAGGGGGGACAGGAGTGGGCAGCACTGAAGTCACAGTGAGCTACAAAGGGACATTTGGAGCAGAAGAGATGGAGGGACAGAAATAACTGAGAAGAAAAGCTTTGGTCACTAAGAGAAACTCAGCATCTTTGTGAGATTAACCCCTGACTTCCACATCAGTTTCAAACCTATTGCTCATAGGTACAAAAGGAGAAGAGACTTTATCATGCTCAAGTCTGTCGGATTTCTATGCAGCCAGGACAGTTGTGCCAGGAACTGTGGGGAGCTGTTTGACTGAAAACAGTGTGAAAGGCCATAAAAACAAGCATTAAAAAAACATCAGAAGCAAGTTTTTGATTTTCTGCAGTGTGTTTTGGTTCATTATTCAGATATGTGCTCAGGTCATTTAAGCCTGTAATGTGAATTTTGTTTTTCTCTTTAGAATAATGTACAGCTGCCAGCTTTGGAACTTCCGATGGCCACAGTGATGTTCGTAGGCTGATCACTTCCTTTCTCTCTGCTCACTCCTCCCTAAACACACAAACACATCCAAAATGGCTCTTGTGAAGTAGCTTACATCACAAGGTGTATTTAATACGAATAGAGCACAGAGGCAGCAATTAATGCAAGGAAGATAGTAGCCAATAGTTTTCACTTTGTTGGTATCTCTTGTTTCTGAAGGGTTGGACTTGATGACCCCTGGAGTTCCTTCCAATCCCTGATGATCTGTGTAGCTGTGTAAGTTTATCACTGTGATTGTCTCTTCTACAGCAGTGAGACTGTAGTGGATTATCTTAAGTATTGTACGTTGATGTGACAAACAGCAGCTCTGACCTGCTCACCTTGTGCCTCGAGTGCTCCAGTGCTCTGTGTGAGCAGCGATCACAAGAACTGAGCTCCTGCTTCACCTCAGGAGCAGCTGGGTGCTAAAACAACCAAGGCTTTGCTTCAGAACCGTTTATTTAATAGTCTGGTGACCAGAAAACTAAAGATGCAAGCATCAGTTTCAATATCAGGGCAAACTCAGTTTATAAACCAACAAAAATATGTCAATTTGACTGATTTTTCAGTGTTATTTTCTGTTTCAATGTAGTCACTCTTGTGTCCTGCTCTTCTGCTCAAAGCTGCAATGCAGCATGACCACCTGCTCCCTTTTTCTTCCTTTTAATTTGCTTCTGTAAGGAAGGAATGGTGGTAAAAATCTTGTACATAATCTACTTAAGAGTTTTGATGCCTAGATGCCCATTTTTATTCCTTTTGTATGGGAGCTTTCTAAATTCAGTCACTTCAACACTGACACTAGTGATACTCAGCGATACTCAGTGCTAGTTCCACACCAAGTATTCCCTTCCAGCCCATG
Source organism: Rhinopomastus cyanomelas (assembly GCA_013400115.1). Classification (NCBI taxonomy): domain Eukaryota; kingdom Metazoa; phylum Chordata; class Aves; order Bucerotiformes; family Rhinopomastidae; genus Rhinopomastus; species Rhinopomastus cyanomelas. The sequence continues at coordinate 1,729,639 of VXBP01005202.1, forward strand.
GGCAAGGAAAACATATGGATTGGAAGTTTTGGGGTTGCAGAAATGACTGATGAGTTGGGAAGGTTTTTATTAAAGGTTAATAGAACAGTCGAATAGTTAAGGAACTTTGGTCATTATGAACTAACTACTTGGCACACTGTGACATAAAAGATGAGGCAGAAATCCCATTAAACAAAAAAAACCTGCTCTCCCTCTGAAGATAAAAGAAACAGGCAGGAGAAGAGGAGGATTACTGTGGTCTGTTGGAATTTCTTAATTGGGTGATGCTTAGACTAGCAAAGAAATGTGTGAAGCATGGGGTCATAAACTGTCAGTAAGTCACAAGTCCTCAGGAAGGTAGGGGAAGCATGGGGTAGTAAATCATCGGTGAGCTGTAAATCATCAGAAAGGGAGGGGGAGCGTGTTATCAGAAAACCTCAAACCACAAGGCCTCTGTGAGATGACAAAAAGCAGAGGTCTGTCAGTTTTGGAGGGATGGGAGAAGAACTTAGGCTTCATAGAAGATGCATGAATCAATGGAAGATGCATGAATCGATCAGATACATAAATTAGAAACCCTATAAACCATCCCAGTCTGCTGTAACCAGCGCTCGCAAGGTCTCCCACATCCTTGCCAGGTCCAATGTGCTGTAATTAAACTATTCCACTGCTACACAGAGTTTTTGCCTCTGTGTCATCAAAGGTGTTTCTAAGAGGGTTCTTTCAGGCACGTGAGGAAAACTGGCTGGCTATGCTCATTACTTGTTCTTGTGCTCTTTGTGCTTGGGGAGTCTTTTCTCTTTGGGGTTTAGTGTAACTAAAATAATGTCACAGGTAAGAAACTGTTCACCCAGAGAAGTTCAAATGCCAGGGTATGATTTAGGTACTAAGGAAACTAACATCAGGTTCTGTAACTCCAGGCTATTATTTTCAGCACTGTGAAATGACTGCTGGTTCTCCATTTCGTGTTAGGGATTCTAAGAATATTTACATCTCATTATTTCATGAGCTGCAGGACTCCTGTTGTGAATCTGTGTTGTTGTTCAAGATCTGAGCTTTCAGCTGAGCCCAGACTCCCCAGCTGTTGCCTCCTAGTCATTTAATTCATATCATTTCTTGACTTTGGACCAGACAAGGAGAAAAGAATCCAAGCAGAGGGCTTGGGTCTGGTTTCAACCTGTTTCTTTCATACACGTGTGCAGTGTGTGTTGAGCACACGAGGTTCAAGCCACATGCTGTAGCAGACTTAAACCTAATCTCAGGCACAGCTGGTGAAGCCTTTATAAATACAGCCCCAGATGCTCTGTTGGTTCTGGTGGCTCAATAGTCCTTCAGAGACACTGCCTGGCACAGACTCCATCATCCTGTTAGATGTATTCCAATCGAGGAACCTGGTTTGCATCATCCCTGGAGGTGTTTAAGGAACGAGTGGATGCGGTGCTTAGGGATATGCGGTTAGACACTAGGAGAAAAGGTTGGACTCGATGACCCTGGAGGTCCTTTCCAGCCACTGTGATTCTATGATTCTATGGCTGGTTTTGTTGGTCAAGTAATAGCACAGCTCACTGTAACCAGGTTACTAGCTGCAAGGAGGAGAGTGAAGATGGCTATTTATTTTGGAAGAAGTCATACCCCCGTATGTCTGTTAAATCAGCGGATATGAGGCAAATCTGAGAATCCTGTAATATGACTGAAGAAAAACACTGGGAATTCTCCTCTTTCAGCACATCTGGGAAGGATGACAGCCATGGTAATACCTGCATTTTTATAACTGCACCACCTTTTATTTTCAGTCCCTTCTTAATCAAAATGATTTCTCATATATCTGAAGGGCTAATGTGGGCATATATGCTAATTAAATGTCACACTGCAATTGCTAGCTAATTTAAAATATTCAGGAATATTTTACATCAAGTGATACTGACTCATCTGAAGCCAAACCTACCCTTGAGAACCAGTTCTCCAAGTGCCACTGACATTAAGTTAAAAAAATGTAATAATAAATTGCCCTCAACCTTTGTCTCTGTCAGTCCCAGGATTTAATTCCATTGATTTTTGGCTCCTTCTTACATAAAAGTGCAGCCACAGAATGAAAAGTGGAGAAAGCTGTAAACATCCAGGTTAGGATACTGGATGTTATCAGGAAGTGATGTATGAAGGCTTTGTTTCTACCTTCTCAAAAAATACAGAAGTTTAAAAAATCAGCTATTTTGAGAGCTGTATTGGCCAAAAAATAAGGACTGAGCGAAAGAACTCTCTTGGAAAGTTTTTCTTTCCATTTAATTTCTGCTGGTGCTTGTCCCAGCCTCCGTAAATACTTGTGCCTACAAACATAAGGTCACTGCAAATGAAGAGAGGCATCAGATCTCATTTCTGCTGTGATAAAAACAGCTTCTGAATTACATTTGTAGGGTGTTCTTGGTGAATACTAACTACCCTGGACCTTGCAGGACACTCAAACCCAATAAAGCTCCATATTAGGATACTAGATCGTTAACGACAATGGTAGGTGGATTGGCATTGTGGTGGGAATTGCATTTTTAGCTGTGGAAAAGGTAGATACAGCTGCTTCTTTATCTCTTAATGCAAATGTGACTTAATGAATTGGTTTTAGTGCAGTTAGAAAGAGATGGCTGTAACACATTTCCAGCAGAGTCTGTGAGGAGCCAAGAAAACATTAAGACACCTCCCTGATGAGGAAAGGCTGAAGGAGCTGGGTCTCTTGAGCTTGGGGAAATGGAGACTGAGGGGTGACCTCATTAGTGTTGATAAATATGTGAAGGGTGGGTGTCAGGAGGATGGAGCTAGGCTCTGCTCAAGGTCATCTGGTGATAGGACAAGGGGCAATGGGTGCAAGATGAAACATAGGATGTTCCACATCAATATGAGAAGGAACTTCTTCACAGTGAGGGTGACAGAGCACTGGAACAGGCTGCCCAAGGTGGGTTTTGGAGTTTCCTTTTTAGAAGACATTTAAAACCCACCTGGAGGTGTTCCTGTGTGACTTGGTCTAGGTGATCCTGCTGTGGTGGGGGGATTGGACTAGATGATCTTTTGAGGTCCCTTCCAATCCCTAATGATTGTATGATTCTATGATTAATTTTTGCTATGTATATGTTCTAATCAATCGGCTTCCATTGCACTGTAAATTCTAATATGTTTTCTAATATATGTCTAATATGTAAAATATAATTTTAACTATTTACTTTTGGTTTACTTGAAGAAGTCAAAGCTGTTGCTTTCCTACTTGTCAGCAGAGCAGATCTATGTGAATATAGTTCTGGTTATGGAGCAAACTACAGCATTATGTTTTAGGGGTTATAAAGGTAAGAGTAGGGTTAAAGGTTGGACTTGATGATCTTACAGATCATTTCCTACCTAAGAGTTTCTGTGATTATGAGTTTTGCTTTGACACTGATATTGACACTTCTGCTGGAATGAATTGTCCTACCTTGCCTTGTAAAGCACTGTCAGCATCAAATCTCTTGATACCCAGTGTTGTGCCTTAACTATAGTTAAGTCTTTCTTTCTATCAAAACTAGAGGTTATATTATTAAAACTACATTTTCAGAATTCATGTCAGCTTCTACCTTGGTGAAATCCAGTTCATAATTGAGCATTGGGCCTTGGCCATAATTTTAATACCAAACACAGAATTTCCTTGATGGCCAAGAAACTGTGGATTTCCTAAATGACTTTAGAAATCAAGTGGCTCATATCCCTTTCCTTAGACAAACCTCTGAGCCAACACAGATCTGTCTCAGCAGGCTAATGCACACAGACAGAAACATCTCTGAAGCGGAGCCCCTGCAACTCTGTGGTGAGCAGGGTGATCATAGAATCACAGAATGGCCATTGGAAGGGACCTTAAAGATCATCCAGTTCCCATCCCCCTGCATAGGCAGGGACACCTTCACTAGAGCAGGTTACTCAACCTGACCTTGAACACTACCAGGGATGGGGCTGGCAAAACTTCCTTGGGCAGCCTGTTCCAGCATCTCACCACCCTTGCAGGAAAGAATTTGTTCATAGCACCTAAACTAAATCTCCTCTCTTCATTCCAGCCACAGAGCACTTCAATCTTCTCACGTTTTGTGTCTTTGCAGTATTTCTGAAAAGAATAGGTTTTTTCTTCCCTTAATGTAACCTGTAGGGAATAAACAAGCCTAGGTGAGAGCAAGTTATTCTCTGTGGGTGTACAAACAACACACTACGAATACTTTCCCCACTATTAGTATGTTTCAACGTGGATAAGGCAACAGCTTGGACTCAAATGTGAGCAGAGCTGATGTGGTTGAGTGCAGTGTACCCTGCTCTGCAGCCCAGGGCACTTGTTCTAGTCTCCCCAGCTGTTGTGCCCTGAGGTGTCTCCTACTTTATGGCTCTTCACTGGAAATGTTGGGGCTGCAGACCTCTTCTGTGAGACTGTCTGGCTGAGTTTCTGCTGTGTATGTGCTCTGTAATGAGGCCAGCAACCAACCTCAGCATCGCTGCTGCTGCTCCCAGCTCTGCAGGTTTAGTGTCAGGACAACCGACTGCACAATTTAACGTGGCAGGTACACTATAAAAGCTTTTCCTACCTGATTTCAGACCTCCTTTGGGGAATACTCAAGGAAATATCCATGTAGGTAAGTGCACAGCAGAGTTCCAGTAGCACAGTTAACTGGTTTCTGTGGGAGCGGCAGCGCTGCGTTTGCTCACACAGAGTGTTGTGGTCATGGAATGATGGTCACAGGCAGACTGTTTTCTCACTAGCCCTCAGAGGTGTTATATAAGAGAGGTTCATGAACACAGGCTATCTCTTCATTACCTGTTCCAATGAGGAACTGAGTGAGCCCAGGGAGGTTGTGGAGTCTCCTTCTCTGGAGACGTTGAAAACCCACCTGGACATGTTCCTGGGTGACTTGGTCTAGGTCAGGGGTCCTCAAATCCCAGCCTGCAGGCTGGATATGGCCTGCCAGGGTCTCCAATGCAGCCCGTTGGTGTTTACCCCACCCCACGGCGGTTGGGGGGCAGAAACCGAGCAGCTGCAGATGACTTCCTGCCGACTGCACGGCCGGGCTGAGGTGGGCGGCTCCCCTGTCTCTCCCTCCCTCCCTCCAGCTCCCAGGCAGGACAAGCCAGGCAGCACAAGCTGTAGCCTGGCCCCCGACACTGTCTGAGGGACAGTGAACCGGCCCCCTGTTTAAAAATTTGAGGACCCTTGATCTAGGGGATCCTGCTGCCACGAGGGGACTGGACTAGATGATCTTTCGAGGCCCCTTCCAATCCCTAATGTTCTGTGATTCTGACAGAATTATATTTTATATATTAGACATATATTAGAAAACGTATTAGAATTTACAGTGCAGCAGCAGCTGATTGATTAGAACACGTACATAGCAAAAATGAATGTTTTATTGGCTCCTCATAGGCTCTGATAGAAATGTGTTACAGGCATCACTGCAACTGCACTGAAACCAATCCAATACCTCACATTTGCATGAAGAGATGAAGAAGCAGCTGTGTCTCTTCTGACAGAATCACAGGACATTAGGGATTGGAAGGGACCTTGAAAGATCATCTGCTCCAATCCCCCTGCCACAGCAGGATCACCTACATCAGTTAGGATCAGATCTGCTTATCAACAGATGAAACTTAGAAGAGACGAAGGGTGGTCATGAGCTATCTGGTACGAACCACAGTCAGTTCATATTTGATTTCTTCTGTCCTTTTGTCAAACCACACATGCTTCTCTATCAACTTTTACCTCTTGTCACTTGGGACAAGCTAAGAGACAAAGCAAAAAGCAATAAACCCTCCAATTCTCTCCCTTCCCCTACCCCGCAGTGAAACAATAGTGGTGGGGAATGGTAGCTACTGGAAGCAGCTCTTGAACCAGTGAGGTGAGGTGTGAAATGATACCCTGCTGTTATGTACCAGAGGTGGAAACCACAGTGGAGTCACAGGTCAAAGACTCTGTGAGGATGTGAATGCAGTGTTTGAGTCGTGTGCTAGCAGCGAGTGATTTAATTGAAAGCATGAGTTATTCATTTAATGCCATAATTACCCTGTGTCAGGCTGAAGTGTTGGACATCTCGCTTGTTAAACTGATGAAGATGTTGGATGGATATGCAAACATGCAGGCAGTGAAGGCCAGAAAGCTGCTACTGATATGAAGGCGGGTGAAGGAGCTGCCCACCTGCTACCTGGGGAAGTTTGTGTTTGCAGTCATCACTGTAAAAGCCTGGAAACCAGTTTGTCTCTATCCAAGGACCACATTCATTTCTAATAACATCGAGTCATTTAAACAGGCTTGTGCTGGCTTATGAATAGTAATGGACTGTACTTTTGGGTAGGATGAAGGAACATAAATCACCAAGTGTCAGGCCACTCAGAAACCCATGTGTCCTCATGACTGTTTAATAGAGTACAAAGGGAATTGCCTTCAAGCTAGTGAAATCCTGTAGCCGGTCTCACATTGGTGATGCTTCAAAAAAAGAAGAGAATTGTTCTTTTATGAGTCTTGGCATAAAAATTTAATTAGCAGCTGAGCTTTTTCTGCAGATTAAAAAAAAGGTGATTTCTTTTTATATAGGTGCTTTCCTTTAACTGTTTATTTTTATTTCTGTGTTGTTCACACGGGCCAAGGCTGCTGCCTTGTGTGTCTGGTTGTTTTAATCTCCTCAAAATTATTCTACCTGGCTCCAGCAGTTTTTTATTCTTTTACATTATGCTTCAGCATGTTCGAGCACTGCTTCCAGAAGACATCAGGAAGGCAGGTCAGAGGAAGAAATGGATATGCAATCAGATTTAAAATGTAGTAGATATCTACATTTTAGCAGATATCTACATTTTAGTGGATAACTACATGTAGACATGTAGTAGATAACAGAAAACTGCTGCTGTTATTAAATCAAATTATAATGATTATTACTGTCATTGACTAATCTTTCTTTAGAAGAGCACAAAGGTAGACAGTTTGTACTAATCAGAAAACTAGTCCTCAGCTGGATTAAGCAGAAGATACTACTTGCTTTAGTTTCATCTCTTTAGCACTGTTTTGCTCATTAAAGAAATTAAACCTTATGACTTAGCACGTGTCTGCAGTGCTATTGAATGGTTGTGGCGGGGGGATTAGACTAGATGATCTTTTGAGGCCCCATCCAATCCCTAATGTTCTGTGATTCTGTGACTCCTGGAAGAAGTATGAATTTGATTAATTAATTAAATTAGTAATTTGGTGAATTTGTCAGATTTAAGTTAGTTTAGTGCTTCAGTTTCCTTACATTACAAGGAGACTGGAAAGAGAAGAACAAGAAGTGCCCCAGACACTTAACTCTCTTGGCATTTGCTCCTGATGTCAAATGTCTTCGTGTCAAATTAATTAAATCTCTGGTTTAATGTGACACTTTTCCCAGGGATGCACAGATACGCTCCGATCACCTCGAAGCATGAATGTCTGGGCATGGTTTGCTCTTTGCAGTGGGTAGAAATGCTTCAGGGGCTGGGTATGTCAGAGAACATGTCCCTGCTTCAAGGCATTCCTCGGCGTATCCACCAGTGCCTGGGCTTTGAGGACTGCCTCAGAACACCCAGAGCAGCAGATGCCTGAGGGAGTTTGTGAGAAAAGATGTGGCTGGCTGAAAGCTGTAGCTGTTGAAACTGAGCTGGCTTCTTTCACTTCTTGTATGCCCAGACATGCGTGTAGGTCTCTGTTTAGTCACGTTTAGATGACAGCAGCGGAGTGTGCCCTGGCTGCCGATGCTGTGTACACCTTCAGAGCAATTATTAACCTCTGGACAGTATAGAATCATAGAAGCTGTGAACTTTGCTGTTCAGCTCTCCCAGGCGTTCCCAGGAACATCTCCCTGATGTGGAAAGGCTGAGAGAGCTGGGTCTTTTGAGCTTGAAGAAATGGAGACTGAGGGGTGACCTCATTAATGTTTGTAAATATGTGAAGGGTGGGTGTCAGGAGGATGGAGCCAGGCTCTGCTCAGTGACATCTAATGACAGGACAAGGGGCAGTGGGTGTGAGCTGGAACATGGGAGGCTTCATATAAGCATGAGGAAGAACTTTCCAGCGAGCGTGACAGAGCACTGGAACAGGCTGCCCAAGGTGGGTTTTGGAGTCTCTTTCTCTGAAGACATTTAAAACCCACCTGGACATGTTCCTGTGTGACTTAGTCTAGGTGATCCTGCTCTGGCAGGGGGATTGGACTGGATGATCTTTTGAGGTTCCTTCCAATCCCTAACGTTCTATGATTCAGTGGTTTAGAGAATCGCTGATCTGGCTAGATTTGAGAACTCCTCTCCAGAGTTGTATCTGTGTGGTTTGATTTTACACTGCTTTGCAAATTGCTTTGAGCCTTTTCTGTTTACAAAGTCATTTTTTGTAGCTGTTAATTGTATGAAGCTTGATTTTGGTGGAGTTTTAAGCCCTGGACTCAGGGAAATTTCTAGTAAAACAAGTTTTGGGCCACTATACCACTGTGCTCTAGCTCCATGGGCTGATTAGGAAGACCAGTCTGCGGAAAACTGGTCCCTGTGTTTTCTCTCACCAGTCAGTCTGTCAGTCCTAGTGAACTAACCTTGAAAGGAGTAATGTGAAGTAAAGTAAAACTTGGAGACAGTCTGGCGTGGCTGCAAAGAAGTCTTGATGGACTTCTAAGTCTTCTTAGCTCTTCTAGGAAGAGCCCAGTGGAAAAAGGAGCACGGTGTAAACAGAGACAATTTCTGTAGTCCTAAAAGCTTTTGGAACTTCTTTTACCAGCCAGAGATCACTGTTCCTGCTTCCTCTTTCAGTGCTGGATGAAAGACACCCCTCACACATCATTTGCTTCCTATAGGACAGTGTAACCTCAACGTTTTGCTTTGATGCTTCTCATTTCAAAGTAACGTAATGACCAGTCCATGGGGTGGGTGTTTGTGTAGTGTGTTGGCTTGGTTTGGGTTTGTGGTTGGCTGTTCTGCTAAGAGAGCTGGATGGCAAAGGGATGAAAGGAAACAGTTAATCCTGGCAGAATGAGATGTCGCTGATAGAGCTGGTAGAGCTTGATCCACCTTAAGCTTGACAGCCAAATCAAAATGCTGCCAACCCGAAAGAGCAAGATGTGTTCCTCTGAGCCCATTCTCTTTTGGGAATAAATCTCGTGGAGATGCCCTCTACAGTTATCAGTACTTCCTATCGGTAGAAGGAATTGTCTGGGCTGCTTCTTACTCCCCGCTTTGTAATCCTGCAAATACAGCTGTCGGACTTCAAAGGCTGCATCTTGGCAACTGAGAGGTGCCTTTTGTGTTCAGCGCCCGGTGTATGATGTTTTCAGTGTAAAGCACCTGCTGCAGGACTTTTCTAATCCTACAATATTCTTCACACGCTTCTCCCACAAAAAAAACCCAGAGATGAAATGACAATTTATTCTCCACAGTAGATATTTATTAAGTTGTGGAGTGTAGGCTGTAAAAGAATAATTTTCCTAGGGGTGTATTTATGGTGATTGCATTAGAGGAAAGCAGTGAGGTAGGGATAGCAAAGTGTTCCGGGGGTAATTCACACGTGCAGTGTCATCGTGACCTTTGGGGGAGGTTTTAAAACAACAAGACGCTTCTCGGTTTGTTGGTGACCGTTGAAAACTGTGAGCCCAGTTGTACCTTTACTTGTTATTTTCAGTTTTACAGAATTCCTGGATCCCTTCCAGCGGGTCATCCAGCCAGAAGAGATCTGGCTTTATAAAAATCCTTTGGTGCAATCGGACAACATCCCGACGCGTCTTATGTTTGTAAGTACTAAAGGTTTACTGGTTGTTTCATGGCTACAAACAAAGGTGACTGAAAGATCACAGAACATTAGGGATTGGAAGGGACCTCGAAAGATCATCCAGTCCAATCCCCCTGCCAGAGCAGGATCACCTAGACCGAGTTGCACAGGAACGTGTCCAGGCAGGTCTTAAACGTCTCCGGAGAAGGAGACTCCACAACCCCCTGGGCAGCCCAGTTCAGTGCTCTGTCACCCTCACCGTGAAGAAGTTCCTTCTGATATTGATGTGGAACATCCTCTGTTCCATCTCAAACCCATTACCCCTTGTCCTATCACTAGATGACACTGTGAAAAGCCTGGCTCCATCCTCCTGACACTCACCCTTTACATATTTATAGACATTTCTTACTGTTTATCAAATTTAAGACACTTTAGATGTTCCTTTGATTCTAATGATGGTTATTTTCCAAACCAGGGATGTCCAAGCTGTAGGAAACCATGAGGAGTTGGTAAAAAGCACCGTTACCAGGTGGCTGAATGTATAAGAGTTGATTTTATAGTATAAAAGATTTAAGTTACTGTTAAGTTAAAGGGATGTTTGAAAACATATTAAGAGGAGCCTTTTGTGACAGTGATTGGGTGGCTTCACAAAACCTGACCTGGCTGTGCTTTTATGAGGTGAAGTGCTTAAGGTTTGAAGTCCACCTTGGCTTAGGCCTATTAATTAGTGAGACATTTGCCTCCAAATGTATTGTTTCCCCCTTGCAGACAAAACCTTTGGTTTAGCTGCTGCCAGCAAGTGTAGTAAATACATCATAGAGCTGCTCTACCCCAGCAGGGCTCACGCCTGGTGGTCTGATTCTGGTGGTTTGTCTGGTTGTCGCAGTTCATGGGTTTGATAAACTTTAGAGTCAATCATTAATTATCTATATGTGGGAGAGCTTTTTCAATAAAGATGTAGGGAATCTCTATGTTTTTAAAATGTCTTTAATAAAAAAGAAGGCAAATCCAACTGTGGCACCGATCACAAGTTTTCCTTGTACAGAGAGTTTGTCACTGCTAGTGTGGTGCTCTGATATCGGTGTAGATGGCCATGGCTTATCAGAAAGCACCCTCTAAGACTTCATGAACTGCTGTGTTATTTGATAATAGAATTATAGAATCATTCTGGCTGGAAAAGATCCTTGGGATCATCAAGTCCAACCATCAACCCTACTCTACGAGTTCACCCCTAAACCAGATCTCCCAACATCACATCTAAGCATCTTTTAAACTCATCCAGGGATGGTGACTCAGCCACCACCCTGGGCGACCCATTCCAGTGCCTGATCACTCTTCCTGAGAAGAATTTTTTCTTTATGTCCGGTCTAAACCTTCCCTGTTGGAGCTTGAAGCCCTTCCCCTTGGTTCTGTCGCTAATGACCTGTGAGAAGAGACCAGCACCAACATCTCTACAGTGTCCTTTCAGATAGTTGTAGAGAGCGATGAGGTGTCTCCCCTCAGCCTCCTCTTCCTCAAACTAAACAGCCCCAGGTCTCTCAATCTCTCCTCATAAGATTGGTTCTCCAGGGTTCTCCAGATGCTGAGACATCTGAATTTAAAAGAAGTACTAGGTATGCTCCAACTGCAGGTCCAAGTTAGACGTCGGCACGGGCAGAAAGCAAACCGTAAGAACTGAGAAGACTGGAGCCTTGTTCTGTCTCTCTGTCGGTGGATATTCCTTATCCTGGGAATTGTCAGGTACTGCCAGCTTGTCTTGACTGCACGGAAGTATGTGGGAGTCCCTATAAATATGGGACATCTCTGGCTCGCCAGGATGAGTAATGACTGAGGAGTTTTCACCCCGTATCACAAAAGAGAGGCAGCGCTGGGTTATTTCACTGCTGGAGAAGAAGGTATTGCTGAGACGCATCTGAGGAGCTGGTTGCTCATTAGGCTGCTGCCAAATCAGTTATGGATATGAGCCATGCAGAATCTTTTCTGCAGAATAAAGAAGCCTTTAGCGAGCCCAACTTGCTTTGTTTGTGCATTTTGCCGCATTTAAAAACCACCTTCCAGCTCATCTTCTTGTGATGCGCTCTGCAGATGGGAATAGTTCTCCATCTATCTCAAAAATCCCTGTGTTTATGAAATATGAGGAAATCTGCTGTTTTACCAGATCTCTCAAGATTGAGCATAAAGTGGTTCAGAACAAGCTACCACCTGGATTATGTTCTTCGTTGATGTTTTCTGCTGGTTCTGCTTGTTCAGAAGATTTCTAACTCCATTAAAACACCACTATAAGCCTGTTGCCCCAGCTGTATTTCTCCAACAGTGGGATACAGATATCTTTCATAGAATCACAGGATCATTCGGGTTGGAAAAGACCCTTGGGATCATCGAGTCCAACCATCAACCCTACTCTACAAGTCCACCCCTAACCCAGATCCCCCAACACTACATCTAGGCGACTTTTAAACACATTCAGGGACGGTGACTCAATCACCACCTTGGGCAGCCTTTCCTTCCTGGTGGCAATCCTTAACTTTTTAGAATGAAACTAGTAATTCCAGGCTCTGCATTAACCTGCTTCTTTAATAATGTGTTTCATGCCCTGGGGGGGATTGGACTAGATGATCTGTTGATGTCCCTTCCAATCCCTAATGATTCCATGAAACTGTTGCTGGGGATAGAGAGAAGTGAACGTTTCTGGAGCAGTACCATGGCACTCGTGTCTCACTTGAATCTGCAGACAGAAGGGAGAGTTTTAGGTAGGTTTAGGTGGTTTTTTTAACTGGAAACTGTAGACAGAAGGGAGTTTTAGCTGGAAATGGTGCTTTTTTTGCATAAAAGCCATCCCCCAGCTTTCTAAATGTGTAGAGTGGAGCAGACTCCGGGCCGGGCTGTGGTTTAGCCTGCACGGCTCACCGACTTAGAGAACATTTTTGCAGATGCAGGTGATGGGATTCTGGTCCGAGTGACACTACCAAAATAACAAATAGAGTGCATTTTTGTGTTGCTCCCTGCTCAGATATTCTAAAGGCATCGAGTGAGGGCTGAGATTAATCTGTGTCATAAAAAGAAGACAATCACACATCACATCTCGATTTTTTTTGCCGAAGGAGTAAAGCACTGTTCAACCTCAGGAAAGATGGCAGAATCTCAAGCCCCGCTGCCTCTTGTGTCATAAACAGCTTCATTTCCCCCTTCTTTTTTTAAATAAAAAAAGCCCAGCATTTTTCAATTAGATTTTTTTCAAATAATTTTGGGAGACCTTGATTTGTTTTTGGACAAAAGTGATTGTGAAGGTGTTTGTAGAATCCAGAAAGAAATTGATTGACTTAGATCAGAATGAGCAAATAGCAAAAATGAACTGTCTTGCCTACAAGTTGCTTTTTGACTTGAATTGGAAGGTCTGAGACAGAAGGGGTGATGGAGGGATCAGTTGGGTACAAAACCTTAGTTCAGGTGTTTGGTTTCCTGTGAACAAAATCAAGCAGTTTATTGTACAAATAATTGTAAATGAAAGAGTGGGAAAGGCACGACCTACATGCATTCAAGAATGGCAGTAAAAACCCCCTAAAAAGTAAAATAAAGAGCATTTAAAAGTGTTAGGATGTTGGTGTTGGAGTCTGTTGTGCAGGATAGGGTCTTACTGGGAGCACAGCCTAGATGGGCCGCTGCCTGGAGTGATGCTTTGTGTGGAAAACACGTACAAGAGCTGTATGGATCAGTCTATGAATTTTGTGGACCTGCAGACTGTTGCCTTTTCATTTCTGCCGCTGACATTTTAAATGCAGCTCCAGGCAATTACAAATCAATTAGAACCCACAGTTAGGTGACCACTTGAATGTATTCGCTGCCCTGCAGTTGAAAAGACAAATCATCCCACTTGGCTTGAGGTCAGGAGTTTGATAACGATCATTCAGGCTTCCAGTTTAAATGGAGCTAACTGGAACCAATAATTAATCGGCCCGACTGAGAAGGAATTGACGCTCTCACACACGGTGTTTGTTATCTCTTACAGGCAATTTCATTCCTTACGCCCCTCGCAGTCATTTTTGTGGTGAAAATAATCCGGCGAACAGACAAGACTGAAATTAAAGAGGCTTTCTTGGGTAATGTATCTCAACCTCAGGATGGGAAACGCGTGAGAACTCTCTGAGGTTGATCCTTACTGTAGTCTAAGCTTTGAAGAAAACCTGTCAGCATTACGGACCGTTAGAGGACTTGGCTCTGGTTGCAAAGCACCTCACTAAAGGCTATTATTTTGTGTCTGAGAGTACATACTGTGAGCCTAAATCCCACAATCTAGTTATCAACGGCCAGAATTCCATCAGCAAAGACAAGACCATATGAGACAGTGCTCAGATGTATATTTTTCTGTCACAGCCAACCTGTTACTTACCTCCAATTTATACTTGGCAGCTATTCCAAGTCAAGGGTTTGGCCTGAAAGATTCCAAGTCAAGGGTTTGGCTTGAAAGTCCTGTGAGACTCAGCTGCTTAATGCAGGAAATTACTCCTCTTACTGTTTTCTCTGACCTTCTCCTGGAAGTTACTGTTGCCCACTGCAAAATCCATGCTCATGGCTCCGCTTTTCTAACCACAAGCTGATGTTTCATCTTAAACTGCCAGTGGAGTTAGATGTGCACTTAATCCTGGACTGTGAACTGCTGCGGCTCTGTTCTGAGTCAGGTCCCACTGCAGCTATAGGCAGCAACGCTGAGCAGAGGAGCAGGCAGGCAGTAGGTGATGCTGAGTCTTAAGCTATTCCAGCTACTTCTGGCTCTGCCCATCCTTTCGAATCTTTGAGTGAGACTCCCAGATCCTTTTTACATAGATATTGCCAGAGGGCAAAATTGACTAAAACACTTTTGCTGGCAGAGGATGCTTTGAAGCACCGAGAACTGCAAATGTTTTTGTTGGCAGAGTGTCTGAAATATGGCCAATTCTGAAATTCTCTTTTACTGGCTAATTTAGCCTTTAATTTATTGCCCCTTACACTGTAAGGTCAGCCTGCTACTCGGCCTTGCCTTACGCAGATGGGATCTAAATGGCACCATGTATCTGCCTTTGAGTTCTTTCTTTGGGCAAGGCTCGGTTCCCATAGCTTGTTCTTTCTCCAGTTGCTCTAACACAAGTGTGAAAAGATCCTAAGTTTGTTTTGGCTGCTGCCTGTCATTTGTAGTAAATTCTGAAATGTCTTGCAGCAACATTTCACTGGCAGGTCCACTCAGTAAAAATAACTCTGATTCATAAAACCTGTACAGTCACAGCTCTGAGTTTCTGTTTAAAAAGGAAAGAGGATTTGGATTAGTTTCTTCACTTATTCTCACTTTTTTGTTCTAAAGAGACATGATTTTTTTTGGCTGTTCTCTCCTTCTGTTATGATTCCCTCTGTAATGTCCTGATAAACACTTGCCAGCTTCCCCAGTGTCCTCTCCTTGCTGCTCAGACTTTAAGGAAACCCTGGCTGCCTTGATGTTCTGTTCTGCTGGGTGTCCTTGTTCAGTATGTGCCGTGAGTGAGGTGGCACTTATCTATGTTCAAGTGTCCTGTACAGAATCACAGAACTTTAGGGACTGGAAGGGATCTCAAAAGATCATCCAGTCCAATCCCCCTGCCACAGCAGGATCACCTAGACCAAGTCACACAGGAACATGTGCAGGAGGGTTTTAAACATCTCCAGAGAAGGAGACTCCACAACCCCCTGGGCAGCCCAGTTCAGTGCTCTGTCACCCTCACCGTGAAGAAGTTCCTTCTGGTATTGATGTGGAACCTCCTCTATTCCAGCTGACACCCATTGTCCCTTGTCCTCTCAGATGACCCAGAGCAGAGCCTAGCTCCTTCTTCCTGACACCCACCCTTCACACATTTATAAAAATGTTTCTCCAACCTAAAGAACCCAGCTCCCTAAACCTTCCCTCATCAGGGAGATGTTCCACTCCCTTCATTATCTCTGTGGCTCTGTGCTGGACTCTCTCCAGCAGTTCTGTGTCCTTCTGGAACTGGACACAGTATTCCAGATGTGGTCTCACCAGGGTAGAGTAGAGGGAGAGGAGAACCACTGTACACATTCACTAGTTTAAAGTGTCTGGTGATGTGAACATTTGTCAACTGTGGTGGAGCTTTGATGATTTTTTGAGATCTGGCCCATAACCCTCGTAATGAATGACCCCAAAAGGTGATTTGTCCCTCATCTGGCCATTGTTATAAAGAAGGTGCTTCAGTGCATGGAAAGTAAGGAGTAGTTAGCTCCTCATGTAGGTGCTCTTCATCCTTCCCCTGGAAGTCCACAGAGCAGACTGTGTGGCTTTTGGCAGGCTGTATGAACCTTTCCCCCAAGAACAAACGCGATTTGTTGATCCACTTGTGCTCACACTGCTGTTTTACCCCTGGATCGCCACTGTACTGAACGCGCTGCAGGCTTCGTCTTGAATGTTCATGGTGAACACCCACGATGAAGTGTAAATTCAACTGCATGTCTCAGAAAGCAGGTCTCTCTACACCTCTCTGTGACATTCTAGGTGATCCTGCTGTGGCAGGGGGATTGGACTAGATCCTCTTCCAAGGTCCCTTCCAATCCCTCATGTTCTGTGATTCTGAGATCTTTGCTTTGGAAAATTTCAGTTCATGGAATCTTTAAGGATGAAAGAGACCTCCAAGATCATCAAGTCCAACCAGCAGCACAGCACCACCCTGCCCACTAGTCCATGTTTAGTTTACCTTGCAATCACCATCAATAACTGAGAGAAAACAGTGGAGAGCAAAAAGAGAGCCCAGGATTGAGCGGTCACTATGAACACAGGTGCTGAAAGCAGAAGCCACTTTTGAGCGATACCGTTGTCTCTAGGATTGACTTGTTCTTTTATTTTTGCTGGCGGCTACTGCTGTAGTCTTTGAAAACCCTTGTTTTTACTTTGATGGAGGACCTTTTTTTCCCAACTTAAAGAAAAATAGATTCTGTAACACACACATTTTTATGATCGATTACGTCCTCAGGCGAAGGTTTTATGGAGACAGGATGAGTGCTGCTGAAGTGCAGCATCCAGGGCAGCAGTCCAGTGAGAAAATCGCTTGTGTAGCTGTCGTAGCCAGAAGTTATGGTGCTGTAACTGTTCCACTGGAAATCAGGGATTTGCCTGATAGATTCTTTTTGTTTTCTGATGGGAAATAAAATTCAGTGGCCCCTGTGTGGTGACAGGGAGCTGCGGCGTGGGCTGCAACCTTAAATCAATTTTAATCTGAGAGGAGTGTATGTGCTGGATCCAAGTGCAACTGAAAACAAGGCAGAGATCTCCACAGGGCTTTAGATGAGGTTCCTTTGGAAAGTCTAGGGACACATACAAAAGCACAAATAAAAAAGATGATTCAGTCGTAGCTGGGACGACAGGTTCTGTTTATCACTCTGATTTTATTAGGAGTGTCGTTTCATCCCTGGAGCAAACGTTGGGGGAAAATGTCAAGATTTTTAGTCAAAACATCCACATCCTTTAGAAAGAAAAATGTGAAAATCATCTGATCCTAGGTTTAGCTAAAAGGCAACTATTTAACCTGAAAGTGGACTGTTTAATCACCCCATACATACATCAATATCTATAGATCTGTCTATATACACATATATGACCATAAATCACAGAATCACAAAACATCAGGGATTGGAAGGGACCTTGAAAGGTCATCCACTCCAATCCCCCTGCCACAGCAGGATCACCTAGATCCAGTCCCACAGGAACATGTCCAGGTGGGTTTTAAAGGTCTCCAGAGAAGGAGACTCCACAACCCCCCTGGGCAGCCTGTTCCAGTGCTCTGTCACCCTCACTGTGAAGAAGTTCCTTCTCATATTGATGTAGAACCTCCTCTGTTCCAGCTCACACCCATTGCCCCTTGTCTTATCATTAGATAACCTTGAGAAGAGCCTGTCATCCACCCTTCACATATTTATCAACATTAACGGGGTCATCCCCCCAGTCTCCTTTTCTCCAAGCTGAAGAGTCCCAGTTCCCTCACCCTTTCTCCATAAGAGATGTTCCACTCCCTTCATCACCTATAAGAGCTCTATAGAGTCTATGTAGACATATAGAGATGCAGATACATACATTTTTGTATCTTACTTGACTCCAGGAGCATAAGATGTTAATCTAATAGGCTGCCAAACAAACACAGGACTTGATTCTCTAGTAATTGTTTCCATCTTTTGATTTGTGCCTGTGCAAAAAAAACCAGGCTTTGCCTGAGGAAATAGGATATTTCAAGAGCAAAAGCAGAATGAAGTAACTTGTGGTCGTTACGATTCTCTAGGTTCTGCCTTTCTCCTGGGTTATAAAGCCCTTAGGCTGCAAAGATCCCTCTGTTTTGGGTTTAGTGTGTAAGTTGAGGCTGTAATGCCGCCTCACAGCTCGGTGCTTAGGTTGTGACTGCTCTGTTTGTTTGTTCTCTGTTGCAGCTGTCTCCTTGGCTCTAGCTCTGAACGGCGTCTGCACGAACACTATCAAATTAATCGTGGGCAGGTAAGAGCCTTGTCGTGTTGTCTGTGGTCGCTTCGACTGTTAAGGGAAGTGAAGACAGGCTGACAAACACAATACATCTTCATAAAGCGATAGCTGCTGCTTCAGCGCTCTTCGAGCTAGGGCGGACTCCTGGGAAGCTGTCCTTCCCCTGGTGCAAGTGCTCTACAGCTTCATTACGTGACATCCACCCGTGGTGGGAGTCGGTGCGCTTGTGTTTTCTTAATGGATTGACCAGCTGGTGGATCCAGTCGAACAAGGTGTTTGGAAGGAAAGGTGTGAGCTCGAATCAATCCATTAAATTGGAAGCACAGGAGGGAGGAGCCATGTGGGGTCCAGGTGCCGGTGCCACTTAAGTAGGAATCAGTTGAGTCTCTGTGTAACCCAGTGCCTGTGTTTTGTGTGAAGCATAATACTCAGTGTGATGTTTTCAGGTAGCATCAAGAACCAACCTTGGAGCTAAGCAGTAAGTGAGCTCCAAAGTAGGACGTGTCTTCTAGAGAAGCATAAATTTGCATGAAGCACTCAGAAAAACATCAGCTAACAAAACTCTCTGAACAATAGTTTTTTAAGATTTTTTTGTCTCTTTATAAAAATGTTGAATAATTTCAACACGAGAAGCGTGTCTGGATTCCATTAAAGTATGTTGTGTGGCAGGGGATTGGACTAGATGATCTCTCTAGGTCCCTTCCAATCCCTAATGATTCTATGTGATGCAGTCCAAGGCTGTAGTTGTTGTTGACCTGTTTCGCAGTGGTAGCCTTGGTTTCTGATGAGGATGCTCTGCTACAGTCCCTTGCCCTGACGATAATGGTACTTGGCACATTTATTTTAAGAGTGCTTCTGAAATGTAATTAAGAGCATCTGCACAGCCTTCTTCAGGCAGACGTGAGCTCATCTTGCCCGTGCTCCAAGCCAGCCGGTTGCTCTGTCTGCTCATCTCTGATTCTGTGGTCACTTGCCTCTCTTCCAGGTTTAGAGTCATAGAATCACTAGGGATTGGAAGGGACCTCGAAAGATCATCTAGTCCAATCCCCCTGCCACAGCAGGATCACCTGGACCCAGCCCAAGATCAGTGTGGCACCGCTACAACCTGCTTGGTGTCACTCAGAGCAGGGTCACATGAAACTCGTTGGGTTTTTCAGTGCGGTCAGAGGTCAGCACCAAGGCTGGACTTAGACTTTGGTGGTTGCTTTGGTGCTGACTTTGTAGCCCAGCTTGTAGCCTTGTTCTTGGTTAGACGTGTTGGCAAGAGTTGTGCAGCTCTGTGGGGTTGCTCTGTGCCCAGAGATGCTGCGCGAGATTGATTGCTCCAGGGAAGAGCATAGCCCTGCATGTTTGCTATCGGAGACAACTCCTGCTTACGTGCTGCACTGGAACTTTCCAGAAGACAGCCTGCCTGCAAAGCAAGTGACCTTGACTTGAGGGGCATGGTCCAGGGGTGGACTTGGCAGCGTTAGGTTTACTGTTGGGACTCGGATCTAATGAGTCTTTTTCCAGTCTAAATGATTCTGTGATTTCTGTTGCTGTGGTAAGGCCGGAGGGAATAAACTCTTTATGTAATAAGCAGTAAATGTAATTAATAATCACTTTGAGGCTTATTTATTACTACAGCTTTTATATTTTTAATATCCATGGTGTTTCTTGTAGACCGCGTCCCGATTTCTTTTACCGCTGCTTTCCAGATGGAGTAATGAACTCAGAAATGCACTGCACAGGTGACCCGGATCTGGTGTCTGAAGGCAGAAAAAGCTTCCCAAGTATCCACTCTTCCTGTAAGTTCCTTTAAACACGGACCTTCTCCTGTAAAAAACTGTCCTACTGGTTTTGAGATTGAGCTTTTTTTGTTAGACCGTTCATCTGGGTTTTGCTGGAGGAGCCTGGACTTCTGTCGTAGGTCACCACATTTCTCTTGGGTAATTGAAGTTGTGGGTCTGTGAGGCTTCCTTGGTCATGGGGCTTTGAGGTGAACCTCAGTCTAGGTCTGATGGTTTGATCAGTTACTGGCCTGTCTTAGGAGATCCGGAGTTAACTGGCACTATCAGTATCAGCTGGAAGAGGATCTACTGGAGAGCAGTCCTGTGGAAAGGGACTTGGGGCTGCTGGTGGAATAAAAACTGGACATGAGCCACCAGTGTGCAGTCGCAGCCCAGAAGGCAAATCACATTCTGGGCTGCATCAAAAGGACTGTGGCCAGCAGATCGAGAGGTGATCCTTCCCCTCTACTCTGCCCTGGTGAGACCTCACCTGGAGTATTGTGTCCAGTTCTGGAGCCCCCAGCACAAGAAGGATGCCAACGGACTGCCCTACTGTAAACGAGTTGGCTGATGCAATCAATGAAGTTCTGAGCTGATCTTGCTCCTTTTTTCCTTACTTGGGTCCCACAAATGGATCAGGGAGCAGTCAGTGTGGGTGGAAATGTTGTGAGCTTTGTAGTCCTCAACAACAAACCCGTTTAGCTGTCTCCAGTTTTGTTTAGAGACTTTGATGACATTAAAGTAAGAACAGCAGAACGTGTTGTATTCTGCTTAGGGAAGAAATGGCCTTTATTGCTGTCTGTAGTGTGTCTTCAGCCCTGGTTGTTGCACTTAATTGCAGTCCTCTTGGTGAAGTGTTTTAGCAACACAGAACACCAGAGTCACACTGCTGCAGCTCACACGCAATTCAGTTGGAGTGGAGTGATGGCCCAGACCACAATTCTGAGAACAGCTCTCTCCTTCACTGATAGACTATTAGCACGTGGCTAGTTGACTAGATTTCCCACTGCAAAGCATTTGATTACAGTGAGGTAAGAATGAGGAGGTACCATGTGTGCAGTTGTTGTTGTCTGTGGATAAGTGTGTGCTACAGCGGGGGAGTTCTGTAGCATCTTGAATAATTTAGCTGTTTGAAAGCTGATGCTATGATACCTACATCTTGGATAAGACTGTGTTTTAGAGCCTTAAATTCTGCATGTGTTTCAGACTCCTAATGAAGGGACATAATTGTACAAGGTGATCCTCTGCTCCTTCTCTGTAGCAGAATTATTTCCATAGCCAGGACTGTCAACATTCTTTTATCAGTAGTTGACAGCTGTGATAGTGCATGTAGTTAGTACAGTTAGTTACTAGAGCTGACACAGCTCTAGTACTTCTCTTGGAATGTGAAGTACAGGTATCGCTCTACAGTCTTGTGTTTTCTACTTCGCTTGAACACATGAAGAAAATAAATCACACGTAATAGCTGCCAGGTCAGCTCATGAAGAGGTGAGAAGTTTCAGTCAAGTGCCATTTTCATCTTCAAAAGAGTTTTTCTTAGAGCATTCCTTGGACAAGCTGTTAATCAAAAGCTTTGCTACACCAGGATCTGAACCCTCATCCATGTAAAATGAGGTCTTTAACCAGACAGTCTGTGGTGCTGTAAGAATGCAGAGATGTATTACAGGAGTGACAGTTCTGATAGCCACCAGCTGGCTTCACCTGACCTTGTGTCCTCAATAAAAATGTTGTGAACGACCTGTCTTTCACTTGGAGAGTCAGCTTGTGCCCTGAGGGAGAGTGTATTCTCCTTATCAGAGCACAGATCACTTTCTTGTCTTTCATCTCCCCTGAGAAGGATGTATGGAGCACAGAGCCAAAGAGTGACTGGCAGGTAGACACAAACTACAGTTGCCTAAAACCACTGAGGCATTCCACGACATATCAGAACAGGAGGTTGAACCCCATGAGTAGTGGTGTCGCAAGCTCCTCTGAACAAGGAGCAGAACTCCTCCTACAGTGGCTCCTGAAGATTCACTCTGAGCTGACCTACCTCATTCAAAGCTGCTGTCTCCTAGCTCTGACTTTTGTTGTCCTTTTCTAGAAAGACCACTGAAGTTAGGTGACTCTTCTCGATAACTTTTCAGAACAGCACCTTGAGTTTAGACTCTACACAACCACAATGCACATTCAGTGACTCCATTGAAACTCATCCAGCAGTGCATGTTCTGCTGAACTGAGGAAGTCCCTGGACCTTCTGGGTTGTTTGGAGCATATTTTGCCTCTTTTCCAGTTGAACTGCCAGTGTATCTTGTTTGAGGGCAGGAAGCCCAGATTCCTGCCTGGATCCAGTAGCTCAGAGACAGTCCAGAGGGCCAGATTTATATGTAGCTGTTCTGAACAAAATGTAGGTCTGTTTTTCCACATCGATTATTTCCACACTACTTAATCAGTTTTACTCTGTTTAACGCTACTACCTGTGAAGACAAAGTGGCAACTTCTCTGTCCACAACTCATTCAAAGAACAATGATTGTGAAGATCATAAATGCAGTGGTACTACCCTGTACAGTCCTTCCTGTGTGTTGTCAGTAGAGTTACCTCATGGAGGCCCTTCAGACAGCCTGTCTTGGAGATACCTCGGTGGCATCCTAACCACTCAAAATATGTGGAGTAAGCATTTCAGGTTTTGTTCTGGATGGATGCTGGCGGCTTGTTCACCAAATAACAAGCAAGTCTCTCTCAGACATGGCCCTGGCATTTTGGGAACATCCAGAAGCCAGTTAGACCATCTTGAAAGATGGGGCAGACTTCTTAGGAAGGGTAGTTATGAGAGGACAAGGGATTTAAACTAAAAGAGGGGAGAATTCAGGCTAGATATTAGGAAGATATTTTTTACAGTGGAGTGGTAAGTCACTGGCCCAGATTGCCCAGACAGATGGTAGAAGCCTCATCCCTAGAAACATCCCGGGTCTGGTTGAACCTTGGGGCTCTGAGCAATCTGCTCTAGTTGAAGATATCCCTGCTCGGTGTAGGGGGGTCGGACTACATGACCTTTAAAGGTCTCTTCCAACCAAAACCATTCAATGATTCTGTGTTTCTGTTGATACAGTTTCATAACTGAGCCTGGACCCGTTGCCAAACCATGGTCAGCTTCCTAATTAGATCTGACCTGAAATGTTTGCTTATGTTCATATGTCACTTACCGCAGCATTAAGTGGATGAACAGAGTTAAAGAGCAGGACAGCACCGAGCTGGCAGACACAAATACCAGTGGGCTGTGTCCAGACACAGAATGGTCTCGTGTCCCTGTGCCTGGCTGTGAGTGAAGTGAGATGTGGTTGTAGAAAGCACTGAGGGAAGGACAGCACAGGGATCTCACAGTGCGGGGCTCTTACTGCCATCACCTGCCTTGTTTTTCACAGAACATCAGGTATTGGAAGGGACCTCGAAAGATCATCCAGTCCAATCCTCCTGCCCAAGCAGGATCACCTAGATACATGACATGTGTTGACCACTTATTGGGTTGTTGAAAGAGAGAAAAAATACAGCTTTTTAATACGATGGATTCTTTAATATTAAATTATGCTGGGTCTGGCTGGCTCAGTTGGTAG
Organism: Rhinopomastus cyanomelas; assembly: GCA_013400115.1. Lineage (NCBI taxonomy): Eukaryota > Metazoa > Chordata > Aves > Bucerotiformes > Rhinopomastidae > Rhinopomastus > Rhinopomastus cyanomelas. Next base: position 1,753,190 of record VXBP01005202.1, read on the forward strand.
AGCATTGGACTCTGAATTCCTGGGGTCATGGGTTTGAGCCCCATGTAGGACATCTTGAGACAGTACTGTAGGCTTACCCTGCTCCAGCAGGGGAGATTGGACTTAGATGATCTTTCCAGGTCCCTTCCAACCTCTAACATTCTGTGATATTTGTGATAGTTGTGCAGAGAAAGGGTTTATTCACAGACCTGTTTCATAGCTCAGCTCAACAAGCAAAAGACCATTCTGATGGAAGCAGCTTCACAATAGCAGTAAACCCCATGGTGATGTGTTCTGATCTGCTTGCTTGGTGAATGGTTTCTGAATGGATTATCTCCTGAAGAAAAGAGTAGTAGCTCAACAATACGAGACTGCTTCAGCCATTGTTCAGTTAAATAGGTTGCTTAGGATTAAAGTAAAGGTAAAATAGAATTCCTAGATGGTCAGAGATGTCTTACGTGGTAATGTGACTGCAGGAATGAAGTCCTTGTACGAGAAGGTGTGGGTGAAGGATAGCAACACGATGCTTTTGTTTGGAAATCCTGGAAATCCTGTGTGAATTTAACACCAGGTTCTTGACCCTATTTGCTTTTTTAGAGGAAGGGGTTAGTTCATCATGATGTAACCCCAGTTTGGCTCTTACTCTATTCAAAACACTTGCAAGCAGATTGCCACTGCCGACGTTTTGACTTTGGCTTTGGCTTTATTGAGTGACTGTTCGGAAAAGTGTTGTTTTGGGATTGGTCAGAGTTGTTCAAGCTGTGTTTTTTCAGCTGGAGGATGGATTTGAGGAAGCTACAGTTTACACTTAACTCACAGTCTTCACAGGCTAGTTGGAAAATAATATGTAAACAGTCAAGTTTTGTGCTGCTCAGCCCCATTTTTGTAGGGAATTGATGTTTTTCAAACAGAACAATTCATTTCACTGTGTGTCTTTAATACTTGTTATACAAATAAGACTTAGGGAACAATAAATCACTGCTAACTGCAGAACTTTAGGGATTGGAAGGGACCTCAGAGATCATCTAGCCCAATCCCCCTGCCACAGCAGGATCACCTAGACCAAGTCGCACAGGAACAAGTCCAGGCAGGTTTTAAATGTCTCCAGAGAAGGAGACTGAATGTAATTGGTGTTTGCAGTGGCCGGATTTGTAAGGTTGTAGCTGGTTGTAACATCCTGAAGAAGTAATTTTTCACAGTTTGATTGTGCAGGATGAGCCTTTGCAGGCATAAACTCATCACAAATCAAAGTAAACATCCATTTCCGACATGAACTTGCTCAGGGCATCATCTTGCTCTGGTCAGAATCAATGCCACAACTGAATTGCCTGGAGAATTCTGATCTATTACAATCTAATCTGTTAATCTACATCAAAGCAGTCATCAGCAAACAGGGGTAATGGGAGCAGTGACCAGGGTCTTGATATCTACTAGTTCTTAGTATCCACTGGGCAAATATTGCCAGTGGGGCATGTTGAACGTTGTGGATTCTGTTTATATTGATCCTGTGGTCCCTTCTAACGTCTAGGTGATCCTGCTGTGGCAGGGGGATTGGACTAGATGATCTTTCAAGGCCCCTTCCAATCCCTAATGATTCTATGATTCTATGAAAATACACTATTGCACTGTAAGAGAGCTGGGTGTGAGGTCATCTGTGCTTATTCGTTGGGAGAAAGAACAGTGTCTCCAAGAAAGGAAGTACAATCAGCAATAGGAAAACAGTAATTGGTTCCCCTTTCCTGCTGGTGTAGTAAATGAAATTAACATCTTCAGACCAATCCTGAACAGCAATTTCGTTCTTTAAGGAGCTTGATGCCATTATGAATGACAGCAGTAGTTGCTCAATCTGTTGTAACAAGCTTCAGGATATATAAGAAGAAATAGTCTGCAGATGTCCCCCATCCCTGAGTTTGAATGAGGAGAGAAGAACCCCAGATGATTTTCTTTCATGGGGTTAATATTTCTTCCTTTGTGGGCATGGTCAGTCCCAGCCTACAGCTAGAAGGAATATGCATGCTTCCCCCTCCAGCACTGACGTACACCCCAGAGTGAAGCTTCTCTTAGCTGCTTAGGCCTGTTCTTTATGAAAACTCTTCACAGAATGAAAGACCTGGTGCTGGAAAGCTGATAGAGCTGTTGGTGTTTGCACCTGGTGGTTGTTATTTAGTGCAGGTGGCAGCAGGTGAATGGACCATGTGCCTTAGCAACCTCATCCCTTACTGAGCACCCTGTCTTGTCCAGGAATGGCAGTGTACCCAAAACTTCAGAGGCAGTACTCGGGACATTATTAGTACTGGGACTATTTAGTCTGAAGAAAAGGAGGCTAAGGTCTACAACTACCTGAAAGGTAACACTAGACTTGCTTCCAAACCCTTTAAGAGCTCTTTGCTTCTCACCAGCACCCAGCCCTTTTGATTAAAATTAACAAAAGAGCTGAAGCATGAGGTGTTAGATCTGTCTGCTGTCTAGCAAACTTCAGCAGAACTTGGTTAGGAAAAGTTGGGAGTAAGTGATTCTTCATGTTACCATGTTTTTAGCAATATCAAAGGCTATGAAAATCATTGGAAATTGTACTGGGTAAACCAGTTGCTTTCCTGGTCTCTGGACTGTGATTTGCTGATTAGCATTCTGCTATAATTTGTGATTCACATAGGATGTCAAAGAGTTGTATGTGTGGGCTTTGTGCTTGGGATTAATATTGATAAATATAGGAAGGGTGGGTGTCAGGAGGATGGAGCCAGGCTCTTCTCAGTGTCATCCAATGATAGGACAAGGGGCAATGGATGTAAGGTGGAACATAGGAGGTTCCACATCAATATGAGAAGGAACAACTTCCTGATGAGGGTGGCAGAGCACTAGAAGGGGCTGCCCAGGGGGTTGTGGAGTCTTCTTCTCTGGAGATATTTAAAATCCGCCTGGACGTGTTCCTGTGCGACTTGGTCTAGGTGATCCTGCTGTGGCGGGGGGATTGGACTGGATGATCTTTCAAGTTCCCTTCCAGTCCCTAATGTTCTGTGGTTTGCTTTTCCTAATATGGAGACCAGCTCAAGCAGGAAACTCAATGGTAGAGTGAGACTTCAGAGTCAGGAAAAACCATGGAAGCACCTTGAATCCTGGATCATTAATGAGGAGTAGAACTAATGAGACTGAGTCAGTGTGGTTCTTCCTCAAGTGCTGGAGAGCTGAAGTCAAAGAGTGGACTGGAAGTAGAAGGAGATGTCTTGAGTTTAGCTGTGGTAGGCCAGTTTTCCTGACAGCTTTTGCTGTTTCGTGGTTTCTGTAGCTGTTCAGTTTGCTTTCATCTGCGCAGGGAGAAGCTTAATTGCCCTTGAGTCTAACTCTTCCTTTTCTGTTACCTAACTTTGATTTTCAAAGTTAGTGTAAGCTAAGACTGAGGAATACACATTATTTCAGAGCCCACAGTAGACTTCACCGTGACACTGTAGACATTAGCTGTATGTAAAGTTAAGACCATTGTTCTTCTGAGTGACCTTTTCAGTTAAAAGGACTTTGAGTCCTTTAGAGATCTAAAGATCAATTTTCATCTGTGCACTGCAGTGACAGCTCTGCACAGCAAGCTCAAGACTAATGTGAAAATGGATGGCTATCAACTGACCTCAGACAAAGGAGGCTGGCACATCAATTTTTGACTGTTTTTAAGGAAGAAGTCTCATTACAGCACCAAGAAATAGTTTCTCTAAAGTAGGAGAGCTCATTGGTGGGCTGGTTTAAGCAGCACTTGGGAGGTAAGAGAATCATACAGTCATAGAAGTTGGAAGAGACCTCCGGGATCATCAAGTCCGACTGTCAACCCAACACCACCATGCCCACTAAATCATGTTTCCTAGCACCAGATCTGCATGGATTTTGAACACCTTCGGAAATGGTGACTCCACCACCTCCCTGAACTGTCTGTTCCAACATTGAACACTCTTTCAGTGAAGAAATTTTTCCTGATGTCCAAACTAAAACTCCCCTGGTGCAACTTCAGACTGTTGCCTCTTGTCCTACCACTAGTGACTAGGGATAAGAGGACCGACCCTGAACCCTGGGGGTACTGTACTGCATGGAGAAGCAGGTAAACAGCTCAAGCAAAACCGTGGTTTGGCTGCAAGTTCATTGTATTCACTGTGTGAACACATTGCTTTGATTTCTTCTAACTCTAATTTCAGGTCAAACCCTGAGCTTGTGAAAGATATCCCTTCATCTTCCTCTGCAAAGAGGAAAACAGAATCATAGGTCTGAATCTCTCTTTTGAGGACTGGAAGCTGCTGTTTGTGTGCAGATTTACTTCCAGTCCCATCAGCTGTGAAATGTTTTAATCAGGTTTGATCAAGGATGGCTGTTAGAAGCAGTCAATGCTTTTAATCTTGGCAGGGTAATTCTTTGTCTCTGTAGAGACCAAGCTGCTAAGTTTGTGGTGGTGTTTTCACTCAGATGCTGTTGCAGACTGTGTTGTGACAGTCCAGTCTTGCAGCACTGTTTCACATCATGATGAGGTCTTTGAACCCACAACCAGGCTAAACCAGAATACGTGTGATTGTTCCACCCAGACTAGAGCTACTTGGAAGTAAACCCAACAATGCTGTTTCCATGGGGACTTTAGATCTGTCTATAGGTTGATCACCTTCGTGAGTTGGGGTCTGTTTTCCACTCTAGTTGTGATCAATCTCCATGTGCTGCTGCTTGACCCAAACCCCTTTTGAGCAGCAAGAGTGGCTGGGCTGGCTCACATACGTACATGTTCTCATAATCCAAATAACCCTGAGTCAATCCACAATTACCTCAATAAAAATGAGAGCATCCACTACAATTTTGCTGTGTTGAAAAGCAAAATAAATTGGTAGGAGCCTTGAAATGGAATTATAAAGGTAAAACAGTGGGTACCTTTGTTTGGGGGGGGTGACTGATTTATCTGATTACGACTGAGATTTCTGCAAAGATTTCTGCAAACATTAATTTAGGTCTCTTGAAAACAAGGGGATATTAAATGTCTCTGGAGACAAAAGCTATGAGATAAATGCAGGAAATCAAGCATATTATTTATTTCAGAAAGAGAAAAGCACAGGACATCTGCACAAAGCCTTGTGCTATTACTCTCAGTTCTAGATACAAAGCACCAGCTATTAGGGATAAGTGAACAGGTAATTTTTATCTCCTTCCTTCTGTAGAGGACTTAGCAACTACAGGCCAGTGTTTTGTTCAATAGAACCTACAAACAAAGTATTAATGCAAAATATTTTTAAACTGATACAGCTTTGAAAATGATTTTTTTGGGGTGATTTTCCTCTCGAGACTGCAAGTTTCTACTTCTTTTAATCTAAGTTGGAAAAGACCTCAAAAGACCATCCAGTCCAGGGGGATTGGACTAGATGATCTTTTGAGGTCCCTTCCAATCCCTTATGATTCTATGATTCTCTGATTCAAAAGTACTCATCAATTAGTTTTGTTTCCAGTCCACCCCTTGGTTTTAGGGGAGGGAAAGAGAAATTTCTCGGGTTCCTTTTTTCTTCTCTAAACCAGTGACAGAATCTCTGACAGACTAGGAGCCTTCTTGTTGTGAGTTATCATCCTAAACAAGTGAGGACTCCTCCAAGAGTTCTTAACAGAACTGCCACCTTTGCTGCTGGCTGGCTGGCTGGTTGGTTCCTATTGTGTTTCCTCTCTATCTCCACAATTAGCTGTTCCACTCAGTGTTGTTTGTCACTGAGTAGTGCGTTACTCACCGAGTTACCCCCAAGGAGCTGCCTTCTCTGATGGTATCAAAGCTGTTCTGCAGTGCCTGCTTGCACCAGATCTAATTGAATCCATGTGGTGTTTGTGGTGCATCTCGCTGTGTCACTAGACAGGACACTGGAGTGAAAGGACAGGTAGCTCCTCCTCCTGCTTCTCACTGACCAATTGAAATTAGTCAGTTGTAAAAAATTAGTCAGTTGTAAAAAATGGAAAGTTTCTAACATTTCAAAAGCCACTCATCTGCTTGAAAAAGCCAAATGGTTCCTGTGCTTCAGAGTGAAGAAATGACTGTGTTTCAATGGAATTGTTTGCTGTCCTGTAATAACTTAAAGACAATATTATGGCAGAACATGTAATTATAGCTGGGGATCTGAATTTGAACTGTTAGTTATCTTTAGCTAGCACTTTCATGGGGGATAATCATATTTCCTTCAGTTGAAAGTGAACATTTTCAGTAACAGATGAGCTGCAAGCCACAGGTTTTTGGCAGTAATAGCTGCTACTCCCCTGTTTTCAAGAAAAATCTCTTAATTAACAGCTGTATGGCAGCATCTCTCTCAAATATTTCATTCTCTTAGAGAAGCGTCCGGGGAAATAAGGAATGGATTTCTTAGATATGCAAGGAAAAGAAGAAAATCTCCTGTGGTGTTTATTTGCTTCTTAATTCAAACTGTAATTACACTCAGGAAGGGTGGTGGTTAGTGTTTCTAACACTAACCTCTTCTCTGACACATTTACCTCTCAGTTCTCAGTGGCAAAAGCTGCCTGAATTCGTAAGGGGCTTGTGAGATGAAGTCTTCAAAGTTTAGTTTTCCAGCTCTCTTAATAAATCAACTCTTGCTAGTCTGTTTGAGGTTCAGGTTATCACAGAATCACTGAACATCAGTGATTGAAAGGGACCTCGAAAAGATCTTCTAGTCCAACCCCCGCATCGCAGCAGGATCAACTAGACCCAGCCACACAGGAACATGTCCAGGTGGGTTTTAAATGTCTCCAGAGAAGGAGACTCCACAACCCCCCTGGGCAGCCCCTTCCAGTGCTCTGTCACCTTCACCGTGAAGAAGTTCCTTCTCATGGTTATAAGGAACCTACTATGTTCCAATATCTGTCTCAAGCTTAACTCCAGAAAACTTTGTTTTTACTGAAAATAGGGGTTATGAGGAAAGGCTGAGGGAGCTGGGCCTCCTGAGCGTGGAAAAATTGAGGCTGAGGAGTGACCTCATGAATGTTTATAAATATGGAAAGGGTGGGTGTCAGGGGGATGGAGCCAGGCCCTTCTCAGTGTCATCCAAAGATAGGACAAGGGGCAGTGGGTGTCAGCTGGAGGATAGGAGGTGCCACATAAACATGAGAAGAACTTCTTCTCAGTTTTCTTTTTATTGTTTTGCTCAAGAAACTAGAGGTGTAGTATCAGGACTTTAGAACATAGAGGGATGCACATCTGGTCTATGAAAAAACATGAATAAAATCAACTGACACTTGATATTATTGACCCTTTTAAGGAGAACAGTGCATTAGCCAGGCACCACATTGCTACAGCCCCATCATGGGTATGTTCAAGGACCAGCTGCATCCTGATGTCATTCTGTCCTTGGTTTGAATCTGATGCTAATTTGTTTGTTCATTAGGACCTCATTCACCTGGTGTAGCTGAGAAGCATGGAGAAGCATGGATCTTGGAGTGATTGAGAGTAAACCCACACCTTGCAAAGATGTCTTTCTAGTCTGAGGCATTCATGGGATTAAGGCTGAGCTTGCAAGACAGAGTCTTATAGCTTATATGAGTGCTAAGGCAGCTTTGATCAGAGTGTGACTGCTGGCCCCTTCTCTTCAAAGCCATTCCAGAACCTGAGCCCTTTTAGACTGGTCTTTGCTGTGTTCGCAGAGCAGGGGGATTTGTTCAAGGTGTCTGCCAAGAGAAATCACAAAGCAGGCTGTGGAGCAGCTTTCACTTTCAGGAGCTTTTCTGATTGCCATCAATAACTGAACAAATCAGAGCTCAGTTCTCATTTCTTCAGTAGCAATGAGATGCAGCCAGAGAGCCCTTTAGACAGTTCAGGTGTAATGAGAAATGGGCTGCCCAGGGGGGCTGTGGAGTCTCCTTCTCTAGAGACGTTTAAAACCCACCTGGACATGTTCCTGTGTGACTTGGTCTAGGTGATCCTGCTGTGGCAGTGGGATTAGACTGGATGATCTTTCGAGGTCCCTTCCAATCCCTAATGTTCTGTGATTCTGTGAGGTATCTTGAAAGGGGCATGAAACTAACATCCACCAAAAACCCCAGAGCAGGGTCACTAGAATTCCCTGTGACAGTCCTGCAGAAACAGCCTAATGACTCTAGGTACTTGCTTTTCAGATAATACAGGTCTGGTTTTGTTGTAGCTTGTCTCTGTCTCCAGTATCTCCTTTTTGCTTCCCAAGTCCCTGCCTACATTTGTACTTGGTGATGTGTTCTGTGTCGCTTCCGCTGAACCATCTCTCTTTGTGCAAAGAAATTAATAAAGCTCAGTGAAGAGAAGGTGATTGACTGTCCCACTTGGAGAAGGAAGAAATTAGTTGGCCTGTGATAATAAGCTCAAAACCTTCTCTGGGAATTGTACTTCTGTAAAATTGTCTTTGAATTGAATTTCAGCATTAAAATTTATGCAGCCATTTGGTATCAGACTTTCTTCTTTTTTTTTTTATCTCCATCAAGAAAGATAAATATTTCAGTCCTTGAGCAGTGTGAAGCTGAAAACATTCACTAGCCCGAGCTACAATGGCAGGAGGCTGCTGTGTGGTTCCAGTGATGAATAGTGTGTGTTTGCGTTTGGAAAACATGCAGTTGTCACTGCAAGTGGAAAGCGTCGCAGACGGAGAGGTGGATCGTTTGCTCTGTTTGTTGTTCAAAGGCCTGTTTTGCAGTTTCCTCATTTGTTCCCACTTAAATAAGTTGAGGGCTGAGAGTTTCTCTTCAGCTCAAAAACTGCTTTAGAGAAGACGTGTCCTGTGCCCTTAGCAAAGTGTCCGTTAGACTTCAGATCCTCATGGGGTAGTTTGATTTCCAGAAAACGCCCGCAAATGCAGTTACCTTTTGATTGAATAATTTACCTGGGGTGCTTTGGGTCAGCTGCTTCTCCACAGCTTCTCACTTTATGCATTTCAGCTTGGTAATTGGTTTGGTCCATACAAATAGGCTTTTAAACTCACCTAGATCCCACGTCTGGAGAGAGTCAAATGTCAGGATGGGGTCTGCCGCATGCCCAGGGCAATCATCTTCCTCATTTCTTCTGTGAACCCTTTTTCCTTAAAAAAAAAAAGGAGAAGTGATAGAAACAAACTGAAAGAATCAGTCTAATGCATTTTATTTACTGCAGTGATGGTAATGCCCAGATGCTTCAGTACCACTCTGGTGTAGTTTTAGAACGTGTCTTCCAATGTCTTCAATACGAGAGAGACGTGGAGGGGCTGGAGCAGGTGCACAGGAGGGCAGGGAAGCTGGTGAAGGGCCTGGAGAATAAATCTTATGGGGAAAGACTGCAAGAGCTGGGGCTCTTTAGTTTGAAGAAGAGGAGGTTGAGAGGAGACCTCATCACTCTCTACCACTACCTGAAACGACATTGTACAGAGGTTGGTGCTGGTCTCTTCTCACAAGCAATTAGTGACAGAACAAGAGGGCCTGGGTTCAAGTTACGACAGGGTCAATTTAGACTGGATATTAGGAAGAATTTTTTCACAGAAGGGGTGGTCAGGCACTGGAATGGGCTTCCCAGGGAGGTGGTTGAGTCACCATCTCTGGATGTGTTTAAAGATCGTTTGGATGAGGTGTTGTGGGATGTGGTTTAGGGGTGAACTTGTAAGGTAGGGTAGATGGTTGGACTCAATGATCTCAGAGGTCTTTTCCAGCTAGAGCTGTTCCAAGTACACCAGCCACACAAGGCCAAAGTCACTCTTTCAAGTTGCTAATTCCTAAACCACTTGAGTGTAAAGGTCAGAACTACTCTGTCTTGACTTCATGCAGAATTCTACGCCTGTCCAGCCAGTTCAGCTGTGGTGTTTTTTCTTTTTTAGTCCATTTTTGAATTTTCAATTCTATTTTTTTCATTATTTGGTTTTCTTCCTTTATTTTTACCCTCTGCTTGTTCATCCGATCTCCAGGGTTTGGATCTGGTGCCTTTAGAGCGCTGTTCTCTCCATCAAGGTTTTCCACAGTGCAAAGTTCTGCACCCTTCGATCCAGCTGCAGGATGAGGGCTTCACTCCATGAAGTCTTTGGCCAAGTGGGTGCAGGTTTCCAGTTCTCTCTAGGAAGTGGTGTGCCTGTGTCAGTGCTGTCAGAGTAAAGAAACATGACACTTCATGACGTAGCAAAGAAACTCGGACACTTCACCTGCACTTCTACAGGTGCTTGTAGCAGTGTTTGCATCAATTCTGGATGACCTGATTATTGTGAAGTAGGAGCAGCACTGCTTGTAGGAAGGTTTTTGGGAAGTCTGACTGATGTTTTGCTGATGCAGCAGTGTTTATATTTTAACTTCTATGGTGAGTTTTTACTGAATCAGGTTTCCAGGAGAAGATGGCCCATGATGATGGTGGTGTACAGATTTGTCAATTAGAACTTCATTAGGAGTGTGGATTTGTAAGTCCTCTTGCATCTGAGAGAATTCTCCTCCCCTGTCTCCAGCTTATGTCTCTGAAAACTATACTTTATTCAAAATCACAGTCTGGTGCTAACTGGACCATACTTAATGGTGTCATATATTTGAAGGGTGGGTGTCAGGAGGATGGAGCCAGGCTCTTCTCAGTGTCATCTAGTGATAGGATGAGGGGCAATGAGTGTGGCCTGGAACATAGGAGGTTCCATATAAATATCAGAAGGAACTTCTTCGCAGTGAGGGTGACAGAGCACTGGAACAGGTTTCCCGGGGGGTTGTGGAGTCTCCTTCTCTGGAGACATTTAAAACCTGCCTGGACGTGTTCCTGTGTGACTGGATCTAGATGATCCTGCTCTGTCAGGGGGATTGGACTGGATGATCTTTCAAGGTTCCTTCCAATCCCTGGTGATTCTATATATATATGAGGTCAGACAAAAAGATCAGCTGGTCCCTTCTGGCTGCCAACTCAGTGAAGTTTTGAACACTGCTTATTCCACAAGTGAAACAGTCTGTGTTACCTGCAGAGGAAAAGCCCAGGCTTAAAGGGAAAGGCTGACTTTAAGTAACTTTAAGTTGGTAGATCCTGTGCAGACCTGGTACATAACAGGATGGAAATGGATTTAATTTTCCACAACCTGATGCTTATTCATGACTCAGAGGACCAACTAGGTACCATTATCATTAATCTGAAGAGCACATGTGCAGTGTTAGCTTCTTTGTAGTTAACAATTTGAAATTAAACTGTATAAATAGAGCAGAACCAATGTGACTTGCAGTGATTCCTTTAATGAAACTCAAAACGTGAGTAGGGTGCCCTGTTCATCTAAACTCCCTTCAGAACGTGTTCAGGATGGTGCAAAGATCTGCAAATTGAGAATTGTTACTGTTGTTTAAATGAACCTGTTGTCCCTAAACCAGTTACTTGATGCTGTCAGCAGATGAAGAAATGAAAGTAAACAATAAAGGGACAATAATACCTATGAATATGTCTTCTGTCCCCTCCAAGTTAGCTCATAACGCCTGTTCTAGTATGACTTAAAATTTCCCTTTTCATTTCAAAATTCCCTTAATCTTTCTTAACTTCTGAAGAAACGATCTCTGATGTATTTAAAGAGAACAGTCAAAGGGCAGCTTTTAGAAGGCAGAGGGAGAACAGTGAGGCAGGGCAAGCTGTAAGCACAGACCCAGTCTCTCTAGGAGCCAGATTTCATCCTTCACTAAGCAAATCCCTTCCTCTGCATTTGTATCTCTAGCTGCTAGGCTTTGAGGGACAGTGTGATCTCTGCGTGTTTGCATAGCACTTAGGATAACAGTAACCGTGCCTCAGCTGAGACCTTTCAGAGCTGCTACAGTGCAAACACTCCCTTTTCTGTGCTTAATGCAGCCAGAAAACCCACAGCATTTTATCAAGCCCTGAGAGTACAAGTGTGTTGTCTCGGGAGAGGGTTTTGTATCTTCAGCAACTTGTGGCATCCAGACTGCGATTGGAGTTAGCTGCAGTGATCGTTTAAAATATCTCATTCCCTTATGCTGTGTGTTCATTCGTTCCGCTCTCCTCTTCCAACAGTTCGGTATCACTTCGATATTTTGGTCTGGAATTTGCATCAGCATCTCTCTGGAGTTAATATCACAGAATCACAGAACATTAGGGATTGGAAGAGACCTTGAAAGGTCGTCTATTCCCCCGCTACAGCAGGATCCCAGAGAAGACGTAGCACAGGAACTTATCCAGGCAGGTTTTAAACATCTCCAGAGAAGGAGACTCCACAACCTTGCTGGGTTCCTTCTCATATTTGTGTGGAGCCTCCTATGTTCCAGCTCACACCCATTGTTATCAATCACAGCCTCTTGTGTTATCATTAGATGACACTGAGCAGAGCCTGGCTCCGTCCACCTGACTCTCACCCTTCATGTCTTTATAAACATTAATGAGGTCACCCCTCAGTCTCCTCCAAGCTAAAGAGACCCAGCTCCCTCAGCCTTTCATCATAAGGGAGGTGTTCTACTCCCTTCATCATCTTTGTGGCTCTGCACTGGACTCTCTCCAGCAGTTCTGTCCCCTTCTTGAACTGAGGGCCCCAGAACTGGACAGAAGATTCCAGATGCAATCTGACCAGGACACAGTGGAGGGGGAGGAAAACCTCTCTTGATTTGCTTTACATCAGACTGATTTTCTTCTTTATAGCTGTAACGCTGTCTCCAAAGAGGGCTGGTTGATATTTTATGTTGCTGTTGCCTTATTTATATAAATAGAATATTAATGTCTTATAATCTGGGGAAAAACACACCTAGCAGATATATTTGTACAGATCAGGAGAACTATTTGCTGGTTGTTTGGAATCTGTCTTCTTATGCAGAGTAGTTTGTGTTACAACTGTAAACACTATCAATATGTTGGTGCATGTGCTGCGTGCACGTGTGTGGTTGATTGTCCTTGCGATACAGCGAGGTGTGGACTGTAGCTGGTACAGACAAAAACCCCTCAGATATATTCCACAGCCTGACCAGTTCTTCAGCGTGAATCTCACCTACAGGCCCAGGGTTCTTCAAGAGTGAATTATTTTTCTTTATGTCATTGTCTGCAGACATCTTCAAGGTACAGCTGTCAAGCAAAGTTGCCTACACGGAGCGCACAGCACTTCGGTTGTCCTGGAATGCGTTTTAATGCCCCAGAGCAGTTTGCTGTGAATTCCATGTTCTTCTTGCTGCCAGCTCTGCACGCACTGGGACTGTAGGGTCAAGCAGCTCCAGGCTGAGGGAAGTCACTCTCACAGTATTGCAGTGTAAAGCTGCTCTGCACAATATTAGTTTCATAGCCAGAAGCTAGAGCATCGTTATATTACTTTTCCCATCTTACATTAGGTGCAAGCACCCCTGGAGGAGTGTGTGTGAGTCTCTTTTCCTCCTGATCTCTGGTTTAGCAACCTTCTAAGGCAAAATCTGCCTTTGTGTGTGCTGCAAGTATAGGTCCTGCTGCACTTCCATCATCATTCATGAGCTCCACCTTCTGGATGTGTGGCAGATACTTGGTCCTGAAGTGAGCAACAAGGCTGGTGAAAGGACTAGAGGAAAAGTCTTATGAGGAGAGGCTGAGGGAGCTGCGATTGTTTAGCCTGGAGGAGATTCAGGGGGGACCTTATAACTCTCTACAACTACCTGAAGAGAAGTTATAGACAGGTGGGGTTGGGCTCTCTTCCCAGGCAACTAGTGACAGGATGAGAGGGCAGGGCCTGAAGCTGTGCCAGGAGAAGGTTAGGTTGGATGTTAGGAAGCCCTTCCTCATGGAAAGGGTGATCAGGCACTACAATGGACTGTCCAGGGCAGTGGTGCAGGAGGTGTTTAAGGACAGCATGGAGGTGGTACTTAGTGCTGTGGTCTAGATGATTGTGGTGATGTTAGGTCCTGGGCTGGGCTTGATGAGCTTGGAGGTCTTTTCCAGCCTCAATAATTCTTTGGTTCTATGATTAAAAATATCACCAGGTTTGCTCTAAAGTGCAGTTAGCTAAATCTGCTACTGCTGTCCACCACACTGACAGTTGCTGGTAACACTGCCTGGCAAGTGAGTCTGTGAGCTGAGCAACTGCTCGATACTTTGGATGGTATGTCTTCAAGCCCTCTAACTTGCTAGGCTTTGCAGTTTGCCTAATGACCCCACAAAGCACTTGATCCTTCTGCCTAGGAGTGCTGTCTTCACAGTTCACTTCATCTTCTTCTAAAGAGTAATCACCTGAGATGGAAATATGAGCTGATTTTCAAGAGAAAGTCTTTGAACTGACTCATTCCTGGGTTGTGTTTGATATTGGATATCCAGGACACATTTAGTCTTGCTCATTCCATTTGCTGAACTGAAAGATTGAACGATGCAGACAAGTCCCATCCTTGTAGTCTCAGGTAGATTTGTAAACGTTTCTAGTTCCAGAAGTCTGCAGGATGAGCACCTCTGTTTCTTCTCACACGGATGAGAATCTGTGTCTTTAGCCATCAAAAATAAAAACCTCTCCCCAAAAGAAGAGCTGCAGATCTTTGATACAAAGGACAGTGCCACGAACACTACCCAGGGCAAGAGGAAGAGCGCTAAAGCCATCACTGTTGTCTCTTACGACGTTACAGTGGCTAATTCAGCGAATGCGGGGGGCACAAGACAAAGTCTGCACTGGAAAGAATAAGAAGTATTTGTTGGTTTAAGTGCATCAGTCTTTCCTGGGTGCTAAGAGTTGGAGAGGATGTTTGGAGAGGTGTTTGTGGGGGGTATTAAAACTACCTGAGATTAGCTGTGAGGCTCACGGGTTGGTTTTTTCCTGCGGTGGCTATAGCCCAGTGCTCTGACTGTGCATCGTGCAGCCTGTCAGACGTGCTAAGCGTAGGAAAACACATTGGTTCAAGAATACCACGACAGAAACACCAGAAGAAACTATTTCTGCTTGTCCAGTGGACATTCTGAAAGGCAAACAAGTTTACAAGGCTTTTGGGGTCTGTAGACAAGAAGGTAACCCAGTTTACAAGTCTTTGATTTATCCAGGGTTGTTTGTTATGATTTAATGGAGTCTTCTGACAAGTATGAAATCAGCACTGGTTGAAAAAAGCTTCTAGGAAAGTGCAAACTTGTGGAACCACTGTGTTGTACTGCCAGCTAAAACTGCCCATCCCACAGATCTATCTGCAAAACACAGAGTCATTACTTTATCACATCTAGAATTTAGGAGCAGGAGAAAAAGGAGAGTAGGAAAAAGATGTGTGATGGTGATTCTGCCATTGCATTCATGGATAGCAGAATCAGGACAGCATTATGTATTAGGAATGGGACTTACCTCCTACTAGAGAGGTGCTTAGATGTCACAAAGATAAAAAGTGGAAAGGTAGTCAGGAAAAGGATTTCACATACCTTGATAAATATTTATAATTTTGCTATCTGTGCTTGATTTCTATTTTGAGCTCTGCTGCTGGGAGTGTGATGGAGAAAAAAGAGCTACCTCTTCAGCTGCAGCACTGAATTTCCTACAGAAGAAAATCTTCAGAAATCATTGTGATTGGGTTTTTAGGGTTTTTTTTTTAAATAATGAAATTGTAAAAGATAAATCCACCCAGTGTCTCTGGAAGGAGAGCAGCTGCAGGAGGAGAGCTATTCAGAACAGCAACATGGTTCCAACCTAGTTTTCCTACACAAAAAATATGTCAAATAATCAAAACCTGATGGTTTGTTGTGGTTTTTTTAAATTAAAAATGCTTATTTAAAAAGAAAAATCCATCCAATATCTCTGGAAGGAGAACAGCTGCGAGAGGAAGGAAATTCAGTACAGAAATGTGGTTCCCAAGTTCTGTCATCACTGCCAGTTGTGCCTGTTCTACAGAGACAGGTTAATGGAACCTAAAAAATCTCATTTAAATGTAATTCAATCGCAGTACAAGCCATCTGAAACCTTTCCTGCTTTGAACCTTAACTTTTTAGACTAGGGCTGACATGAGGAGCAACATGCTGAAGGTTAAGCATCAAAGAGCCTTTGTGACTCAAATCAAAAATTTGCCTAAAAGTTTAATGTGAAAATGAAATCAGGGATTCTTTCCAGTGCTGGTGCCTCCCCTAGAAGAAAGGGATAAATTGCCACAGGAACAAATAATTCAGCTGCTGTTGGAGGACTGCATGTCTAGAGGTACCACAGTATTTGCAGGGCTGTATTCTCTTCAAGTTTATAAATCACAAGTGCTTTAATGAATATTAAGTAGACAAAAAAACTACCCCCAAACAAGTGAACTCTCTATCTAGGTAATTTTCTGTTGTCTTTAGGATGCTAAGTTGTAGCAGCATCATTCAAATTAGGAAATACTCATTCAAATTAGGAACCTTGCTCAGGTTTTTGCAGATGGCTCTTCTCAATATCACTCTAGATGTCACTCACTCGGCTTCCAGTATCACCCTAGACTAAAGTCCACAGTTTCTCTGCAGTAGGACCTGCTGTCAGATCTTAAAGGACCAAGGTCCCTTCCAACCCCTGATGTTCTGTGGTGCTGTGATTAAGTGATGATAACGTACAGAGCTAATAATGTAGAGGTGAAACACTAAAGATGTGCTCCTCTTCCTCAGTTGCATTTTCAGGTCTTGGCTTTACCACCTTCTACTTAGCGGGGAAGTTGCACTGCTTCACGGAAACCGGCCGAGGGAAGAGCTGGCGGCTCTGTGCAGCCATTCTGCCCCTCTACTGTGCCATGATGATCGCCCTGTCCCGTATGTGTGACTACAAGCATCACTGGCAAGGTGAGCCATGGGGAAGCCGTTCTCCCTGCTGTTATTTCCTGATAGCCTTGGATTTCTTTGTTTGTCCTTTAACACATATGAGTTAAAACACAGTAGTGTGTCACAGATTGCTCTTGTTGCTGCATTGATACTGAGGATTTCAAGGTCTGAAAATACTGCAGGGCCCCTTTGCCATTTTTATTCACCGTGTGCATCACCCTGTGCTTATCCAAATCTACACCAGTGGGTTTTTACATCATCGCTTTTACAAACGTACAACATTTCCACGGCTGTCTTGGATGGATCCACCTGTGGGCCCATCAGAGTAGCTCTGCTGTGTCCTTGCCTACTGTAGTCTGCTGTAGTTAGAGGTCCCTGCTTATTGCAAGGGGGGTGGACTAGATGTCCTTCAGAGGTCCCTTCCAACTCAGCACATTCTATGATTTTTCAGGTACCTGACAGGTAACTGCTGGGTGTGTGATTGACTGCTAGTGTGTCACTGTGTGTGTAGATGGTTGTTGCAAAGATGCACTCGGTCATTCTGCTCGTTTGCCACACGTGAAGTAACACAGTTTGTCATTCAAATCAAAGTCTATTGAGCATGAAGTAGGTTCATGGCCCTTTGTTGAGAAGTGTGTTGAAACGTCGCACGCTCAGCTGCATGCTACTGGTTTAACAGATCCTGCTTGTGCTGAAAAAGCTACTGCAAAGGTTGATTTTCTCTGTTTTCTCTCAGTTTTTTTGGCAAAAGTTGTAACTGGTCACACAGGAACGTGTCCAGACACGTTTCAAACATCTCCAGAGAAGACGACTCCACAACCCCCCAGGCAGGCCCTTCCAGTGCTCTGTCACCCTCACTGTGAAGAAGTTCCTTCTCATATTGATGTGGAACCTCCTGTGTTCCAGCTCACAGTTGTTGTCCCTTGTCCTCTAGGTGATCCTGCTGTGTCAGGGGAATTGAACTAGATGATCTTTCAAGGTCACTTGCAATCCCTAATGTTCTGTGATTCTGTGTCAGTTCTACACTTTCTGAACTCAGGTTCTTGTTAAGGAAGGGAAATATTTAACCTTCTTTTTATATCTTATTTAAAAAGATTTTCCATATTTTGGGGCTGCAAGTTTTTCAAGGTTTCAAGAGCTGTGTCTCACTCCTCACTCTGGGCACACTTGCCGTTGCGTAGCAACTCTACTCCCAACCTTAATGAATCTGTGATGCCATGATTATTCTTTACTCACCAACACTCTGAATTGGAGAGAACCTCCAGCACTCTCTACAGCCATCTGAAAGGACATTGTAGAGATGTTGGTGCTGGTCTCTTCTCACAGGTCATTAGTGACAGAACCAGAGGGAAGGGCTTCAAGCTTCAACAGGTTTAAACTAGACATCAGAAAAAGCTTCTTCACAGGAAGAGTGGTCAGGCACTGGAACGGGCTGCCCAAGGTGGTGATTGAGTCACCATCCCTGAATGTGTTTAACAGTCCCTTAGATGTAGTGTTGGGGGATGTGGTTTAGGGGTGAACTTGCAGATTAGGGTTGGTGGTTGATGATCCCAAGGGTCTTTTCCAACCTGAACGATTCAATGATTCACAGTGTGCTGAACACACGGTGTGTGCCACGCCAGGCCAGTAGGTGGGACGGATGGCATTTACACACTTCAGGCTCAGCGTGTCACATTTGGCTGGCGTGACCTCTCTGTTAAAGGGAGAGAGGAGTGAGAACAGGGCTTTGCACTAAAGGTTTGAACTCGTATTTACAGTGTGTCCTATCTCTTGCCAAGAGTAAGAATTATTTATGAACTGAAATATGTGCTGGGAGGCAGATTATTATGGTGTATATTTTATATGATAGAAGAAAACTGCACCCAAGGGGTTGTGACTGTGTCCATTACAGCTGCATATATTTTTCCTTTTTGAAGTGTAAGGAGATGGAGCTGAAAACTCAGCTCTTCCCAAGCTAAAACCAGTGCTGGCAGACATTCTCCTGAGGGTGCCATATGCTTTTACCTGAAAGAACTGTGTTCTCAAGGGAGACACTAGTTCACTCTGGCATATACAGCACAAAAGCTTGGGTCTTGTTTTTTATGCTCAGTAGAGTCAACTAATTGTGTTAAATCACTTACGGTGGCTTTGTCTTGACTGTAAAGGGAATGAACAAGGATCATCAATACAACAGCTAAGACTTAGCATCTTGCAGGTAAAAGATGGAGTTCAGGCATCCTTACATTAAAAAGCCATTGTGTGGGCTCAGAATGTTAATGTTGTGAATATTTCAGCAGTTCCCTTCAGTTTGGCCTGAGAATGTAGAGAGGGTGGCCAAGCACTGGAATGGGCTGCCCAGGGTGGTGGTTGAAGTTCCCATCCCTGGATGTGTTGAAAAGATGCTTCGATGTGATGTTGGGGGATCTGTTTTAAGGGTGAACTTACAGAGCAGGGTTGATGGTTGGACTCAATGATACAGGGTGTCTTTTCCAACCTGAATGATTCTGATACTGAAGATCTTAATGTTGGTTTTGATGAATATTAAATTATTCCATTATTAATCCTGAATGTTTGACTGTTTTAAAGTCCCTAGATCTCTGTACAGGCTTCTGATGCTGAAAATGTTGATTTAACAAAAGACATCACAGTTTTCTATGAAAAATAGCATGGAGACTGGAATGATATTCTTCTTCCTTCATGGGCAAATCAAAGAAAAAGTAAAAGGAAAACAAGATAAAAAAAGGGAGCTGTGGCTACTGAAAGCTCAAAGAAAACACACTGTTTTCAAAAACAGGAGTCAAAACAGCTGCCTGTGTGTTCACTCAGTAGCCCCAGACAAGGACAACAAGCTAGAAATCATGGACATAAATCATGTAGTCAGTCTGGGCCTCAGTTTGCACAGCACAGTAGTACAAAGGTGCTTAATTTGCCTATAAATGTTTTTAAAGTGATTATCTAGGGAAGTTTTCAGCAAGTCTTGAAATCCTGAGGAACTTAGAGAGTACTGGCAGAAAGCTGGTGTTTCTCCCTAATTGAAAATAGCAGCCGTAGGTTCGAGCTCATTGCCAAATCAAATTAAAAAGCCACTATGACAGTTACTCGATGCTGAAGGAGGGAGGGTAATCTGATTGATGACATCCAACACAGGTTTCTGGAAAATCTTGTCACATAACTAAGTTTTATACGAGTTGGTTGATCGGTAGTAGTTTGTAGTGCAGTGAAAATTCCCACACCCTTGGTACCCTGTGGTCCATGGCAATGTGATAGGGCGCTGAGCGGTGTGAAGTCGGCGAGCTTCGCAGAACGCTCCGCTTGGAGAAGACCCTCAAGATGATGTGTGAAAGGTGGGAGAGGGAAATCGGGAAGCATTTAGTAAGGAATAAACCCCCTTGTGTTCTAGCTGATTTCCTCAAAGACAGGGGCTAGGGGTGGCTGAGTTTACTTCTTAATTGGTGAGTGTTGATATAAAACCAACACTGGAGTTTATGAGATAGCATTGTTTATTCACAGATGCAGCATTAGACAGATTCTTTTGATTGTTGGGGATGAAATTAATTTGCACAAAACAGTCTGTACCTTAAGGGTACAGATGGACAAACAAACCTAAGGAATAGATACAAACACAGACATCAGGGCAGATCTCTTACTAACAGAGTTCTGGGGTCTGAGAGGAGGGAGAAGACCAGTCGATGCTCTTTGTGTGGGGTCAGGTTTGTGTTTTCCCTCTCTGCCTTGTCCCCAGAAAGACTGATTTTTCCACTGTGTTATGGGTTACCTGTGTGTGAAGAAGTCTGTAGACAAAGAGTCTCGTTGGGGGTAGCAGTAAGTGTAAAGATCTTGATGGATGATTTAGCTCTTGATTAGCTTATTGGGGTCGCTCACTCTTCCAGGAAGAGAGAATAATGACATTTCAGTCTGTCCTTTTCTGTCAATACAGCTTCACAGCTGGGAACCTTTGTTCCCTCAGGTGGGGTCTGATTTTAGATGCAGTCTAATGGATGCTTATCTTTCTGTTGACTGGGCTGAGTTGTTCTGGTGCCTAGTAAATCTTGTTAAAATAAAACGTGGTGTCAAGTCGTATTCTACATGGCAACTTCCTTTATTTTTGTTCAGATCTGAGGCTTTCAAAGTCAGTGTGTGATTTCCATGAAATTTTGCTGTGATTGCTTGAAAATGAAGCACAATATCAGGCAATTATATTAGTAAGAGGCAGGGAGAGCCTCAAAACAGGATGAATCCTCTTCCCCTTCAGGTGCTATGCAGTTCCAGTGGGAAACATAACATTGCCCGTGCGTGAAAGTTGCACAGATGTCAGAAAATATCTGTTTTATCTATTTTCTGGTAGGAGTATGGAGTACCAAGAGCATCAGAGAAAGATATTCAACAGGTGTTCATTCAGTTAATAGATATGATCAGATCTTTTGCATTTTAGGTAGTTTTAGCAAGAATTCACCCAGCCTGAAATGGTTCCTGACAGCTGTCTTTCCCAGGGGCATTTCCAGAGCTCCCAGCGAAATGAATTGTTCTAGTTACAGTGGTCTCACTTCCTTAAGGAAGATAATTTTCCATCATATATCCTACCTGCTCCCTGACTGCACTGGAGAACAGCTTCTAGAATTTAAGAGTCAAGAGTAGAACTGACACTTGGCTTCCACCTTTCCTTGAGGTGAGACACCTTTCCTTGACCAGAGACAAGGAGCAGACTGTAGTCAATGCATTGGTTTGAGGTGTACCTGTCATTGGGAGAGCTCTGGATGCTGTAAACTGGGTAGTTAAGCTGCATTGTTCAGAAAACCCTGTGGTGGTCATTGGGAATCTTGGCAAACTGGGAGAAGATAAGTAGGTTCCCTACCCACAGATATTGAGTGAGCTGGGTCATCACAAATGTTTAATGCCCTATAGATACCATTCTGTTCCCCTTGTTCATTGCCTGAACTTGGCTAACTGTCTACACTTTTGAGTGTTCAGAATGTTGACGATGTCTACAGCAAGATAGGGGTGTTGGGTCTCCTACATGATTGTGGGATTTGGGTCTAAATTGGAAGCTCACATTTTCTGCGTTAAATACTCCCGTGCCAAGCAAATGTCTTTTATTTACTGTTGCCACTACTGGTTGATCTTCCATGGTAACCTGCTTCTGGTTTTGTTGCTTTTCTTACCTAGATGCTTTTGTTGGAGGGATCATTGGCCTCATTTTTGCTTACATTTGCTACAGACAACACTACCCTCCTTTGGGTAATACAGCTTGTCACAAATCTTACGTCAGCATGCTAGATCAGAACTCTGTGAAGAAAGAAGAGAGACCCACAGCAGACAATGCTACTGGCTTGCCTCTGGAGGGAATAACTGAAGGTCCTGTATGACTTCAATGAACGAGCAAAATGAACTTTAGCCTTCTCACATTTCCTCCAAACCGGTCTCTTAACACAATGTTTCTTACTGTACATGTGTTTTCCTTTGTGGTAGTTTCTTTCCTCCTTTTTATAAAGAGAAATGAACTATTTTATTTTTAATGCCATGATATCTTCATACTTTTCAATTTTCAGTTCGTATTGACTCGTTGGATTCTCTGTTTTCAATCTACTGCAGACAGACCGCTTGAGGGAAGGGGAAAGGACGTTGATAAAAAACAATCCCATGTGGAAAATGGTTAAAAGAGTAATTTTAAGAAGTGGTTGAAGATGCAGTAGATCTGAACACAGATTTTTCTGAAGTACTGAGTATCTCCTAGAAAGTTCTAGGAGTGTTTTCAGCACTCACTGGTCTTGATGGGTGGTGAGTACACAGAGCACTTCTCATCAGATGTTCAGCATCTGTTGTGGCCAGCGATTTCTTTATATAATTTTCTAAGTTACAGCATCATCCTTATGTTTGTCTTGCTGCCTTCTAACATGAAAAAAGCGTCTCCACAAGCTGGTGGAATTTTGTACTAATTGTGAAGTTGTGGCAAGGTCATCCTGAGCTACTAATGAACCAGCGTATGAAAAGTCTGAAGAAGCCAACTCTCAAGAATTAGTAGATCCACAAGTTGATTTTGACACTAAAGAAGTTCCAGGCTTTTAAAATGATCAGCTTACAATCACATGTCTGTTCACAGGATGGATTAGAAACTCGGCATTGTATCAGGAGCGAGTTTTTTGAGAGCTCTTGCAGTAATTAAAGTGGAAGAACACCTAGGACATTCAACAAGCTGAAGTCTTTAAAACAGTTTTTTTAAAATCCTAAAACTGTGAGGACAAAGAAACACAATGTTTTCTGTGAATTTCGGTGTGCCGTGTTCATCCTTGTGTAGTGACTCACTGCAGCCCTGGTGATCTACAGAAACACAAGAGGTTTTCATTGTGACTTTGGGTGCACAACCATGAATGCTCGTGGTGGTCTCCAGCGCTCAACCTATCCAGAGGGATGTTGGAGACAGTTTTCCGCTAGACCCATTCCACATTTTCAGCTCGTCATGTTCTTGAGCATGGTGTTTGCCAAGGTTGGGTTGGTACCCGGACTGAAACTCACCTGAATCAAAACACCGTTGGTATGGAGAAGACTACTAAGTGTACGACTTTAGTGAATTTATGATTGGTAGGATCCTGTTCGGTATGCACTGTGCAGTATACATCACATTCCTGTGAAGCGATGTACCTTTGGGTGGCAGAACGTCAGATTCCAGGTACTTTTCTCTGTGAAACTGAAGTGAATGTTCCAGACCACTCCTTGGCAGTCGAACAGTTCGTAGCTGGAGCTGCTGGCTGAAGCGATGAAGGCAGCGTTGACCAACAACCATTCTTACGGTGCTTTAGACTGGAGGAGACTGCTGCCAGAAGTATAATTTATGTGTTCCTGTTGGAATATGTATTGGCCTTGTTGGCATCTAGTGATTCCAACAGCTCAATGTCTTTCTGTAGGGCTTGTCCTTTACTTTTCTCAAAGGTAAGGTTTGAAGATTAATGGGGTTTTTTTGAGAAGAGCCACTTCCTGATTGGCAACACTTGAATTTTTATAGTAAGCCAGGAAATTAGAAACCCTTTGAAAATAAATGTAGTAAGTGTGTACGAGAGGATGAAAACTTACTATATATAAACTTACATGGTATTTGGAAGTTGCTATAAATAGGAAGGCACGTTAAGGAACAGAATGTAACTGGCCTGAACCTAGGAGGGTTTGCAGTGATTAGGTCTGATCTACTTGTAAAACTGGTACCAGTTTGCACCAGCTGGAGGCAGGATATTTTACTGACAGTTACAGTATTGTCAGCTCCAGGACAGAGACCGTTCCCCAAGCGTTTGCTGTTGTTTGTATCCTGCGTCGGAAAAGCATCAGCAAAGCAAAATGACACTTGCACTGGATTTGACAGAACACTTCTCTAGTGTAACTGAGGTCTGACTCTAGAAATCCACGCTGCTCAGTGGAGGTTTAAACTTTCCACATAGTTTTTAAACCATCCTGCAGAATTCTGTAACAGGGCTGTCATTTTCCTGTTACTTCATATGGGAGGATGAATGAAAGCCCTGGAGTTAAGGGTATCGTGTCTTTGCACTGTGTAGGGCTTAGCCATCAGTTTGTTTTCTTTCAGCAGGAACCCTAGTCTTCCAGGTTATATGCAAATGTTAAACAAAAAAGGATCTTACATCGAAATTAGAAGTTTAATACTGATGCATAGAGCATTTTGCATGTTTTTATATAGATCTGGCTTATTCTCATAAACGAGGGAGGCCTCCTGACTGTGCTGTACACATGTCCCTGTATTTTAATGGCTCTTGATGCAAGCAACAAGCTGCTGTTTGGGATGGGGAAGGCTTATACAGCCCTCAAGTGAGCAGTGGCTGTTAAAAGATTGGAATATGGAGTGAAATGCAGCATAAAGACTCACACTGCAAGAGTAATCGGTGGACTTCACAAAGCAGTAACGAATAACATATTTTAATGGGAGTAATGAAATTGAAAGTCGTAATGTAGACAGTGTTAAATCTTTGATTAAAATGTGATTTTCGATGATGAAAGACTTAATGGAATGGAACTTGTGGAGGGATCTGTGGGCACTGTCATTGCCAGTGCAGAGTCGGCACAGGGAAGGCATTTTGGTGGCTCGATGTATTTTTATCTCATGCGTTCTCGATGTGAAGGAAATGTACTGTTGTATCGCACCAATAAACCAACACGTGAATGTGGGTTTGTACATCTGTGTGCTGTCATTTTGTTTACAGAACAATCAAAGTCACCAAGTTAGCTTCATTAATAAACCACACGGAGCATGAAAAAAACTCCAAGCTCAAAGACAACTGAAATACTAATAAACAACAGCAGGTCCAAAAGTCAT
The DNA here is from genome assembly GCA_013400115.1 of Rhinopomastus cyanomelas. NCBI lineage: Eukaryota > Metazoa > Chordata > Aves > Bucerotiformes > Rhinopomastidae > Rhinopomastus > Rhinopomastus cyanomelas. The sequence goes on from VXBP01005202.1 coordinate 1,778,056, forward strand.
GGGTGGATCAGAAGAGGGGGTAGTTAGCAGGACGAGAGAGGTTCTCCTTCCTCTCTACTCTGCCCTGGTGAGACCACATCTGGAATATTGTGTCCAGTTCTGGACCCTTCAGTTCAAGAGGGACACAACTGTTGGAGAGAGTCCAGCACAGAGCCACGAAGATGATGGAGTAGAACACCTCCCTGATGAGGAAATGAGGGAGCCGGGTCTCTTGAGCTTGGAGAAATGGAGACTGAGGGTTGACCTCTTAATGTTGATAAATATGTGAAGGGTGGGTGTCAGGAGGGTGGAGTCAGGCTCTGCTCAGTGGCATCCAATGATAGGACAAGGGGCAATGGGTGTCAGNATCATGAACCAGTCAGCAGACTATACCCTTAATGAAGGCACATCCTAGCAATGTGCTGGGGATAGAGGGGCAGTGTTTATGCTGATTCCTTCTCAGGTTTTGTTGTGTGCAGTTCAGTCTCATTTGGCCCTCTGTTCTTTCCCCATGCATACAGCAAGTTTCTTCTGTTTAAGACAACATCCCTGTGCTATGTGTTGGTGAAGTACTGAGAACTGAGGTTGACACATGGATGATTCCTTTTTACTGATGGGAGACTGCGGATGCCTAGATTCTTCTCTCGGGAGGAAAGAAGCATTCCTCATGGCTTTTCTCCTGGAACTCAGCTGACCTTGGGCAAAAGACACTGGATTGGATGGTGGCAGGTGTCTTCTTCAGCGAGGGGGATGTTACTAATGCAGCACCACAGGATAAAAGTGAGCTTGCTTGCAGAGAGCTCCTGGGGAGAGAGTCTGTGGTGTTTCTCTGCGAGACTCTCTCTCTCCCTCTCTGTCTGTGGGCAGACCACTGCAGATAAAATGGATCAGACACAGGCTGTGAACTGGTTTGTAAGGCTCTTGGATATTCTGTATGACAGATATGGGTGGATTTTTCTGGTACTGTGGGCATTGTCCCTGCCTCTGGATTTTCTGTTGGGATGCTTCTCACTGCAGGTGTTTTCCTTTATCTCAGTGGTGGCTGGTTGTGCTATGTTATCCTTGCATTACGTAAGGACAGATAATAAAGTGTACCCTGCTGATGGGCTTGTTCCTTCAGCTGGAGAATAGAAATGTCCAAACAGTTGGACAAACACATCCAACACAAAAGGGCCTTACTTTTGTTTGATGGTACTAAAGTTCCACTAAGTTTTGAAACTGCAATAAGCACATCCTATGCAGTAGGTGGAATAAAACCTTCATACAGATTTTGCTCACAGTCTTCTATCTTTTGATATATCATAGAATCACCAGGGATTGGAAGGGACCTCGAAACATCATCTAGTCCAATCCCCCTGCCACAGCAGGACCACCTAGACCAAGTTGCACTGGAACATATTCAGGTGGGTTTTAAATGTCTCCAGAGAAGGAGACTCCACAACCTCCCTGGGCGACCTGTTCCAGTTCTCTGTCACCCTCACTGGGAAGAGATGCCTTCTGATATTTATATGGGACCTCCTATGTTCCAGCTGACACCCTTTGCCCCTTGTCCTATCACCAGATGCCACTGAGCAGAGCCTGGCTTTATCCTCCTGACACTCACCCTTCACATATTTCTAGACATTGATGAGGTCACCCCTCAGTTAGTAAGATATTCCAACTAATTTGTCTGCAATTCTGTTTTCTGATGACGACGTGTGTATGTATCTGTCATGAGTTACTAAAGCGTTGGGCAGCTCTGAGCTCTCAGGAAGGGAAAAGGCTTGAACACAGCAGCATCAGGATAATAGAATGAACAGGTTTGTCACATTTCTGTTGCTTTTGATGTACAGAATGTGTCTGGAATTGCCCCAAGGAGCAGGTAACAGTGACTATAAAATGACTGTGTTACCTGTCCATCAGTGTTACTGCTTTCACTAGTGCTGTGCCAGCTGGGACAAACACCACCTGTGTCCTGGGAGTTTTTAATCTAGATCCAAAGCTGCAGCAGAAGCAGAGTTCTTCACATTTTTGATGTTACAGGTTGAGCCAAGATACGTCTGGTCTGCGAGATGCCGTGAGTGACTGGTGAGTGCACTTTTACCAGTGTGGTTTGGAGACAGTAATTCAGAAACGTTCATGCTCCCGTCCTTCACAGTGTCTTCCAAAGGCAGCCTACCATGCTGACAGCAGGATGACCTCCTGAGATGCAGAAATTCCTTAGTCTGTCCTGTCATTTAACATCCTCAGCCTGGCACGGGTATCCATTTATCACCCAATTCAGACAGCAGTGTAGCTTACCTCAAGAAGAAGTACAGAATGTGTTGGGCTGGAAAGGATTTTTGAAGGTCATCTAGTCCAACCCCCTGCAGTGAGCAGGGACATCTTTAACTAGATCAGGTTGCTCAGAGCCCCCATCAAGCATGACCTTGAATGTCTTCAGGGATGGTGCACCTCTCTCGCAACATGTTCCAGGGTTTCATCAGGTCTTCCAGAGGCCACTGCAAGAGGCAGAGTGTACCAAATAAAGCTGCTTGTACACCACTGCCTCATCAAACTACGCTGGTAGCACTATTCAATGAAACAAGAAATCACTGTAGAACAATTTATTCTGATTCCCCTTGTTCCACTTGTCCAGCACTGTGACATTGCTGCCACGAGAAGCCTGCTCTGTCCTCCAGCTTTTTGACCTGTGGTCACTACAGCAGAATGAAGCAATCTGTGAAATAAAGACAGTATATATCTGCTATCATGGGAACCACTTATCTGACAGTCATTGCCAAGACTGCTCCTCTAGCTAGTGTCACTCTCAAAGTTACTTTCAGACATCGTTCAGAAGATTAAGAGTAAAGAGATGCTAATTAAGATACATGTCCAGTACAGAACTGCTGGAGGAGATCTAAACAAGGGAATGCTTGATTTATTAGTCCCAACAGCCTTGACCATCACCCTTTTCTGGACACACAGAGTAGGGCACTGTCCCAGAAGGCTCCTGGCACTCATGTGTTGTCAAAAATCTCCTTGGGCTTTGGAGTCAATTCCTTCTGTCAGAGCCATTAGGAGAAGACAGTCCATATTTTACTGAGTGATATTTGCAAGTAATTTATTGTTGCTCAACAGACTGCTGAACAACTATCATCTCCTTCACCAGACAGGCTGAATATAGAGCACTGTTGTGTCAGCCTGTGTTCAGTGCACAGCTTCACAGAGCATTTTGTACACAAAACTGCATTTCATCTTCATTTCCAGCCCAATGGAATGAAGCTACAATAAAAGATTCAGATGTGAGTTCTTACTGAAACCAATAAAAAAAGGAAGGGGAGAACATTTCAGCAGCATCACAATGTCACTCCAATCTAAAAGGTGTAAGCCTGTCTCTGGAGTGACTGTGCTGCAATTCATAGCTGCAGACTGGCTGACAAAGAGAAAGCGACTTAAAACATCCTCTGTAGCAGTGACACTGAAAAGGCTGGAGCTGGCTTCTTCAGACAAGTCAAAGGGCTAGAAATCACGCTTCTGAGGCTTGTTTGGAAAACTGAAATTCCATTTCACAGGCATGTGGTGGGTTAGAGAATAATTCTGCTGCTAGCAAATGCAGAATGGAATCGTTGGAATTCTGCATACCCATCATTTTAGTGATGTTTCAATGGGGAAAACCAGCACAATCTCTCCGTACAGCTCAGTATATCGAGCCTCCTGCCACCATGTGGGTGACTTGCTCCTCCCTAATTTATAGAATTATAGAATTATTATTAGGGACTGGAAGGGACCCCAAAAGATCATCCAGTCCAATCCTCCTGCCACATCAGGATCTCTTCACTGGAGAATTTATATTTGTTCTTTTCCTAATTCTGTCCTGGGCTGAGAAAACTCCTCCAGAATGTCAGCATGACTCTCATGTCTCTGTGATTTTTTCTGATGGGAAATAGTTCAATATTCTTTTCTGACCAGTTTATTTCTAGCCCAGGGAGGTTGTGGAGTCTCTGTAGATGTTTAAAACCTGCCTGGATATGTTCCTGTGAGACTGGATCTAGGGGATCCTGCTGTGGTGGGAGGACTGGACTAGATGATCCTTTGAGATCCCTTCCAATCCCTAATGTTCTGTGATTCTGTAATTTGCTAGAGACCCCTATTTTTAATGTTAAAAGACAACTCCTGTGCCACTAACCTCAAAACGAGTTGAACACAGCTGATCTCAGTATCCCCTGTGGGCTAATGGGGAACAGGCACTACGACCCACAAACCCACCTGCCCGCATCAACATTTAAAGTTAGAAGCTCAGGGGAAGGATGGAGAAATGGTTTGTGAAGATGTACTACAGGAACTCAAGACTAGTACCTGCATTTATGATTTTGATCAGGAGCTGAAAAGAGCCTTTTCTTCTGTTTGAGCATTCCCAAGGTAATTGGAAGTAAGCAAGCTGAGAGTGCGTTTCGGTGGCGAGTTGGCAAAGTTTAAGCACTGGATGTTTTAGCATTGTGAAATTATAGAGCAGGTTGTGTCATGGGTAAAGCAGGGAACAGAATACTTGACCCTGTTTGTTGCTGGCCCTTGGATTGTGGAAGTTTCCTACAGCAGAGAGGATCAGAATTGCTCACCTAGTGAAACTTTTCAGCTTGATAATTTTTTCCTAAGTGTTGGCAAGTGGAGAAGCATCAGGGTTTTGTTCTTGTGTGTATCCCTGCCTGCTAGACAGACTGGCTACCCTGGTGTATACTGGCTTCTAGCTAATCCAGATCATTCATCTCTTCCATCTCTGCTTTCATGGAATAATTACTCTGAGGAGGCCAGCTAGTTTTTAGAGATGATGTTTATTTAATGCTTATAGTGTTTTCTAAGAAGTTACACAGAATTGTTAGGCAAGTAAATATTTGCTGTTATGTTGTCCTTACTAAAGATGGGAGGGAAAGTTGTGCTACTTCTACCACTGTCTTCTTGTGAAACAGTAGTTGTGACAGGCTGGTTTAATGAATTTAATGGCACTGATAATATCTTGTAATTAAGAAGCACTTTGATAGAAATTATAAGACTATATACTTATATATAATCTTAATTATTATATGAGTAAGAATTATAAGAGTAACTTACACTCTTAAAAATGAGAAGCATTTATAACATGATAAATGCAGCTGTGAGGAAAAGTGCATTAAAGTTAAATCATGGGACGGCTGCCTCGTTATGTTGTGCTAATCCTCTAAATAGGTGCAGTCACTGCTGTAATTAGTGCTGCTATCCAGAATCCTACCTGATGTGCAACACCCTCAGAAACTAGTGAAGTAGATGAAGGACTCTAAGCTGTGAAGTCTTTGCTGGTGGCATTGCTGACATTCACCCAGGTGCATTGAGACTGAAGCATTTGAACACCAGCACTAACAAGCACAATCACCATGTGAAGCAGCGCTGACCTGAATCTCAATGGCTTTGCTAAGAGAGACCAGGACAAAAATACATCCTGTGGTCAGCTGGACTCAAGTGGTCACTTCCCCATCAAGCTGAATTTTGCTTTAGCTTTAAGGAGAAGCAAGAGGTGTAGTTTGCTGTTCTTGGTGTGTTAAGACAGTAAAGGTTATGCTCAAAGAGGGAAGCTAATCATGCAGTGTTTGGGTAAGGAGAAACGAGCTCGCTGACACTTGTTCCTTCAAGCCCTGATGAAGACACAGCAGTTAATTTTATCACCCGGTGCTGTGCTTTTGAGAAACACACTGTGTATGTCTTCAGGCTAAACTGTGTGTTTATGTCTTGGGTCATTTCTAAGTGCTTGTGTTAGTGCTCCTGTGAACTAGTGCTGCTACACAGGAAAAAAACATCTAGAAGCTGAGTTTAGGAGTGAGATTTTTCTAAACGGGCTCTGCTTCCTCACTTTCTTATAAAACAATGATCCCAAAGGTGATTATTTAAGAAACTGAGGCTCTCCTGCGAAGCACTACTTCAGTTAAAAGATGGTTTGCTGGTTTTCTTTCCTTTAAAGAGGGTACAGAGCTGAGCAGAAGTGGGAATTGGCTCATGGAAGTGGGGTTGGAGCCAGGTGCAACCCAGCATTGGGTCCTTGAATGGATCTGAGTGGCTCTGTACTTTCTTTGTAGGGCTTTGCACCTTCTTTAGAGTTAATGTTTGGACATAATGTTTTTTGGTTCTGTAATAGACCTTTTGGTACTTAGGCTGCATTAAGGGGGGGGGGTTTAAAACTCTGGCTGCAAGTCCCTTTGCTTAGGATGAATGCAGATATCAGGCCTGATAAGGGCAAATTGATGCCCAAATTAATGTAATTACTGGTCATTAAGAAGTAGAACTTCCTTTGATCACCTCTGAAATCAATAGAGGGCAAATATAGTTGGGGAATATTAGTGTTAAACTGCATATTATTTCCTGTAAATCTATCTGAAGCTGGCAGAGCAGCAGAAACTCAAAACAGCCTTTTACATGAGATTAAACTCTCCTGAATTGTAGAAGTGGGTCAGTCAAACAGTTTCCTTTCAACAAATCATAATATCAATTATTCACACTGATACCTGAGCTCTGATGCAATTTTTTCCTCTGTCCTACCACACAGAAAACGCAGACAGTGGGATGGGTAGTTGTCTGGGTGCACATGGGTTGAATCGCTTCCAATCACCTGCAAAGGTTTATGGTGGGGTTTTTTTAATTCCTGATAACATCAAATGATGAACATGAAAGGGCTTGAGGGATAAAAGTAGCTCTCATCCTTCTTTTTGCTTTTCTGGCATTAAACTCTGCTAAGCAGGAGCTGTTTTCAAGTTTACCCTTTGCTCAGTGCTTGTTACAACGAAGGCTGTTGATGCTACAGAAGCAAGTCACTGTCTTGGTACAGGGAGGACCCCTGTGGCTCTGTACTAATTGAACCTCAGCTCTTCATCTGCAGCCCTTGGAATTGCCAAAGCAAGAAGGATCTCGCCAGTTAACCCTTTCAGGTTCACGGTAACCAGATGACAGAACACTCATCAGACACTTATTATTGCAAGTTAGCAACTTGTTCAGTGAAATGTAAACCTGCTTTGAGCATGAGAATGTTTGTGGGGTTTAGGCAATTCTTTTCTGAGGCCATACCCATCACCAGTAAAGTGATTGCTGTCTAAATCTAAAGGAATTTGCAGTGTTTAGGGCTCTTCATCCCCATAGCGGTGTCCTAAGAGGAAGTGGTGAGCTGAATATGTATTTTTATTTTCTGTTCCTTTATGATCAAATGAGTCTGGTGGAGCAGTCTCCTGTAGGGTGAATGGTTGGACTTGATGATCTTGAAGGTCTTTTCCAACCTTGATGTTGTTAGGATTCTTGTGACTCTTTTTACACTATAATATGGAAGGAAGTCAGGATCTGTTTTTCCTTCTAAATTCCAGTTATTTATCACTCTGACCTTTCCGTGATGGCTACCTATAATAACCTTAGAGATTTTGCATTATCCTACATCTGCATGCTGCTAGGTCCTGTTAGAGAGCACATTAGTCTGCATTCTTGCAGTACAGAAAACACTGCATTGGCTTGTAAACTGTATAACTTCTCCAAGTTAAACTTCTCTGTACCTTGTGTTTAGGCAGCAGAAAATATTGCCAATACAGAAGCAAATAAATCTTTGCTTTAGCAAATAAATACTAAAGGTGAGATTATTAATCAGCTAAAATTAAATCACAAAAGAAGGATTGGATTTCCTAGAAAGAAGTGTTTGCTTTCCCAGCTCAGTTAGTTTAATGCCTTTTGATTTCCTTCTCAGGAAACTCCTCTCTCTTTGTAGTAGCCAAGCAACTTTTTTAATGTCCACTGCTTAAGCTGCTAATCTCTAAAGTATTTTTAGCTTATTTTTAGGTTTTATATTAAATTTCATAGAATCTAACATGTTCCATTTCCCCAGTTATTCCTCCCAGTTAACATCAACAGTATTTTGTACATCTCTCTCAGAACAGTGTGATTTAAAGAGACCATTTCTTCATAAATCCAAGATTGTTTAAAGATGGATGTTCACGTGGCAGCGAATTTTGTAGCTCCCTTGTGTAAGTTCTAATGTGCAGTGGAAGCCTTAATGATGCTGTTAAAGTAGATCATTGCTTTCACTCTGGAGAAGCCAGGCTTTGCAAGACTGAAGGACCCTGAGGAACACAGAGTCAAGGATTGCCTCACCCCCCAGTGTTACGTGGTGCAGGCTGGCTGCAGACATCTTCTACTAGCAAGGAATTTGCCTCTTGATTGTCAAAGAGCATCACTTGAGATTTAGCAGGAGCTCTGAATGGTGGCTTCCTGAAAGGTGCCTCTTGAGCTTTTACCAGCTGTCTATGTATGAGCAGCTTTTATTTCCTCTACGTTCATTTGTCATGAATTATCCATTATGAATTACATGCTTAGTTTTAGGTCTACCAAGGGATAAGTCTGGATATACCCAAGGAAGTCTGTGGATCAGTTATGTGGAAGGTTGGCTAAATAACCCACATTTGTCTCTACTAATGAATATTAACCACTGATGGCACTCCAATTGCTGTAATTGTGCAGCTCTTCTATTCCAGAGCGGGTTAAAGAACAGCTTAGCTGCAGTCCTGTACCTAAGGAGAATGCTGGCAAGGAAACCTTTCTTTCCAAGACACACACAGAATCCCAGAGTTACTGAAGCTGGAAAAGGCCTCTAAGATTATCCAGCCCAGCCCATGACCTAACATCACCACATCAGATAGACCATGGTACTAAGGGCCACATCTACTCTGTCCTTAGACACCTCCAGGGATGGGGACTCTGCCACTGCCCTGGGAAGTCCATTTCAGGGTCTGATCACTCTTTCCATGAAGAAGGGCTTCCTAACATCCAAACTAACCCTCATCTAGTGCAGCTTCAGGTCCTGCTCTCTTGTACTGTTGCTGGTTGCCTGGAAGAAGAGCCCAGCTCCCATCTTCTCTTGACTTCCCTTCACACAGCTGTAGAGAGTGATAAGCTCCCCCTTAAGCCACGTCTTCTCCAGGCTTAAACACCCACAGCTACATCAGCCTCACCTCATCAGATTTTTCCCCTCCGGTCTCTTCCCCACCTTGTTGCTTCTCTGAACCTGCTCCAGTTCCTCAATATCTTTCTTGAAGTGAGGGGCCCAGCACTGCCCCCAGTACTGGAGGGGAGCCCTCGCCAGCACCCAGTACAGGAGAGGAATGACATCCCTAGTCCTGCTGGCCACACTATTGCTGACACAAGCCAAGATGCTATTGGCCTTCTAGGCCACCTGGGCACCCTGCTGGCTTCTGTTCAGCCGGTGGTCACCCAGTTCTGCCAGGCTGATCCAACAGATCAACACTTTCCCCCAAGTTGGTGTCATTTGTGAATGTACTACAGGTAGATTCAATCCCCTCATGGATGAGGGGTCATCAGTAAAGATGTTGAATAGAACAGCACTGATCCCTGGGGGACACCACTGGTCACTGACTGGATGCAGCACAGTCCACAACCACTCTGTGCCTGGTCATCCAGCCAGTTTTTAACCCAACAGAAAGTGTCCCCATTCAAGCCATGGGCTGCCAGCTTTTCCAGGAGGGTGCTGTGGGTGAAGGCTTTGTCACTTCACACATCTACCTTGTACTTGTGAGAGAGACCTACATAGCCACAGCACTGCAAAGGAAGTGAGGTCATGCTCAGTATTTAACTCCAGGGTTAAAGGTCCTACAAACTGTCAGTACATGGAAAGTAGGATCTCTCAAGTAAAAATCAAAGTCTGGAACAAGAGCTGGTGGTAGAAAGGTTGGGACAAGTAATCAAATGGAAAATAAGATACTGCTTTCCTGGCAGAGGAGATGTGTTCCTAATCCTTTCTGATTGTTAATTATATATAGTAGTAATATCATTCCTCTTTGACCACACATCAGGCCTTTCTATGAGATAGGCTCAAATATAATCTTGGGTTAATGGGAAGTCAGGCTAAAGAAAATCCTATTTTGTTTAAAATCCATTAATCTATATAAGTAGTTGATTAAACTTCTCACCAGGAAACAGGGCTTTAGGATTTGGACTCTGGCTGTGACAAGTAAAAAGTTCTAAAGGAAATATTTCAGAGAAGGTCCTTCCATTGGAATTATTTCCTTTTCATTAGTTGGCAAAGGTTAGGGCTTCAGGATGTACTGCAAGAACAAGGATGCTGAATACTTATAATAAATTTAATTTTACCACTTCTAAACTTCTTTTACCCCTTTCTTTCCCCTCTTTTTGTCTGATAGACATACATTTCATTTTACAAACATCTATTGCCAAAGGTATCAGGAAGAATTTTTGAGGTATTCTTATCTAATAAGAGATAAAAAGAATTTAAAAATTCATTTTCACTTCATAATGGCAATGCTCACAAGCAAATAGGCATAGATTTTGTGTAGGCTTTGGCTCTGGATACACCAGATCCCAAAGGAGATCTACCCACCGCACAGCAGACTTCACATGCTGAGTGTAACTCTTCTCCATCACTTGTCTCTAAGCCTATACTTAAATGGTGGAGCAAGAATGAACAAAATTTATAGATTTCTATTCATTTAGACAAGATACTAATAAAAATACCTCACCCCCTGCATCATTACAGTTCTCATTGCAGCCCTCTGATTAAGGGAAGTCTATTAGGTTTTTAAACCCCCAAAATGTGGGAATTTGCAGAGGCAAAGTCTCTCTTGGTAAGGATGTTCATGTATCCTAAGCTCCTGCTGGACTGCAGCTCTTGCACTCTCCCAGCAGCTCACCACACTCTTGAAAGGATAATGCATCTCCCTCAGGGGACGGTAATTACTGCCAATTTCTGTGCTGATATGAATGTTTTTGCAGGAGGCTTTTTTCCTTCAAAGGAGCTTTTAATACACACATCCCATAGTACCTACCGACTTCTGCCCTGTATTTATACTCCCACTTCTTCTTTCAAACATATTTACACCTCAGGTGGATGGAGGACTAGCAATGATGTATGGGGGTAGATTTAAGCAGAGCTCTTCAGCCTCATTATGAGGATAATACCCCACACAGCATCATTCTGTGCTGCTTTATTTGTGAGCACACAGCTAGGAATGTGTCGTAATTTTCTGGGTAAACAATGAGTAATATATTTAAATCAGCTTAAGTAATACGCGGGAAGCCTGGAGAATGTCTTGTGTCACCTAGGTACTGTTCAGATGTTTTCTAGGGGGAAAAATTCCATTTCCAATCTCTGGAATTCTCATTCCAGCAATTTTTCAACACTGAAGACTTCCTGAACTTTTAGCTGGTTCTTAATCTGATTGGCAGTCACTTGTTAAGTGCAGTGTGCCAGTTGTCACTGATCACTCCTTCCCAGCAGGAATCCCTCTAGGAGATGTCAGCCATCCCTCATCAGGCTTGGGGCACAGTCCTTTGGGAGGGTGCTGTTCTCCCTCATCTTTCAAAGTACAGCACTAACCTTCATAAAACCCAACATTATGCTTAGAGAGGTGGTGGAGGCCCCATCTCTTCAGGCATTCAAGGTCAGGCTTGATTGAACTTTGAGCAATCTGTTCTAGTCAGAGATGTCCCAGCTTGTTGTAGGGGCTTTGGATTGGATGACCTTTGGGGGTCCCTTCCAACCCTATGATTCTATGTCATTAGCAGATGTGTCCCCTCTCTGCTGTTACACTTCTTCCTGTGCTTCTTTCTGAAGTGCTGGGGTGCCAGGTACAGCTCAAATAGCGATGTTCTTTAGAGATATCATCTATCACTCCAGTGATGTTCAGCATTGAAATGATTTCATTCTCACTCAGACATTTTGCTTTTGTAGGCAGCAATATCTCAGCCTGTTTATCAGGAGCTGCTGGGTCTGTAAGTAAAGCATTAGATTGTCATGTCTTGTGCCCAGATAACCCACCACAGCAAGAGAGCCAGAGGGTACGTCGGTCATGGACCGCACAGATCCGTTCAGCTCTTACAAGGCACCCTTGCTCGTTCTAGGGGATGTTTTATTCCCCTGCTTTTCTGATGAGCTCACTATTTTCTTTCACACAGCAACCATCATGTTTTGCTAAATGTCCCCACAGTGTGTATTTAGGTCTCATATTTTAGTGAGACATCTCTCTCCTTTCTTCTCACTCTTGCCTGAGGCACCTGGCCCCTTTCTGGCAGCATCACACAGACAGGACACTCCCATTGTCTAACTGGCAATTACTTGTAGACACAGTTTGCTGCTTTTCACCAAAAATGCTGCATTCATTACAGAGAAGCATCTCCTCCAAAATGTGCCCCCAATCCCTATAACTTAGCTATTGCTGTATCTGCTGGATTGTGACCCTGACTGGTGGGGGTGACCCTTGCTAGTGGGGTCTTTTTGCCTTGCAGCTTTGCAACCGCTGGCGAGAGACGATAATCTTTTCTCTGACTCTTGATAGCCAGATGTGCAGCTTTTTCTCCTGTTTGGGGAACTTGTGCTTTGGCTGACTCTTGTCAAGATCTTGTATTTCCCCATTTCTCCTGCTGTCAGTTGCTGGGTTTTTGTTGTTGCTCCTTCTGCTGTTGGTAATGAGCTCTTTCCCCTGTGTGCCTGTTCAGCTCAGATCTCTTCACTTAGTCTTTCTGGTTTATCTGTTGCATTTATACTCCCCAGCCTGCTGAGACTTACTGGGCCCTCTTGTTTTGTCAGGGGCCAGTTCTGGGCCAGTTGTGTTTCTATGTGGTTTTTCTCATTTCTCATCCTGGTCATGATAAGGTACCAGAAAGGACTTGCTTATCTGAAGCTGTAAGATTTTTCTACTCAGTCTACTGAGTGAAGCTGAAGAAAGTATCTCTCTACTTCCATCATCTGCTACTCAAGGTGTTTTTGTTGTTTTGCTTTCTTTCTGCTAACTTGTCTTCAGGAATCGCTGAAGGACACTGACAGACCACTGGAATGGGCTTCCCAGGGGGATTGTGGAGTCTCTGTCTCTGGTAATCTCATTACCAGTAGAAAGATAAAGCATTAGATGAACCCCTGCAGACTAAACCTTGTGTGGGCATCGTGTCTCAGAACCCTACTCCAGCAAGAGGTGATTTGGCCCTATTTCTTTCTGATTAATACCAAGCTGAAGGTAATTGTCTTAGAAGACAGCTGTGCTGCAGCAGTAGTGTGTATGGCCTTTCTGACTGGATCCCACTGCAAGTGTGTTCATAGTACCTGATGGTTGAGTGAAGTTTAATAGATATCATTACCTTGCCAGTCAATAAAGAAGTGAACAGAAAGGCTTACTGCAGCTCGTGTGTTTAAGGAGAGTCAACACATTAACTGTCTACAAGCTCTCTAAAAATGCTTTATTGACTGTGGCTGTCGAAGCATCACCTCAAACATAAGGAATTGCACAGCTCTGAGGTGACCACATCCCTTCCTTTCAGGCACTGCAGCTCTGTTGGACAGTCCCATTCCACTCATTGCTAACCAGTCCACAGTAATGTGTTTCTCCTGTGGCTTATGGATGTAACCAGGTGGAGAAAGCCTCCACTCCAAAGAAAAGTTACCTTTGCATACTTTATGTGTAAAAAGCTTGCAGGTTTTAGCCTTGTGCAGTGACTTGTGAAGCCCACCCTGACTAGCAAGCATTGCATGTGTGGCTTTTCTCTCACTACAATATAAAATACTGGGTAGGAAAGGATATCTGTGGGATTTATTTTGCTTTATAGGGGAAAAAAACTTGGATGGAGCCCAAAGGCCAATCTTGCTGGCTTCAAATCTGGCCAGGTACCAGGCTCCCTCCATCCTCTGTGATGTCCTGTTTGGAGGACTCTCAGGGCAGGTACTCTAAGAAATGGAAGCCTGGAAAAGCTCTTCAGCCAAAGCAGACAGAAGCCAAAACGTGATCTCAATCAGCCTAAGTCCTGTAGCTGCTTTCAGCCTGAGAAAACAATGTAAAAATAATGGCCTGAGCAAGTGTGAGAGCACAAACTCCAGTGGGGATGGTGTGCTGGGTTTGCTGGTAGGTGGTCTGATTGCTCAGCACTTGAGAGACTCCTTTAAAGCAGGTTTTGCTGATGATTTCAGTTGTCATAGAACAGGCAATAAAACAGTGGCCCATGTGAATATAAAGGCATTCAGTACTGGGATTTAGAAGTACCCTGTTGTTGATAGTAACCCCAAGAAGTGTGGATCTTTCTTCTAGAGAAGAAAGAAGGGCACACAAAATGTTAGGGATCACTAGGAATTTTATAGAAGAAACTAAATAGAGATGAACATGAAATTAAAGTTTCAGAGAATCACTGAATATGAAGAATTGGAATGGACCTTGAAAGACCATCTAGTCCAATCCCCCCCCACCACAGCAGGATCACCTAGACCAAGTTGCACAGGAATTCACTGGATAATGAGTTTTTATACCAGCTTAATTATAGCAAACCCTCTCCCCTTGCCAGTAATGGTAATTATAAAGATTTTGATGCTTTAATAGACACACTTGGTAAAGAGAAGCTGGGTGTGGGGTATATTGAACTAGTGTCATAAAATGAGGAAAGAACTGTAAGGGTGAAAATAGTCTTAGGGAGAGCCCTAAACTATTTGAACATGGTTCACAGAAATGGTATCAAGTGAGTTATGATGATTTGCCCAGCAGTTCTAGAAATATCTCCAGCTATGGTTTGCCCAAAATAAACACAGACAGCTTTAATATTCTACAAGAACATATTTCAGATAGGAAAAAGGAAAATGGCAAAGTGCTGAAAGCCACTTTGATGATAGAGCTTGAAACACACACTTGAAGCTCTTGTGAGTGCATGAGTTAGGCTGTTGTAAACCCCTGCTTACAAGTCTGGAATGGATGCCTTTGCTTCTAGTGATGTTTATATTCAAATAGTTAAATCCTTTCTAGCTTTCAGATACATAGTCCGGTACGAAACAAAGAGGCTAGTGAAAATCTGGACTTAAAGTCATAGATTTTTCAACTCAAATTTCTTAGTCTGTGACAGTTGGGTATTGAATGGTTTGTTCATCCTGCTAACAGAACCAAACTTCCTTGGGAAAGTCTTCCAGTTTGAGAGATGTCAGAATTGGAATATTTTCTAGTGGTTTACTTGAAAATAAAACCTGGAGAAGTTTTAGACAATAATGTCTATTGGAATAACTTGTTTAATTCTCCATTTTCACTTGTTTTGCTGTTTTGGACAACAGAAATGACAGAAAAATTCCCTCATTACTGAAGAAATATTTATACAGTTAAATCTAACAATAACACACTATTTGTTTATAATCTGTCATTATAGGAGATCCTGCTGTGGCAGGGGGATTGGACTAGATGATCTTTCAAGGTCCCAAATGTTCTATGATTTGAAGTGGCCTAGCATAGCTCAGAATATCTACATGGGCTTTGGATTTGTGTTGTAAATGCAGTTTGACCTTCATTTGTGTTGAGAGACTGAACCAAGTTTATCTTCTCTCATCTTAAAATAAGCTGTAGCTTTGTATCTTGTAATTTTGATTAAAAAAATTAAAAACCCATGAGATGGACAAGGGGTTATTGCAAAGCCAGGTTTGATAGTCTGAATAATATATTCACCAGCACATTTGAAATGAAATGAGATCTTGGGAATGTACTCAAATTTTTCAGTAAGGCCACAGATGGGAGGATCATTCTGATTCTTCCAACCTGCAGAGTCTCTGCTACTTTTGTAGAGGGGAGACAAGAGGAACTTACAGAGCTTTAGTCCAGACACCACTGCTGTCACCAGAATCAAATCAGACCTTTTCTTTTTCCCGTGTTCCTGCAGCATAAAAGGGTGTGAGTGTGAGCAGCTGTGGTGGAGCTGGTGGGAAGTTCTCAAAGTGATGTGAAAGGACATGCGTGTCTTGGTCCAAATGCTGCAGTTAGATCTCTGTGTGAGCCCTTTAAAACCATCTGCACTCATTGTGTGTCCATCCAGCCCACAGCAGCAACTACAGGTCTTCAACTGCAATCTTTACCAGTTCCAACATGAACATGCTTGGCAAGTTTTAATAAAACTAGGAAAAATTGAGGTGTAGGTAGTTAACACGGCCTAGTCACCCAGGAGACTGAGGACTGTTACAGCTGGGCACTGTAGCACTGACCACAGCTTAAGTTCTGCTCTCCCAGTGAGGCTGAAGGGAACATCCCTGTCCTGAAACTTCTTCCAGGGTTAAACTTCTGCAGCAAACATCTCCACGTGAACACTTGTTAACACTGAAATACAGTTGGACACGTAGACATGTGTGTCTGGATACCAGTACTTCCTTCTGAAAGCATGGACTTACTCTCTTTCCAAGTGCATTTGTCTCACCAGTAAATCCCAGAAAGTGACTTGGCAGCGGTTCTGATGGTTAATGAAAGGGAAAATGGAAAGTGTTCAGATAACAGCACCACATCTCTTAGCTCTGGAAGTGCTGTTTATATTGTCATTATCTTGAGTTGTTTTGCCTCAGTCTGTTCAAAGGTCAATATTGAACCAAGTTTATGGAGTACGAAGTTAACCAGTGAATGGGAAATGGTTGCTGTGAGTAGTTATGTGATGGGTAATTAAGGCCATGTGTAACGAAGGACTTCATTTACTGCAGACTGGGGAGGGAAGGGGCCTTTTGTTAAAAATTTGACAAAGTCAAGGGTGAAATTTAGGCACAGAAGAGTGGACAGACTCACCTGAGGCCAGACAGCAAGTAGGTGATGAATGTGGACTGCAGCTCCTCCGCAGGCAGGCGCCTTGGGTCCCTTGAAGTTCGGCCTCAATAAACCCCTGGAGAGCGGCCTGGTGGTGAGGGACCTGGGAGGACTGGACGACCGCTGGTTGAACAGGAGCCAGCAGCGTGCTCAGGTGGCCTGGAAGGTCAGTGGCACCCTGACTTGGATCAGCAATAGTGTGGCCAGCAGGGCTGGGGGTCCTGACAGCAGGACTAGGGAGACTAGGCCAGCTGGGCACTGGTGAGACTCCCCCTTGAGTACTGGGGGCAGTTCTGGGCCTCAAGGAAGAGATGGAAGGGATCCAGAGGAGCAATGAGGCTGAGGAAGGGACTGGAGGGAAAGACTGCTGAGGAGAAGCCGAGGGAACTGGGGGTGTTTAGCCTGGAGGAGACCTGGGGGGACCTTATCACTCTCTATAACTACCTGAAGGGAGGTTGTAGACAGGTTGGGGTTAGGTTCTTGTCCCAGGCAACCAGCGCCAGGACGAGAGGGCAGGGCCTGATGTTGCCAGGGGAGGGTTAGGTTGGATGTTAGAAAGTGCTTCCTCATGAAAAGGGTGATCAGAGCCTGGACTGGACTATCCAGGGTGGTGGTGGAATGGCCATCCCTGGAGGTGTGTAAGGACAGGCTGGCTGTGGCCCTTAGATGAGCTTTCAAGGTCCCTTCCAATCCCTAATAATTCTGTGATTCTATGTTCCAGCTCACACCCATTGCCCCTCGTCCAACTACCAGATGACACTGAGCAGAGCCTGGCTCCGTCCTCCCAACACCCACCCTTCAAATATTTGTGTCTACAATCTCAGTCAGAACTGCCACCAACCTAACAGTGCTGTAAAAAATTGCAATCTGCAGAAAAGAGGCAAGTAGATATCAAAACTTTGAGTAATTTAGTTTTATATAAATAAGGTTTCCTTATAGAATTGCTTTGGTTAGAAGAGACCTTTAAGATAGTCAAGTCCAACTGCTATCCCAGCACTGTCAAGTCTCAGTTAAAGCATGTCATTCAGTACCACAGCTATACTCTTTTTACCTTCTTCCAGAGATTCAACTGTGCAGATTGGAAGAGTTGCCTGTGTGTAACATAAATTTGGAAGTTTTTGCCACATGAGGAAAAATTTCTTCACTGGGAGAGTGATCAAGTTTTGGAACAGGCTGCGCAGGGAGCTGGAGAGATCACCATCCCTGGAGGTGTTCAAAAGCGTGTTGTGATATTTGGAAACATGGTTTAGAGGGGATGGTGGTTATTGGGTTGATGGTTGGACTGGATGATCTTGGAGGTCTCTTTGAACCTCTATGGTTCTATGATAGAATGTGCTGAGAAACTTTTTAAAAATGCATGTAGCATGCACCAACAGAAGCACAGAGCACTACTGCTTATAGCTCTAAATTTAAAAGAGAATCACAGTAGTTGTTTATATCTTTTGTGTCTGACTGCAAGAAAATAGCAACAAACATTCTTCAATTGGTGTGGGATGTTTTGGCATTAAACTTCAGATACTGAAGTGTGGAGAGAAGAGACCAAGAGATGCTGATCTCTAATCCATCCTCTCATCTAATTGTACTTGATTCCTTGCTAGATGGGAAAAGCAGCCCTGCTTGAGCCTGACATTGTTATATTTTTCAGTATGTTCTGAAATGTAGCTGTGTTCAAAGCCTTAGACATCAGCTCCCAATGTTCTAACTTGATTTTTAAAATACATTTTCATTATTGATAATTGGCTTCATTTGAAGTCACAATGCTACAGAGCTCCAGCTTAGCTCTGCATTTTCTCGTGCCTGAGTAACAACTATCACTGACTGCATCCTTAAAAGTCTGTTTATATGAAGTATAGGCATTATTTAAAGATACTGCTAGTGGTAGCAGCAGTTCTTTTATTACAGTCTGTGGTCGAGGGACCTGACCAGGTAGACACCTGTGGTAAGAACAAATTAAATTCTGTTGTTTTTGCCAGCAGGGAGAGGGGTGTGTGTGGTCCCAGCAAGTTTTGCTGAGAGCCCTCCTTCCTATGCTGTCTCCAGGTGGTGAGCAACGTGGCCTTTGAGAACACAGTTGTTATCATCTTAATGAATTGCAAGTCCTGACTGGTTGCCAGCTGGTTTTATTCGCCTGCAGCATCATGTTACCTCAGCTGTCTCTCTGCCAGTGCACCCTTCTGATTCAATCCTACATGGCAATCCCTCTGTGGAAATGGCTTCTCACAAGTTACACTGGTTTTGCACAGTGTTGTTGTTCACTTGACTTCAGCACTTAATTGGTTGATTTTATTTTGGTCTTAGCAGTACTCCTGGGTTCTGAGATTCTCCACAGCAGTTCTCTCCAATTTTTCGGTGACGTGTGACAGTCAGAAAAAAGCTTGCAAATAAATTTCCATCAGAATGGTTTCTGAACAGAAGATTTTTCATAAAAAAAAATAATCTCAATTGTAGTAAAAATATCCACGAGGGATTATAGATCAAAACCTGTACATTTATAAGAAGACATTTTGCAATTCTAGTTGCAATCTTCATAGGAGAAATAGAATTCTCAGCAATGATGCACAGCTCAGAAATAGTCTTCCACTTGAACTTAGAAGCATCACAGCATCAATACATTACATCACCTAAACGCCCCGTTTAATTCGACTAATCTTGCCAACTGTCCTTTCAGTGGAGTCTTGGGACCATCTATAAATTAGATGATTAACAGAACAGTTCTGATACCTTCACACTTACCACCTACTAAGCACATCCTGTAACGATGGAGACTTACACCTTTTCATAACTGGCAGTGTAATAAACCATCCTCTACTATACTTTCACTTGTTAAACATTTATGATACTAGGAAAACTCATTACTGAATGAGTAGTCAGGGATTGGAACAGGCTGCTCACTGAGGGGGTTGAGACACCATCCCTGGATACGTTTGAAGATCATTTAGATGTGCTTAGAGATCTAATCTAGTGGTGAACTTGGTAGAATTATTGGTTGGTCTTGATGATGATGATGAAGGGAGCCTCCCTTATGAGGAAAGGCTGAGGGAGCTGGGTCTCTTTAACTTGGAGAAAGGGAGGCTGAGGGGTGGCCTCTTTGTTTGTAAATATGTGAAGGGCAGGTGTCAGGAGGATGGAGCCAGGCTCTGCTTGGTGCTATCCAATGATAGGACAAGGGACAATGGGTGTGAGCTGGAACAGAGGAGGTTCCACATCAATATGAGAAGGAATTTATTCATGGTGAGGGCAACAGAGCACTAGAACGGGGTGCCCAGGGAGGTTGTGGAGTCTTCTCTGGACATGTTTAAAACTCACCTGAACATGTTCTTGTGCAGCTTGATCTAGATGATGATCTAGGTGATCCTGCTGTGGTGTGGGGATTGGACTGGATGATCTTTTGAGGTCGTTCCAATCCCTCATGTTCCGTGATTCTGTGATGTCAAGGTTCTTTTCCAATTCATAATTCTGTGGTTTATACTGTAGAGTTCTCTGCTTCTGCTGTTGAATGCTGCACATATTTTTTTTAAGTTTCTCAGCATATTTAGCTCTCAAGGCAAACACTTCTCAACTTCTGTTGTGCATAGATGGTTCTTCTGATAAGCACAGTTAGATGCTGAAAGTGAAGCCTTGCGTGAGCTGATGAGAAAGAGGATTGCTGCTTTGATTTAACAGATACTGATTAGCCTAAAAATATCCACTTAGGAGAAAACTAAAAGTAAATGGGAGGAAAATTGGGTAATCATGATGTTGTAACAGTGCAGGCTGCACACGGACTGAATAACAAGTTTGGTAGTGTCTGCAGGTCAAGAAATTGATATTGGGGTTACTCACTGCATGGTTACTAATTAATAATTAGGTGTGATCATGTGTTTAGCCTGCACAGTACAAACCACAGACACAAGCAATTTTCAGAAATTATGACAAAAATACTTAGCTGTATTTAAATCAATATTTGTGAAGGGTCTGATTTCCATTGTTCATTTCTGTGCTCTAAAAAACTTTATTTTCTTTAGCCATTTCCTTTCTTTAACAGCAACTCCTACAGTAGCTGGACACAAAACACTTCAAAGAGGCTTTTTGAAAAGATTAAGAAGTATTTTGCAAGTGAAAAGAGGGACGATGTAAATGAATGGGAAGGGGAAAGTTGTTTTATGGTCCAGTGATTTAGTCATGATACCAAAGAGTCTTAGATCAGAGAGGGATCAGAAATAGTGTTTGTGTAGTGATCTGTGCTCTGTAACAGAAACAGCACATTTTTACCATTTTGTTAAATTTTAATCTTCTCTCCTTCCTTGGGAGATGCACATAGTTTGCTCATAGTGAAGGTTTGTTTTATTTTCAGCAGCTTTTATAGTAGTCTCTATTATTTATCTCTACTCTATACCACCCTTTACTCTGCCATGGTGAGACCACAGCTGGAATATTGTGTCCAGTTCTGGACCCCTCAGGTCAAGGAGGACATGGAACTGCTGGAGAGAGTCCAGCGCAGAGCCATGAAAATGATGAAGGGAGTAGAACTTCTCCCTTATGATGAAAGGCTCAGAGAGCTGGGTCTCTTTAGCTTGGAAAGAAAGGAGACTGAGGTGTGATCTCATTAATGTTTATAAATATGTGAAAAGGTGGGGGTCAGGAGGATGGAGACAGCCCCTGCTCAGTGCCATCCATTGATTGCACAAGGGGCAATGGGTGTCAGCTGGAACACAGGAGTTTCCACATCAATATGAGAAGGAACTTCTTCACAGTGAGGGTGACAGAGCACTGGATGGGGCTGCCCAGGGAGGTTGTGGAGTCTCCTTCTCTGGAAGTGTTTAAAACCTGCATGGCCGTGTCCCTGTGCAACTTGATCTAAGCGATCCTGCTGTGGGAGAGGGATTGGACTAGATGGTCTCTCAAGGTCCCTTCCAATCCCCAATGTTCTGTAATTAAAGCTGTATACGAGTAAAATTCCTGATTTTTTTTTTTTTTTTTATGTAGATTTGAATTTGGATCAGTTGAATTTGAGGATGAGGCTGTGAGGGTCTACAGAGGTGTGACGAAATCCAAGTAGGAACTGGTAGGTATCTCACATGTACATAATGTATGCAAAATTATGAAAATGGAAAATTAATGAAGTAGAGGCAACTTTTATAGTGCAGAGAGAGCTGGTAATTGGTCTTCCTAGCTGTTTTTTTGTTTAAAAGTCTTTCAGTTGTCATTAAGTGATGGACTGCACAGCCACAGAGCAGAGAAGATAAATGGGTGAAGAAAACAGCCAGACCTTAAAAGCAGAACAAAATGAAATGAGTGGGATAAGCTAGTGAGATGTGTAACTGCTTATCTGACTGTTGCTTTCATAGGTCTCCTCCTACTGTGGGACCTCCTGGTATGCCACTAGGTAGGAGGGGGCTGGGACCTACTGAAACAAAGGAGACCAAGGGCCGTGAGCAATGTTCCTTGACCTTAGCCAAGACTGAGTGCTGGTTACTCTGCAATCTCCAGCCCCTTCTCCTGAACTGATCACAATGGCATTCAGCTTCTGGAGTTCAAGTGGTTACTCTGAGTTGCTTCTTTAGGCTACCATAGCTGTCTGCTAATTCTTCTTCTTCCATCGTGTTCCTCAACTCATGGTTGTTTTTACCTTTCCTCTACCTCTTTCTTCTTTATAGATGTTAAAGCAAAAAGCTTTGCTGGCTCCCTGACTACTCTTGCACAGACTCCTTACAGCATAGTTAGCTCCTCGGACATCTCTTTACTTAGAGAAGCAATAGTTAGTCTCCTTATCACTGCTTTTTCTTTTTAACTGGTTAATTCTGAGCCACTGAGTCTTTGTGCTACTTACAGTCCCTTTCTTGCAAAGTGTTCGTGGCAGTTTCTTTTTCTCCCAGTCAGGATGTGGTTGTCACAGAGGAAAAGTCTGTGTGATCTCTGTCCCTTAAATTTCCTTCAAGGAGACACACTCCATTGCTCATGCAAGATGAAATACAAGAAGAAATACTGGGGACTGAGAGGCAAATTGCAGAAATGGCTTATAAGAAATGAATTTGTGAATGGTTTCCTCTGCTAGCACTGCTCTTTGTAGCTGCAGAAACCTGGCTTCTGGAGCTTTCATAAAATCCTAGTCACGCAGCTATAGATAGATCTCCTGGATATCTCAATCTATATAGACACATCTTCTAGAATCCTGAAAAAGTGTGAAAATTCAGCAGCATAAACCTAATTTATGTCTCACTATTACATTTGAAGCTAAACTTCTTTCCTTTTGAGCCAGTTAACTGAGTTAGCCTCAGTTGCTCTGTAGTGTTTTTTTTTTTTAGAAATCACTTTGAACTCTACCCGCACAAAACTTTGTGTAAGAGCTAGGTGTTATCATTATTTCTGAAAGAAAAATTCCATATTCAGAGCATGCTGCACAGCAGCGAGATGGCTTAGAGGTAGCCCTCTTTATTTCTGAACTGCTGGTTATTGCCCTTCCTGCATCCTGCTTAAAGTCAGAGAAAATGACCCACTGAGGAATTAAAATCAATTGAGAAACCATTCAGCCAGTGCATGCTCCGTGGGGCTGGTTATGTGCTAAGAGCAGCAAGATGATAACATCCTATGCTAGTTACCCTTTGCTAATGTGGTCTGTATTCTTTAGCAAGTTGGTGCTGTAACTTGAGAATATGAATGCAGAGTCCAAGGCAGACCTTCTGCTTAGGGGGGCAGTGACAGAAAATAAAACATGAGGATGGAGGGAATGCAGAGTCACACCTGAAATCAGGTACTGCTTCATTTTGAGACATATAAGGCATAGGAATGAAGAAAACTCATCTCTGTGCTACTAGATTCATTGAAGACAGTATTTCATTTATATAGCTATGAACAGCACCATGAGAAAGATCCAGGACAGTGTGATGCTGTACGTTTGGGTAGATGCTAGGGTGGCACAAAGAGACAGAAGTTGCAAAGTATTAAGCTGCTTACTAGAAATCAGTAAGGAGGACAACCCCAGGTAGGCTGTGGAGTTACCACAACCCCAGGTAGGCTGTAGAGTTACCACAGGACAACTGTAGACTGGCTTAGATTGGTGAGGACGTTAGAAAACATCTAGTTCCATCTCCCATGCCGTGGGGAGGGACACCTCCCACTAGATCAGACTGTGTAGAGCCCTATCCACCTGGCCTTGAACACTTGTGTAATTGAGACATCCACAGCTCCCCTGTTCAACAGCCTGTTCTAGTGTCTCAAGTAAAGAATTTCTTCCTTCCACATAACTTAATTTTGCCTTCATTGAGTTTGAAACCACTTCCCTGTTCTTAATGCACTGTTCTTTTAGGTAGCTGATACTTAGAACTAGAGACCAGTTATTTTACTAAAAGAAATTAATCTAGAAGTTGGGGAGCTCTTAGGGAATTTTTTCTTTTACTACAGTTCATATCTGTTTGAGGGGAGAAATATGAAAATCTGTTCTTTATGGAAATGCAGACTTTTCCTTCCATAAATGGTGAGATCCTTTTCAAAACTGCAGAGGCAGGTGCTGCTTTCAGTGTTAGCATCTCTAAGAAATACTTGGTCCCCCTTTTCCTGTTCTGTGCTGTTATCCATTATCATATGCTTTAACAGAAGACCACAGGGCTGAACCTTCTCGTGTGTTAATCCAATAATAAATAATCTTTCATTATTTGCCCTTGAGTGCACAAACGAAAAGACCCAATTTTGGTGTCATCTCTTAACTGATTTTTTTTGTAGAAAAACCTAAATGTGAAACTGTGCTGGGTTTACAGAGGGCATTATTTTTATTTATGATCTGAACATCTGAGGAAGGAATAGAGAAGGATGAAGATAAAACTACACAAACTAAGTCGGGGAATGTATGAATTATTGCACAGGAATCTTAGCAAATGTGATTTGGTTTTTCATTATATTATCTCTAGGTAATAACGTGATGTTTCTTACAGCTGCCCTCATCAAGGTTGACTAATAAAGCAGCTAATGATCTGCTATGTCTAAACAAAGTACAAATATTTCCAAAGGTCTTAATCTTTCTCGATAAACATTAGATGAAAAGGGATTAATCTAAGTAGGAGTATTTTCTGATACAGAATTAATTTGCTAGTTCATACTGTGACTCAATGTATCAGCCAAGCTCACGTTAATGCCTCCTTCAAACACCTTCAGAAATGTCTGGGAAGTAGATTTTATGTTTCCTATTGGTCTAGAAATGCCTGCAAGCTTATTTTGTGTGAGACCACAACATGACTTTAATGACTTGACTCATTGTGGGAAATGGTGGAGCTAGAATAAACTACAGAATAGAGGAGACACCTAGGATTAGACCACTTTCTAATGCTGTTCTGGGACACCAGAATCTGAGATTTCTGGTCCATAACAAGTGAAGAAAAGTCATGGAACAATTTCCCCTTCCTTTCCCTGTCATCTGAGGACAAATATGATTTGCTTTTCTTTTATCCCAACTGTTTGGCAAAAGGACTCAATGAATCAGTCAAGAGCATCTGCTCCTTTGCTTCAGGACCCAGAGTGAGCTGGAGGTGGAAAATCAAGGCCAAAGGGGTAATTTTCCCACCCTTTTATAATTTGTAATCCCTTATCTTGATTAGCTAGAGGGGATTAGTTTGTAATCCCCTCTATATGTCCCTGGGTCTTCCTGCATGCACATCAAGAGAAGTGCAGTGTATTAGGTTGGAAACAAGTGATTATCAAGTCTCATGAGCACAGGAGAGTGCAACCTGCACACCTGTAACCCTGTGGGTGAGTTATCACTCAGGGCAGCCTGGAGAATCATACGATCATTAAGGTTGGAAGAGATCTACAAGATCATCCAGTCCAACCATCAGCCCAATGCCACCAGGTCCACTACACCATGTTCCCTAGTGCCACATCTGCAGGTTTTTTTGAATACCTTCAGGAGTCCTTCAGGGGCAATAGGTCTGGAAGAGAAGTCTACTGTGGATGCAGCTGTGAAGGGTTGTGTTGGGTTTTTTAACTCTGGCTTTAGAAAGCCACTCTTGTACCAGGGCATATTGATTACAAATTTATAATCCAGCTGATCCAAGGTGTTTGGTTACCAGTTACTGTCCTTTAGATCAGACAAATATATTCCTGCACCTTCCCTTTGCAGAGCCTCAGCCTTTTGTTCATAGAATCATAGAATCATAGAATCATTACGGTCCCCATCGGAAGGGACCTCGAAAGATCATCTACACCCCGAGTTTACCATTTCAGNCACTTATCCCATTTGAAAGGTCCAAGGAATTCAGTGGCCTGCCACCAACCAAGTGCTTGCAACAAGTGGTCCGTTGTGATAAACACAGAAACAGTGCAGCCTGTCAACAGACCTGAAACTTCCTTGCAGGAAGGAAAATCATGTTTGAAGGAAAACATGTTTCAATCATGGAAACATCAAGGTTGGAAGAGACCTACAAGATCATATAGTCCAACCGTCAATCCAGTACCACCTTGTCCACTACACCATGTTCCCTAGTGCCACATCTGCAGGTTTTTTTGAATACCTTCAGGAGTCCTTCAGGGGCAATAGGTCTGGAAGAGAAGTCTACTGTGGATGCAGCTGTGAAGGGTTGTGTTGGGTTTTTTAACTCTGGCTTTAGAAAGCCACTCTTGTACCAGGGCATATTGATTACAAATTTATAATCCAGCTGATCCAAGGTGTTTGGTTACCAGTTAATGTCCTTTAGATCAGACAAATATATTCCTGCACCTTCCCTTTGCAGAGCCTCAGCCTTTTGTTCATGGGCTGCTGAGGGGAAAAGTGAGGTCTTGTAATGCTCCCTTCTGGTCATAAACCCCCCCTCACACCCCGAGTTTACCATTTCAGGTGCAGTTTGGACCTTTGATATGTTTCTGTGTGACTTGGTCTAGGTGATCCTGCTGTGGCAGGGGGGTTGGATTAGATGATCTGTTGAGGTCCCTTCCAATCCCTAATGTTCTGTGATTCTGTGATCAAAATAACTGACTTAGATGAGTCCCTGCTCCAAGTGTTGGCTCAGCAACACCCAGCATCATGTTGTAGAGCCACTGCAAACTGATGTCAGAGTATCTGACGTAGGACTAGAGGTTCCTCTCTGCAGCAGAGACTAAATGTTAGGGTTTGCAGTATTGATGTAAATTCTGCATGCCCCTTGAGATCTAGGATTTGTTTCTACATGTTACAGTGCAAAAAGACTTGAACATGAGTAAACTGTGATGTGAAACCTTTAGTTAAGACTGGCCCCAGTGCTCTGTTAACTCATGCTGGTTTTAGTGGGCTTTGAGTGCAACTGCAATGAGTTCATATTGTTCTCAGAATAATGGGTAGCCTGTGTCTCAGTTCTCCTTTAATAAATTGTTTAATATCATGAGCCTGACTGCAGGGAACTGTGAAGAAACATGTAATGGAACACTGAGAAATGCTAAGACACCACACTAATGAGATCAGATATATTCTTGACTTCACAGATAAATAACGAGGTTTAGAATATTTTGGCTAAACTTTTTTAGTGTGCTTGGTATTTCAGAGCAATGAAACACTGGAAAAGTAGCTCAGATTCATCCAAGGGATACACAGCACAGGCATCCTTTTTTTCATTAGAAATAAGAACTACTATTTGTTTTCTCTCCAGTGACTCAATGCCTGATAATTGATAGCAAATGATAAAACTGGTATAGTTTTGTCTAACTGGTAAACAACAGCACAAAGGAGCATTATAAAGCCTTAATTATTGATAGAACCTCACATGGGCTCAGTCACTGAGCTTAGATTCTCTCTCATCATTTCGGACACATTAACTGTGTAGGCGGCTGGTTTTGCAGCCTGTGATAAGTGACTGCTTCTGGACAATTACCACAGCTCACCTGATAGATGTAACTCATTAAACTTCAGCTGCTTGCATGTGCCCAGGATCTCCTGACAATGTTGGCACTAGGTGAATTAAATTCTCTTGTGCATGTCCAAGTGTTAGGCTTCTAAAAAGCCGTGTCTTATACAATAATACAACTAGCTTGAAATCCAAATAAAGCCTCCCTGTCAGCCCAGACAATAAAGTCAGGCACTTCTAAGCAGGTTTCTCATACTGCCTTTGAAATGAAGGGTTCTGCCTTCTTTTACACACAATCATGAGCTACTACAAATGGGGATGCTAGTTTATGAGCACTTCCAAGTCATTAAAAATACATACATCTGGCTACTGAGTGCTACAAACCACATAGCAATGAGTCACTGTGCAGCTCATAAAATGACTTGTGAAGGCTGTAAAAAGTACCACTTTTTACATTTTTAATTAGTTCCTTTTGTGCTGAAGTGGCTCTTTACAATAAGGCGACAAACACCTTCTTGGAGGATGTTCTTTGTACATGGATAGAAATGAAACACTGAGCTAATGCTCAGTGAGCCCCTTCCCTGTCAGACTCTGTGTCACAGGAGTGGTTCTAAGCTATCAGTATCTTTACACAAAACAAACTCACTCTATTATTAAAGCTGAAATGTAAGTTGGAATATGAAAAGAAAACTTAACTGATTGATGGAGGCTCAAATAGAAATGGTTTTGGAAGAAAAATTGTGAAGACGTCTGTCTTCCTCATCATGTTGCAGGCAGGGAAATATAAATTACTGCAGTTCTCACAGCAGAATATCTCTGCTGCAGATCCACACACACAGACAAAATCACTAGAATATAGAGTTGGCATCTGAGGTATCAGAAGACAGCATTTTGTTGTCACTATTTTTACTGTATATACCGCCTTGCTTCCACCTGCTTGAGTGCAGTATGTTGTTTTAAAGCTCAGACATTCTATCCGCTCTGCATTGAAATAGTTGAGAGAAAAAGTATTTCTAAGCCAACTGAAAAAAAGTAGGACTGTTTCAGGCTTTAATGGATCTCTTAATTAAAAGTGGGCTGGCCACACCAGCGGGCTAATGAAATGATCTGTGCATCCCACAAATGCACTTTCTGAAGAAACGCACTGTAAATAGCAATGGAAATGAGCCATTTTGGTATTTTGTAAATGATAATGTTCCTCTGGGGTGTTGGAGGACTTGGGACCTAGTTTATCAATTTTGCGAACGGTTGTGACTGACCCAAACGTGTGTCCAGTGCTGCGTCCCTCAGTTTGAGTAGGACACAGAATTGCTCGAGGGAGTCCAGCGCAGAGCCACAAATATGATGAAGGGGGTAGGGCACCTCCCTGGTGAGGAAAGGCTGAGGGAGCTGGGTCTCTTGAGCTTGGAGAAGAGGAGACTGAGAGGTGACCTCATGAATGTTTATAATATGTGAAAGGTAAGTGTCAGGAGAACGGAGCCAGGCTCTGCTGAGTGTCATCTAATGATAGGACAAGGGGCAGTGGGTTTGAGCTGGAACACAGGAGGTTCCACATTAATATGGGAATGAACTTCTTCACAGTGAGGGTGACAGAGCACTGGAAGGGGCTGCCCAGGGAGTTTGTGGATTCTCCTTCTCTGGAGACATTTAAAACCCACCTGGACATGTTCCTGTGTGACTGGATCTAGGTGATCCTGCTGTGGTGGGGGGTTTGGACTAGATGATCTTTTGGAGTTTCTTCCAATCCCTGATGTTCTGTGATACTGTAAGAAAATGATATGTCCTGGAACACCTGGGTTAAGTCTGTTTGTAAGTAGTGACGATGCACCCCTCTAGGATCTATAATGAACTCCTGCCCCTGCCACCTCTACCCTCACTGCCTGCATTTTGAAAACAGGGACGTTAGCAACTGGTATTTTCTAGTTGGAACCACTTCCACACTGTTTATGTCCAATATTCTCACTCCTTTATACTACATTTGCTTCTGTTTCTGCAGGAAAATATTCTTGTTGGAATGTTAAAGATTAAAAGCTGATGGGCTTTCCTGAGGAGTTCTGCATGCACCAGTAAATATTAAGCCTCTACTGGTAGAGATATTCTCCAGTAAATATTTACCTGTACATTCCTGAGGACCACAATATTGTATTGCCAAATTATTTGGACAGGCCAATTAACACTTGCTTCAAACATTTACTAAGGAACATAACCAGGTTTGTAACCCTCCATCTTATTCTGAGCTTTGTACACTCACAAGGATTTCCACATCACAGCATGCCCCACATGGTAACCTCTCCATTCCGACTCAAGGTTTCCATTCAGTAGATTCAGACTGGACTGGATGCTCTGGGTTGCATCTGGGGTGACTGAATGGAAGGAATTAAATTTGGTCCATTATCAGAAGTTCACTACATTGATGTGTGTGATGAAGAAGGGATAAAACAGTCTCTTTCTACTATTAGTCACTAAAGGCTATGTGCAGTGTAGAGGAAGTGGGTGCAGTATTACCTGTTGCAAGCCCCGAGATGCTGGGATTTAGAGTTATTATTGTTCAGGCACATCTCTCTTTCTCAAGGGCCACGTGGTTACCAGTGTGGAGATGGCTCAGACTGTGGAGAGAATCACCTGATTCATACCTTGCCCAGTGCCAATAAATCAGCTTCCAGCAAAGCTGGTATCTGTGCTTCAGTGGATGATGCAGTTGAGTTCAGACTTGGCTATCAGCATCCCTGGGAATTATTGGCCAGCAGGTGCTATGTGAGCAGCTTCTTAAAAAGCCGTGGGAAATAAATGACATTCAGAGGAGCTGTCAGGGAAACCAAAGAGTGGCTAAACAGGCACCCAGCACGTGGCAAATAGAAGGTATGGCAAGGAGTTTTGTTAACACACGGCTAGCATGTAAGGCTGTGTACGTCACCAAGGCATCTACATTTCTTCCCAATATATGTATAGACACCTAGTTCTTGATAGTAAGGGAGCTGGAGTTTAGGGTGTTTCATCTCAAATTTTAGTAAACTGAAGAAAAATGCCTCTAGCTTATTTGCATTTGCAGTTTTAATTTTCAAATCCTTAGCAGCAAGGACTGAAATTCAAGCTCCTGATAGACATGTTCATGATGGCATCTGGAGACCCCATATATGGACTCCTGTGCCTTTGTAATTGCTCTGCCTGAAACAAATTCTCACATATAATGTTTATAAACATGTGAAGGGTGGGTGTTAGGGGGATGGGGTTGGGCTCTGCTCAGTGTCATCTAATGATAGGACAAGGGGCAATGGGTGTGAGCTAGAACACGTGAGGTTCCATGTCAATATGAGAAGGAACTTCTTTACGGCGAGCGTGACAGAGCACTGAAAAGTTGCTGCCCGAGGAGGTTGTGAAGTCTCCTTGTCTGAAGATGTTTAAAACCTGGCTGGATGTTGTTCCTGTGTGACTTGATCCTGCTCTTGCAGAGGGATTGGACTGAATGATCTTTCGAGGTCCCTTCCAATCCCTAATGCTCTGTGTGATTCAAATGGTGTAACCTCTGCTGCAGGAACCTCACCAAACAATGACATTAACCCCTCCATTTACATTTATTAATTAACTGGAGGTGAATCAGTCTGTCTGACTTATGTGCTCTCTGCCTGTAGCTATCTTCAATGAGCATAGCTTTGGATTTTGGATTCTAGTAGGTAATATCTGAGGACATGTCCTGCTTGGTCTTTGCTGAACACTGCATTCCCTCAGACTTATTTCCATGCCCACCACAGCCTGTTCTCATGTGCTTGTGTAATATTAATGCTATAATTAGGGGATACACTTCTTCCATCTGTTAATTTCCTGCTGTATTTACTGAGAGCTGGCAAAAAAGCTGTAGTGAACAAGTCTTTTCTGTGGAGACAACCCCTGAGAAGATTGTGTGAGGTTGACAGGTGTCAACTTGTTTCTGGATTGCAGTGAGGTCCTCCACCTTCGTAAAAAGCCAGAGGAACTTTTGGCCCCATTTCCAGCTTCAGCTGGAACGATGGGAGAAGCAGAGACAAACCTGAAGAGCAATTGCATAAGAGATCCTATAAGGCAGAAAAGATTCAGGCCAGTTAAGGATATCAGAAAACCAGTCTGTTGGAAGTTCAGTGGTGGTGTTCTGCTTTCCTAAGTGCTTATTATGGGCATAAGCCTAAGAGGAGTTCTTTTAGAAAGGAAAAAGTTCTACACAGTCATATTCAGAAAAAAAAACCCCTAAAATTTGTTGGACTGTCTTTTTAAAAACTGAAAAAAATCATGGGCTGACATCTAATTTGCTTCCATTTTTTTCATTTGTAGTATTTAAAATATTTGTGTTGGTGGAACTGCTCTTTCTTGTGTGTTTGTTGTAGTTTCCTTAAAAAAATCACTTTCATTCAAGGAAAAGGAGAGGGGGTGATACCCCAGTAAATAAAACTGGGTCCTGGAAATCTGGTAGGAAATCACTTTCCTACCTTTTTTCTTTTAACACTGCCTGGCCTTTTGGTCTCACTATGAACACTTTACTCAGCTCTAATTTGTTCTTCTTTTTGTCTGTTCAAGCTCTTTAAAATACATCTCTGGAGTTTCTTTCCCTAGTGGTGTTTTTGTTCCTCACAGAAATCAGGTTATATTCTACCTAATTAGATTTTTGGTCTCTTTATTTTCATTAATATGTAATTTGGAAAGGTTAGGCTTTTGCTAAAAGCCTATTCTGAGGCCTCATTAATGTTTATAAATATGGAAAGGGTGGGTGTCAGGAGGATGGAGACAAGCTCTGCTCAGTGTCATCTAATGATAGGACAAAGGGCAATGAGTGTGAGCTGCAACATAGGAGGTTCCAAATAAATACAAAAAGGAGCTTCATGGTGAGGGTGACAGCACTGGAAGGGCTGCCCAGAGGTGTTGTGAAGTCTCCTTCTGTGGAGATGCCGCCTGGACATGTTCCTGTGTGACTTGGTCTAGATGATCCTGCTGTGGTGGGGTGATTGGACTAGATGATCTTGCAAGGTCCCTTCCAATCCCTAATGTTCTGTGATTCTGTAAAGCCATACACAACTTAATTTCTCCATTTTTAATCTTACTGGCTTCGTTGTCCTCCTCCTCACCATGGCTATCAAGCCATTTGGGTACCATATCAGAGTGCAAAAATTTTCTGCACATCCCACTGTTTAAAAACTGAAAAAACCCAGCTTTCTAGGATAATTTTCTTGGCTCTTCTGTAGTTCTTGAGCATTTTAGAAAGGCATGCATAGAAAAGTTAGACCTAAGTATTTTGCTTGGTACAAGTGAAGTCAGTTTGGGGTATGCCAGTATGTGAAACTATACTGATATAGAGAAAAATTACTGGGATCTTACTGCGCTTAAGAAAGAAAACTGTTTCTCTTCCTGACTTCTACTCTATATTATTGTGTTCAACTGTATTATGACAGTTTTTAGAATCATAGAATTATTATGGATGGAGAGGACCTCCAGGATTATCAAGTCCAGCCCTCATGCCAACATCTCCCTAAGCCCTAGACCATGACCTCAAGTGCTTGATGTACTTGATATACAGAGTATGTACATCACTGGGTGGCAGTAGTAATGTAACCATAGGAAAATGATTGAGTGGACTTGCAAGTGTAAAAGAAGAATGAAATTGTTAACCACATCCTTGTTGGGAAGCACTAAAAATCATCTTGTACATAGATAAAATTGATATCATTTTTCTGAGCTTTTCTACAGCTGATGTTTCTTGTCCTTTGTCAGACATTAAAAGGAAGTACAGGCAGAAAATTGGACAGGTGATAAAAGCTTCTTCTTTAGCAGTATAACTTTTTTATAACCCTATGGTTGAAGCTGTGGTGATGACCATCACTATTATATTAATGAATGACCTGACAGAAATGAACTTTTGGGAAAAGTTCAGCTAGGTTCTATCTATTCTTGATTGATCTAGGTGGTCCTGCTGTGTCAGGGGGGTTGGACTAGATGATCTTTCAAGGTCCCTTCCAATCCCTAATGTTCTGTGATTAATCTGGAGGCTGCAGAGGGAACCATTCAGGGGCAGTGACATTGCATTAGTGCAGGCAGACTTGCCACACAAGCAGACAGAACCTGAGCCCCATGTGTTTCCATTTGGAAATATAATTCCTGTGGCTGACTGTTCTAAATCTCCTTTTCTTTAATGAATTCTCAGCTGATTTGTTCTAATCTTATATTAACCTGGAAATGGACTCATTGGTAGGTAAAAAAAAAATACTTTGCATATCTGGAACTTTGAAAGTCCAAAGCCTCATGATAAATAACTTCACACAGCTCTTTATGGAAAGATTAGAAGTCTAACACTGAGAGTCTTGAGATGTAGCATTACCAAAGCTTGAGCTAGCTCCTGGACTGCTGAGATGTCCTTCAGAGCACTGAGACCCTAGAATTATAGCGTCATCATGGCTGGAAAAGACCTCCAGATATCAAGCCCAGCCCTCATGTCAACGTCTCCTCAACCCTTAGGCCACAGCCTCAAGTGCTCTATCTACTACGGGGTTTTTTTAAACACCTCCGGGAACAGTGATTCCATCACCTCCTTGGGCAGCCCAATCACTCTCTCAGTAAAGAATTTCTTCCTAAGATCCAGTCTAAACCTTCCCTGACACAACTCGAGGCCACCTCCCCAGCACCAGCCTCACTACAACCTTTTAAGTACTTGTAGAGAACAATAAGATCTCCTCTTCTCTAGACTAAACAACCCCGGTCCCCTCAGCCGCTCTTCATAGGGGCTGTTTGCCAGACCTCTCACCAGCCTCACTGCCCTTCTCTGGACCCGCTCCACCACCTTAATGTCCTTCTTATACTGTAGAGCCCAAAACTGGACCCAGTACTCCAGGT
Organism: Rhinopomastus cyanomelas; assembly: GCA_013400115.1. Lineage (NCBI taxonomy): Eukaryota > Metazoa > Chordata > Aves > Bucerotiformes > Rhinopomastidae > Rhinopomastus > Rhinopomastus cyanomelas. The sequence goes on from VXBP01005202.1 coordinate 1,812,224, forward strand.
GCAGTCTCTTGTACAGATCCATATCTTCATGAATGTTATTGAAAGTACTGGCATCTCAAGGTATCAGTGAAATACCTGAATTACTGAAGTCCTCTCTGCAGACCTTCACTTTACAGCCTTTGATCACATAGATGGTTTTTCTAGTCAGTTCTGGTCTTGTCATTATGTGAATTAGGAAACGACCACGGGAGCAGGTTCTCCATTGCACAGTGGCATCCATGTGAACTCAGTGTTCCTTCTGACTGCTGGGTGAGTGCCTGCTAGATGAACTGAAAGCGACAGCTCAGCTCCATTTTGAGTTATATTTGCAAACATCATCTTTACTTGAAAGTATTTTGTTTTTTAAAATTCTGGATAGTCAAAAGTCAAATATATCCAAGTATTCAGAAATTTAAGAAGATTTAGGCTCCTGTTTGGAAATCTCAGCTTCACTGTTCTTTCTGCATATAAGTTTTATCCCTTGGTGGTAGGAAAAAGCAGTGAGTAATGCCATACATGGACTTAAAGTTCGGTCTGAGGCCAGAAATTTAACTGGTCTGTATTCTCCCTTGGATTCAACATTTCAATACAGGCAAACACATACTGACACCTTAAGAAATAATACAAAAGAAATCCATCCCTCCAGCTTTCCAAAACTCTCTCCGGGGTAAATGCAGGAGATGCCGAGAGCCTACATAATGAAAATATCTTTGGACATTATAACCACTCGATCCCAACGGCAAGAGTGGGAAATAGAATTTATGAAAAGAGCAGCAGTGGGGAAGTATGATGGTTCTGATAGAACTATAATCACCTCGCATTTTATGGGGTGTTTTGCACAAATAGCAAATAAAAAGGGAATTATGAGCACTGTCATGAAGTGCAGATGCTTTGAGTTTAAATGGCATGGGCTGTAGTTTTCCACAAGACCATGAATCCAGATGTTGTAAAGAAAGTCATGAAACCAAGTAAAGCCAGTGTCTGTCGAAGGCACTTAACATTATAGGAGTTTGATTATCCTTTATAGAATCACAGAACATTAGGGATTCATAGAATCATTAGGGATTGGAAGAGACCTGTAAAGATCATCTAGTCCTCTGGTTCACAGGAGCTGGGCTTTCCCAGTGCTCAGATTAGGAAACATCCTGCTAATTATAAACTACAAATTATAATTCATTAGATGAAATTACACTACTGGCCAGAAGAATCATTTAATCTTGGATTGAAAATGTGCTGTAGCCACAGGCAAGAATAGTATTGGGGATGAGTTTACCCGTGTGAAGCTCTGATGACTAACGCAGAGCTAGCAATATACGGAAAGAAAGAATATAAACCCTTCAAAATGACTTTCATTTTTGTCACATTTATCTGCCATCTGCCACAGATAAGCTCTACTTGCTGCCTTCATAGTTTTATGATTCATGGGATCATTTTACTCCTCAGTGAGTCTGAAGTGGACAGTTTGTGTAGAGTAGATTTCAAGGGAAGAGTCTAGGTTTTCTTGTGGGGATGTCTTCTGGGAGAAGGCAACATTGCTTATTGCTGCAAGCCTGGCCTGCCTTGAGCAAGGTTTACTGGTAAAACTGAACAAGGTGGGTGACAGCCTACACTGCTGTGATGTAAAAGACAGCAGTCCAGCAGAGGGGGACCCGGGGTTGTAATTGACAGGAAGATGAATATGAGCCAGCAGTGTGCCCAGGTGGCCAAGAAGGCCAATGGCATCCTGGCTTGTATTAGAAATAGTGTGGTCAGAAGGAGTAGGGAAGTTACTGTCCCCCTGTTTTCATCACTGGTGAGGCCACATCTTGAGTAGTGTGTCCTGTTTTGGGCACTTCAAACTCAATACGAGAGAGATGCGGAGGTGCTGGAGCAGGTGCACAGGAGGGCAACTAAGCTGGTGAAGGGCCTGGAGAATAAGTCTTATGAGGTAAGATTGAAAGAGCTGGGGCTCTTTATTTTGAGGAAAAGGAAGCTGAGAGGAGACCTCATCACTCTCTACACCTACCTAAAAGGAGGTTGTGGAGAGGTTGGTGCTGGTCTCTTCTCATAAACAATTAGTGACAGAACAGGTTCAAATTACAAGCAGTTTAGACTTTATATTAGCAAGAATTTTTTCACAGAAAGGGTGGTCAGGCACTGTTATGGGTTTCCCAGGAAGGTGGTTGAGTCACCATCCCTGGATGGGTTTGAAGGTCATTTGGATGAGGTGTTGAGAGATGTGATTTAGAAGTGAACTTGTAAGGGAGGGTATATGGTTGGACTTGATCCCAGGGGTCTTTTCCAACCAGAGTGATTCTATGAAAAGAAAGTAAAAGCTATCTGAATGCTTTTACTCACTAATATTAGTCATGTATCAGCAATTGGTGAGCAGTTATTAGTAACAAGTAAGTAATATTAGTAGTATTAATAACCCTAACACTTTTGAACCTTTTTGTATTGCATTTCTGCAAACACTTGACTACGTGCCTTTTAATTACAAGAATATACTGGAACTTTTAAAATATTAAAGTTGCCTAAAGGAACAAGATTAAATGAGCAGTTTCTTTAGAAGACTCAGAGGCTGTAATGCAAAGTAAATAAAACCCCACCCAGCATAACCCAAATTTAGAGGTGTTTGGTGATATTTATTAGACATACTACCTTTATTTCATGTCTTATGACCTCTCCTCTGACCTCCTTTCACCTTGACGTGGGATTTTAGAGACGCACATTTGAGCTCAACTACTCTGTTTATGTCCCTGCCACCAGTATGAGCAGAAGTAAAATTAAGTTAGGAAACTGCTTTCAAAAAGTCCTTTCGTTTCTTTTTATGGAAAGACTTTGTGTCTTATCTGGTGAAGACAAGTCTCACTTATGAGACTTGATCTAGGTGATCCTGCTGTGGCAGGGGGATTGAACTAGATGATATTTTGAGGTCCCTTCCAATCCCTGATGTTCTGTGATCCTGTATGCAGTTCAAATCAAAGCTGAGGTCTAGCTGTATCGTGTGCCCCTCTACTCAGTCTTCCTCAGAGCCGTTCCTCATTCTCTGCTGCTTCCATTAAATCATGATAACAGACATTTCTGTCAGGGACAGAACTTATATTAATACAATTTTTTTCTTAAACTTGTAACCTTAAATAATGTGCAAATTTAAAAGTGTTTTGTTTAGGATGTTTTGTTTAACATGTGTGATGCTTAGGTATTTTTTAAGAAGTGTTGGGATGAGTGTTGGAGGCTTTTTTATTCCAGTATTCCCACTGTCTTGATTTATCCTACCATTGTGAAACATTCTTTGAGCTGTCTATCACAGTGAAACCAACTAGATTTTAGAGATCTTAATGCAGCATGTCTGGTGCTTAAGATGCAGCTCAGCACTACACTAAGGAGTTTTCGAGTTACAGCCGGTGTCGTATCTCAGCCTAGCTTTGTGCTTCTCCCTACCTCTTCAGCTTTCATTTCTGTATGGCTCAGGAATGACTGGCTTTGTTGTAAGACAGCTGGTGCCTTCAAAACATGCAGACACATCCCCCAGCCTCAGTGCAGCAATTTAAAGTCTGTACCACAGGTTCCTAGAAAAATGTAGATGGAAATCAACACCCAGAGGGCATCAGCTTCAGTCCTCCCAACCGAGAACAGAGATACCCTTGAAGTTGGATCCATTTCCAAGGTTTGGTCTGGTAGCTCAGGTCCTTGTCCAGCCAAGCTTTCAGTATTTCAAAGGCTGGAGATTTCACAGCCTCTCTAGGCTTCATTCCATGCTGAGCTGCTCACACTGTGCAGCACTTTGCTCCAGCGCCCGAAGCAATCTTCCTTGCTTTAACGCGTGTCCCTCGACTCCGGCCAGTTCACTGTCACCTCTGAGAACAATCTCTCTTCTTTAATTCACCATTAAATTGCCCTTTCTCTACTTCCTCCTGGTCCTAGGAAATACCTGAGCATAATTTTCCAATTTTGCTTCCATTATTGAGGAGAGGAACAGATTGATTCCTCACGTTGTGTTGCAATAGGGGCTGCATGAGAACAAGAGACAGAAACTTTGTCAGTCGCACTGGTGAAACCTGGGACAACCCTAGGACCTAATTTCTCCGCTCAGGGTAGGGTGGCTCCTACAACAATCTCTTTCTAGAGCACAGTTATTCCTTGTGGATTGGTAGAGTAATAAAACATAATGAACCATGGGTCTGTATCAACAAAGTACTTATTAAAGTTCTGAGACACTGACATCTTGCAGTCAGCTGCTTCCCTCATGACTCTTGTGTGTTTTAATAATCTGCACTGTTTTTATTTATCATGAAGAGCTACTCTCAGACTGCCTTAAAAAAAATGACCAGGAGCATAATTCGTTGAGCATTACCTAGGGTTTTTTTGGTTTAATTAAAAATACTTGAACAATTCTAACGAAAAAGGCCAGAGAATATTAGTCAAAGGAGAGTCTATCTACAAAAAGCAATTGCTCGTTTGATGTGGGCAGCTCAGGTTAAGTACCTCAGAGGAACAGCCACGTTTTAAATCTGCCCAAACTACTATTTCTAAAAGGAAGAAGGATTTTTTCACACACTAGATTCAGTAAGATCTAAATATATTCTCCTCATTGCTTTACCTGAGGTGTAATTACCACACTACCTTTTTGAATTCAAGGAGCTGTCACTTAAATGTGCTTTAAGCCAAAGACTGCACACAAACACCTCCAGACTGACTTATTTTTTCACTTATAAGTGTAGTTTGCTGATAATAAAAAATCATCTTCAGGGAAAAGCCTGAAGACACTGAAGCTGTAGGTTATAGCGTGGCAAGCAGGCAAAAGGGTTTATACCTACATATATATATAAAATATATAGAATATTATATATTATTCAATACTATAAAATATTACATATATTAGTTACATAATATCATGAGATTAATATTATATATTATGTTAAAGATACAAAAATGTATTATATATAAAATATGTAGTGTTTTTAAAATGTTTAAATATATAAAATTTACACAATATGATATTTAAATATGGTATCTTTAATGTTATATACTATATTGAATATGCAAATAACATCAAAGATTTATATTGTATATAGATTTGATATATATCTACATCTATATCAAATCTTCTCCCAGAAGTTTCCATAACACTTGAGGAAATACTAAGAGTGTGTGTGTGTGTAAGGATTTGGTGTCTGTGCAGATTTTATAACAACTAGTTAATAAACTATGGCCATCTCTGGTGTTGAACAGGTTATCTGGTCAACAGGGCATGTGACACCTTGCTGCAGCTTAGGATGGACTAGGGATGTAATTCTCCCCCTCTGCTGGGCATTGGGGGGGCATCTCCTTGAGTACTGGGGGCTGTTCTGGGTCCCTTACTTTGGGAAAGAGAAGAGCAATGAGGCTGGAGAAGGGTCTAGAAAGAAAGTCTGCTGAGGAGACACTGAGGGACCTGGGAGCAGGAGTTAGCCTGGAGAAGAGGAGAGTCAGGGGGGACTTTCTCCCTCTCTACAACTGCATAAAAGGAAATTGTAGTCAGGTGGGGGTCAGGCTCTTCTCCCAGGCAAGTAGTGCCAGGACAAGAGGGCAGGATCTGAAGCTGCCAAGATTAGGTTGGATGTTAGGAAGCCCTTCCTTTATAGAAAAGGTGATCAGAGCCTGGAAGGAACTGCCCAGGATGGTGGTGGAGTCCCCATCCCTGGAGGTGTTTCAGGACAGACTGGATGTGGCACTTAGTGCCCTGGTCTAGCTGATTGTGGTGATGCTAGGTCACAGGCTTGATGATCTTAGAGGTCTTTTCCAGCCTCAATAATTCTGTGAAAACAGAGACTCTTTTTGTCAGGAAAGGTAGGAAGAAAAATATTATCTGAACAGAAATCAAAAGCAAGATGAGTATTTGCAGATAGTTCTGCAAAGGAAGTTCTTTGGTTCCAAAGGGTCTGTCTTTCTCTGTTGTTGTTAATCTTTTTCAAAACAGGAGCACCTCTGCTAATGTAAAACCTCAAAATACTGTAAGGGGAAACTTGTGTTACTTAACAGGGACTGGCAACAACTAGAATTATAAATCCATATGTCTTATGGACACTGTGTTATATCTATCCTCAAAAAATGAACCTGTACAAGCGCTACAGAGCTGTTTCCTAATACCCAGTCTTCCAAGCTTTGATTTGGGTCTCATCATGATGCGCTTAATTAAATTCTATTGCTTTTTAAAGTGTTGTTGCTGGAAGTGAGGAAGGAATAGTGTAGACTGCATAGTCTTAGTTTTGCTGATAAGGACCTTTATAGCAAGAGCAGTGAGTATAAGAGCGTGACAATACTCACGTCGTCACCCCATGCCCTGACCCTAGTGGCCCAGATCAAACAGACAAACTGATTGCAAAGGGAGCACCATCTCCCAATCTAGCAGAAGAGAGGCTACCCGTGCCAAGAGGTAACCATGCAGACACAAACGCAGTGCTTTGAAGCAGGCAGTGATTGCACCCACTTCAGAGCCAGCAGTTACATGGCACGATGCCCATTCTGGCAAGGTTTGCCTGTAGGACAAGCAAAGACACAGTGACTCTTGCAAGGAAGAAATGAGGATCCGCAGCAGATGATGCAAACGATTTGTAAAGCAGAGGGTTTATCTGTAACGTGGTCTGCTCGGTGATGATGCTTTTGGAAACAAAAGTTATGTTCAGAATAGCTAAATATCTGAATTATATAATTGACTGCCATTCACCTGAGTATCATAGAATCATTAGGGATTGGAAGGGACCTCGAAAGATCATCTAGTCCAATCCCCCTGCCACAGCAAGATCACCTAGACTGTGGAGTGTTTAGTTGTTTTGAATTAATTAATTGTGAACAAGAATGCAAAATTCACCATGTTTTTTCATCCCACTTTATTTCAGTCTGTTTAGCTCAGCCATCTCTATTTTCACTATATGAGCAAAAATGAACAATCCCCTTGTTGCTGTTTTCCTTTTCACCTGCCCTATCTTCAGACATATTTTCAAAGTTATAAGAAAGTTTACTGAGTGATTGAGCTGGACAAATTATCTTCTCTGATTTGATTAGTGGTATCGATACATAAAATTTCTAAAGGGATAGTAAGTTTCACTGGAGAGTAGGTTTAAGTGGTTTTATGTGAGATCATCCCTTGCAGATGAGGTATGGATTTGCACATCAATCATAGAATCATTCAAGCTGGAAAAGACCCTTGGGATTATAGAGTGCAACCATCAACCCTACTCTACAAGTTCACCCCTAAACCAGATCCCCCAACACTACATCTAAGTGATTTTAAACCCACCCAGGGATGGGGACTCAACCACCACCCTGGGCAGCCCAGTCTAGTGCCTGACCTCTCTCTGGGGAAAAAATTCATCATGATGTCTAATCTAAACCTCCCCTGCTAAAGCTTGAAGCCCTTCCCTCTGGTTCTGTCACTAATTACGTATGAGAAGACACCAACATCTCTACAATGTCCTTTTAGATAGTTGTAGAGAGCCATAAGGTCTCCCCTCAGCCTCCTCTTCTTCAAACTAAATAGCCCCAGCTCTCTCCATCTCTCTTCCCTTCACCAGCTTAGTTGCCCTTCTCTGCACTTGCTCCAGTACCTTGATGTCTCCCTCGTACTGATGGTGCCCAAAACTGGACACAGTAGTCAATTGTGCTTGCTTGCCCTAGGTTTCTGGGTCATGATGCAGTTCCTAAGTAACTGGTATTTGTGTACATCTCACTTCTGAATAGCCAACCTTAGACACGAAGAAGTAGCATGACTCATAAAATGCCAAGTATGGTTCCCCTAACGAGGTGCTCAGAGTCTGTAATCACTTCTGAAAATCCTGGTCCATGCTTAATCAATTTTACTAGACACAGTAAAATGTCAGGATTTACTACTACCAGTTCTATTTCCCTACAATGGGACATTAAATCATTATCTCTTGATTTATAACCCATCAGATATAACTTCATTTTTCATGCAAGAAACTCAATAAAACCCAACTTTAGCTGCAGGTATGAAAATTGATCAAATGAGCCCAAACAAATACAATGTGATGAATATTTAGTTAGCATTTACTTTCTCAATCTTTATGGAAAACCCATATGAGGTTCAGAGTTTCTTATAAATTCTTAGGAGATTGACATTATTATTTGCACTCATATTTAGGATTAGAAAATTTTTCCACAGGATGGTTATTGCAGTGTGATATGAACTGTGAGATTCCACAAGCTCTTGCTGCTGGTATGGTTCAGACCCTGGCTCTCTTCAAGTAACTACTTCTGTTCACAGAACTGGTAGTTCCCAGCAGAAAAGGACCTTGGTAGACAGCTGGCTTAATATGAGCCAGCAGTGTGCCTGGATGGCCAAGACGGCCAGTGGGATCCTGGCTTGGATCAGGAATAGTGTGGTCAGCAAGAGAAGAGATGTTATTGTGCCCTTGTACTTGGCCCTTGTGAGGGAAGACATTGAGATGCTGGAGCGTGTCCAGAACAGAGCTACCAAGCTCATGAGAGGTTTAAAGAACAAGTCATATGAAGAGAGGCTGAGGGAGCTGGGCTTGTTTAGTTTGGAGAAGAGGAGGCTGATGTGGAACCTCATTGCCCTCTACAACTACCTGAAAAGAGAGGTGGGTGTTGGCTTCTTCTCAGGAACTAATGACAAAACCAGAGGAAAGGGTGAGAAGTTTGGGCAGGAGAGGTTTGGGCACTGGATATTAGGAATAAATTCTTTACAGAAAGAATGGTGAGGCACTGATACAGCCTTCCCAGAGAGGTGGGAACTTTGCATTTCCTCTTGCTAATTATTAATATCAATAATTTAGTAACTATTAAATACACGAATAAGACTCTTTTTGGACCATTACAGGTATATGGTTTCTTTTTGCACACAGGGAAAATACCACATAGCTTGTGTACATCCAATGAGCTCAAAACAACTAATTTAAATTGTGGATTAGTACTGTGCAAAGATGAAATTTGTGTGTTTAATAGCTCGGTATCCCAATGTACAGCTTGGAGTGTTATCTAACATGTTAATATCTCAGTTACTCAGAATCACAGAATTATTAAGGCTGGAAAAGACCTCTAAGATCATCAAGCCCAGCCTATGACCTAACATCACCACATCAGCCAGACCAGGGCACTCTGTGTCACATCCAGTCTGTACTTAAATACCTCCAGGGATGGTGACTCCATCTCCTCCTTGGGCAGTCCATTCCAGGGTCTGATCACCTGTTACGTGAGGAAGGGCTTCCTAACATTCAGCCCTCCCCTGGCAGCTTCAGGTCCTGCCCTATTGCCCTATCTTAGTTTCCTGGGAGAAGAGCTGCCTGTTTTATAGCAAGTTAATAATTTCAGTTGAACTTTATCTTTGCAAAATCTAAATATTCATGCAAAAATAAGCCTGAATATTTTTTTTCCTAATCTATCCAGTAAAAGTGTGAAATAAGTTCTCATTACAGAACCTTTGATGAATAAAGGGTCAAATGTCAGCACCACCCGTGATACGGCCTGCAAAAATGGCAATTAGGACCAAAAGCCATCAAAAACAAACCTGAGGGATTTTGCATCTACAGCTGAAGGAATCCAACTTATGAACCAATGCATCAAAACAACCCTCTGCTTTTTGGCCTCTTTTGAGGCCACACCTTGACTATTGTGCCCAGTTTGGGCAAGAGAGTTGTGGAGGTGCTGGAGCAGGTGCAGAGGAGGGCGGCTAAGGGGCTTGGAGAATAAACCTTATGAGGAAAGATGGAAAGACTGAAAGAACTGGGGCTCTTTAGTGTGAGGAAGAGGAGGCTGAGAGGAGACCTCATCACTCTCTACAACTACCTGAAAGGATGGTGTGTAAAGGTTGGTGCTGGTCTCTTCTCACAAGCAGTTGGTGATAGAACAAGAGGGAATGGGTTTAAGTTACAACAGGGTAGGGTTGTGCCTTTCCTGATGCCACCTCTCCATCTGCCCTTGGAGAATAGGTTCGGGCCACTGGATTTTGGGGATCAGGATGAGGAGGTCGAAGACATTGTCTTAACCAGGGTACCCCTAAAGAGAACCCTTACAAAAAACAAACTCGAAACCTCTAATACAAAAAAGAAGAGAAGGGTGGTGATAGTCGGCGACTCCTTTCTGAAAGGGACGGAAGGTCCTGTGTGTAGACTAGACCCTTCCCACAGGGAGGTCTGCTGCCTCCCAGGGGCCTGGGTTCAGGATATCACCAAGAGGATCCTGAACTCATTACAGCTACGGATTATCATCCGCTGTTGGTTGTACAACATGGCAGCGATGAGGCCAGTGAGAGGGGAGTTAAGACTATTAAGAGGGAATTCAGGGAACTTGGGGAACTTATTGGTGGAGTAGGTCCTTTCTCCATCATCTCAAGCTGGAATAAGTGAATTCAAACTCATTTGCATGCAGAGATATTTTTCCATCTGTGAATCCCCCAAACGCTAATAAAAGCCAGTCATGTGGCTATTTGCAGATATCAGCAAAGAAAACCAAGTTGCAAGGAGGAGTCAGAAGTGGACTTGTAATTATTGCAATGCAAGCCTATGTCACTTTTCCTCAGCTGATTTCAGGTAGCAGATGAGCGCTGAGGAAACCATTTCCCAATTTGAAATTATCCCCTGCTTCCATTATCATCTGTTTCTGCTGCTGGCCGCACCACGTTGTCATTGTTTACCCCACAATTAGATGTGCCTTTGTTTTCTCCTTTATGCTGTCTCCTCCCTGCAGATGCAGCCTTACAATGAGCTAGTCTGAGGTGCTCAGAGTTCTTGTTTCTGCTCAACATCTTGAAAAACTAAAACAAAATCTGTCCTTGCAAACCCTTCCAGGCTGACAGACACGCTGAGCATGAAGTCTGCTACATCCCAGCAGTTGTGCTGCCTAGTGATGAGGAGTCTGTCAGCTTTCTTTGCAGCTAATTTCATAAAAAGTCATCCCCATGCTGCAAGGAGAAGGTAGGGAAGCTTTTCTAATAAAAAGCCAAAGCCTGTGTGGTCTGAATAATACGGTGCTGAGCCTGTGTAATAGATAGATACATCTCCAGTAGGCGTGATCTTCTCTTTGTCTGTTTTTATAATCACACAGAACTTTAGGGTTCGGAAGGGACCTCGACAGGTCATCCAGCCCAATCTCCCCACCACAGCAGGATCACCTAGACCAAGTCAGACAGGAACATGTCTAGGCAAGTTCTGGACTTCTCCAGAGAAGGAGACTCCACAACCCTGCTGGGCAGCCCCTTCCAGTGCTCTGTCACCCTCACCACGAAGAAGTTTCTTCTCGTATTGATGTGGAAACTACTATTTTCAGCTGACACCCATGGTGCCTTGTCTGATCATTGGATGCCACTGAGAAGAGCCTGGCTCCATTCTCCTGAGGCCCTCCCTTTCCGTATTTATAAACCTTAATGGGTCACTTCTCAGTCTCCTTTTTTCCCAAGCTCAAGAGACCCAGCTCCCTCAGCCTTTCCTCATCAGGGAGATGTTCCACTCCCTTCATCATCTTTGTGGCTCTGTGCAGGTCTGTCTCCAGCAGTTTTGTGTCCTTCTGAAACTGAGTGGCCCAGAATGACACAAGATTCCAGATGTAGTCTTGCCAGAGCAGAGCAGAGGTGGAGAACAACCTCTCTTGATCTGCTAACCACCCCCCTTCTGATCCACCCCAGGATGCTGTTGGCCCTCTTGGCCACAAGAGCACACTGCTGGCTCATGGTCATCCTGCTGTCCACCAGGACCCCCAAGGTCCCTTTCTCCTACACTGCTCTCCAACAGGTCAGTTGCCAACCTATCCTGGTACCTGAGGTTGTTCTTGTCCAGATGCAAGACTCTACACTACCCTTCTTATCTTTCACTAAATTTCTCTGACCCCTTTCTGTCTTCTGTATCTTTGGGCAAGTTTGCAGTATCAGCCTTGATTTAAACAATACCTTTAATCACAGTGTTTGCATCCCGTGGGAACAATTACTGAGATGATAAAAATGGGGGTGACCATTGATGTGACCGTTTCTTCTTAGCAGAAACATTCCAGTGAGATCCAAGCAGCTCATGATTGGAATGACCCATAGAAAGCAAGTGCTGATCACATGGAGGCAGGTGGATCCTGGTCTTAGAGCAATCTGCTGCTCCCAGATTTCTATCTCTGTTGTCTTCACAAAATACAGCATTTATTCTACTAGAAAATTTAGTGCACGATGATTTTGCCTGCCAAGGTACATTCCAGTGACTATAAAGCCTCCAGCAAGGTAGGAAAATATCTCTCCAAGATAAAGGGAATAGGTTAGTGCAGTCCAGGAATTGCTAACACACACACACATGCAATTTCTTTTGCATGAGAAATCAAAAGCAAACAGAAAATGGTGAAGTGCAGTTTGACCTTAGGAAGCCCTGCATGAATTGTTAAAATAGAAGAATTCTTCACTAGATTCTTGTTTTCTTAATCAAAGTGATTCTTTGGGCAAGGAGTGCAGTTCAGTGATTAGATGAGGTTAAGGAGGGGACAAAAGCTGCAGAGAAATTTGTGTCTTCCTTCTGTGCAGGGTGTTTTTGTGTTATGGATGTTTGCTGTTATCATGGGAAACATGATTTGAACACAGATTAATGAGGCTGTGCTCAGCTAAATCTCTGTTTTCCAGAGGAAAGTGTAAAACCAGGTAGTCTCATTACTTGTAGAATCACTCCAACTAGAAAAGACCTTTGAGATCATCAAGTTCAACCAAGAACCCTACTCTACTAAGTTCACCACTGAACCATATCCTAAGCACTACATCTAAACAATCTTTAAACACATGCAGGGATGGTGACTTAACCCCCTCCCAAGCCCTGAATCCTCCTGTAGTAAAAAAATTATTCTTTATGTCCAGCCTAACCCTCTCCTGGTGCACCTTGAGACCCTTTCCTCTTGTTCTGTCACTAATTACTTGTGAGAAGAGACCAGGACCCACCTCTCCACAATATCCCTTCAGGTAGCTGTAGAGGGTGATAATATCTCCCCTCAGCCTCTTCCTCAGGGTGAACAGCTCCAGCTCTCTCAGTCACTCCTCCTAGACTTCTTGTCTCAGCCCTTGGCCAGTTTCATCACACTTCTCTGCACTCAACTTCATCATCTCTTCACCACAGTCCATAAGTTATCCTACCCCTTGCATATTACCTTTTCTTCCAGCATGGAAAACAAGGGGAATGTGATAGACACCCTTCCTTCAGTGCCCATCAACCTTTGTTTTGGCCCTTACTGGAGTGACTTGAATTCATTCAGTTAGGCTACCACTTATCCTTCTCCCTCTTTGCCTGATGAGCTTCCATTAGAAGCACAATCTCTGTTGTTATTAGCAAGCTCTGCTATCTTACATTGTCACCTTTGGAGAGATTGTGCCTTTTGACTATGTACTCTCCTGATTACAAGATTACAAGCTTCCCTTGTGAAGAGCTCCATCAGCACCTTGATTTGCTTTCTGATTTTTTTTCCTAACCATCTCAACATTTCAGTACTTGACTGGGTTTTTGTTAGCTGTGAGCTCAATCTTGAGATGCTATTCACACTTAAGCTAAGAGCTTCTTCTAGATGTACAGAGCTGCTCAGTTGTCTTTTTCACTAGGAGAAAATAAACCTCAATTTGATTCAAATGAAGAAACTACAATGCAGATACACTTTTAAAAAGCTGAAATCAAAAGTGTGTTTTACAGTTAATTCAGCACCTCTAGTCTTGCCCAATTTCAGCCTCTGGAGGAAGACTCTCCCTAATTAGAGTCCGATTGAAGGACCAGACACCTTATCTTTAATCTGTTCCAAGCACAAACATTGGAGATTGAGCTGCCTGATGCCAGTTCTGAACAGTCTGGACTTGGACAAGAATCACATCCCAATCTTAAGCAAGTGATTCAGGTTCATAGATTCACTTGGGGTTGAATTGTGGAGACCCCATAGGTCCGCATGAAAGTAGAAGTTTAGCTGAGAAGGCACAGAAATCACTAAAGTTACTAGGTGCCCAACTCAGAATAGAGGAGAGGAAAAGGAGAAAGGGAAAGAAGAGAGCTAAGAGGTCAGATCACCACTCTGGACTGCAGGTTCTGGCTCCCTTCCCCTGTCCTGCTCCTCACCTCCACAGAACTCTGGCCATCCTCTTAGATTCTCAGCAGGCAGTGGGGTGGCCGTGATAGGTGATCTTCACTTATGCAGCTCTGCAGATTTTAAGGGTCTCCAGTCCTTGTGTCAGTCTCTGATCATGGCTGCAGGCTGGGAGGGCTGGTTATGAAGCACCCCCACATCACTCCCTTTTATACTCATTGCTGGGGTGGTGTCTTTGCCCTCAACAGCATGGCATCCCAGACAAAGCAATGGCCAGTAAGTCCTTGAGATTTAGCAGGTCACCATGTTTTCAGGGCTCAAGCACAAATAGGTTGGCAGAGCTCACAAAGCTGACTGCAAGAATTCTCTCCCACCAAGTGCAGGCTTCCCCTGTTACCTAGCTCACAAATTCCTACAATCGTTTGAGCCATCTCACTTGTTGTTAACCAAGGTCTGACAGCAAGTCCACAGCAGCTGGCTCGGGTGAGAAATCCAGATATATTAATATTATGGAAATGATCCAGCTTGGTGAGGGAAGGCACTGCATCTGGATCACAGAATCACTCTGGTTGGAAAAGACCCCTGGCATCACTGAGTCCAATCATCTACCCTACCTTACAAGTTCCCTCCTAAACCATATCCCTCAACATCTCATCCAAATGATCTTTAAACACAACCAGGGACGGTGACTGAGATCCCAGGGATTGTGATGTATTCCTCAATGCTGAGAGAGACAGGTATCTGCTGTAAATTCAGATCTAGGGTAGAGAACAGATTCACAGCTAGGTGCAGACAGAAATGCCCAGAAGATATTTCCAGTTTTAATTTTAAAACGAGAAGTTTACAATTAAAAAAAGAGTTAAAACAGTCTAAACCAAAGCAATGTGTTTTCAGTCGGTTTTCGTACCATGTGACAGGCTCCATCTTTCAGAGACATCACAAGGAAAGGTTGACATTTTCCTTTTCTTAGGCATCTGAGGTGGGTTTTTCCTTCAGGTTTTTGCTTTTACTTCTGGCAGTCCCAGTCCTGAAATTCTCTAATCCATTTCAAGCATGTAATTATTCTGAGGAACCTACTGAGGCTAGAAATGGAAAAGCCTAAGGTGTGGAGGACCTGCTGGGCTGACATTACATGCCCAGCATGCAACCAGTGTTGGGAAGAGTGCAGTGTCGTGGCCAGCACAGAGCCCCCTTTGGCCACTCGCTGGAGCATCTACATCAGGGAAGGAGCAGCTGCTGCTCAGAGAGGAAGACAGTGCTGAGGGCTGCTCTATATGGTGTCAGCTTATAAAGTCTGTGCTCATTCAGCCCTGCTTGTGACGCTCGTGCTGCTTGCACTGATGAGAAATTAATGAGCACTCTCAAGGAAAGCCTTGAGAGTGGGATGTGACAGTGTTCAATTAAGTCATCAGCACTGATATTTTTCTTGGTAAATGTCCTGCTCTTCTTCTGAAATTGGCAATGAGCTTGGGAAGTGGGCTTTTAGAATTTTTTTCTCAAAAGCTTATAATATCATCAGTTAAAAAAACCCAAACTCCAGTGAAAATAATCCTTCCTCTTTTTTAATGCTATTGTCACTTCCTCGTATTACTGCTTGCAGACACCTTCTGTTCTGGTTCCCATGGGTTTATAAATGCACAGGCAAGGGAAAGATCTAGTGTATTGAATCATTCAGGTTGGAAGACACCTCCAAGACCATCATGTCCAACCACCAACTCAACCCCATTCTGCCCACTAAACCATGTTTTCAAGTGCCAGATCTACTAGTTTTTTGAACTCCTCCAGTGACAGTGACTCCACCACCTCCCCAGGCAGCCTGTTCCAGTGCCCAACCACTCTCTCAGTAAAGAACTTCTACCTAAGATCAAATCTAAACCTCCGCTGGTGCAGCTTAAGCCCATTTCCTCTCATCCTATCGCTAGTGACTTGGGAGAAGAGACCAACTCCCACCTCTCTCCAACCTCCTTTCAGGTAGCTGTAAAGAGCCGTAAGGTCTCCCCTCAGCCGCTTTTTCTCCAGACTAAACAACCCCAGTTCCTTCAGCTACTCCTCATGAGTTCAGCTCTCCAGACCCTTTACTACCTTCATTGCCCTTCTCTGGACACACTCCAGCACCTCCATGTCCTTCTTGTACTGAGGTGCCCAAAACTGAATGCAATACTGGAGAGTTCACTAGTGCTGAGTACAGGGCAACTGTTTACTTCTGTAAGACACTGGATGACTGGTTTATATTACTTTAAATACTCTTGGTATTAGCGGGACTTCCTTGCGGGTCAGTTGATGCTTCCTTGCGGCGTTGTGCACTGCCCCAATACTCCATCATCCAGAGCTGCTTTCCTACCCAGCTCAGATGAGCTAAACTAGATTTCACAGTGCATGGTAGCAGTTGGCAAATAACTGGAAGGGACTGGAAGCCTCCATTGACTTGGTCTTGGTGATCCTGCTGTGGCAGGGGGATTGGACTAGATGATCTTTCGAGGTCCCTTCCAATCCCTAATGATTGTATGATTTCAAATTGTCTGGTTCCTACGAGGCAAAAGCCAAGTTATGCAATTGCTGAAAGAAAATTACAAGGCTGTGGAATTCCTTCTCATGTCTGCAGTTGTCCATGGTCTCAACATCCTGAGTTTTAACTACTGCGTGACCAAGGGCACGTTGCTTTCACTGTGGCTCAGCTGATGAAGTAACCTGCGTGTATCCAGCCATCTAAAGTGTGAAGGTGAGGATACCCTGATGTCTCTACAGCAGACAGCAGTGAGGCCTCATTCAGAGCCCCCTGAGCAAGTCTGGGCAAAGGAAGATGAAAGTGAATAGGAATGGGAGCAAGAGTGAGGAACTTGATTTATGGGTAAAGACCAAAAACCTTCCCTTTTGCACATGACATTTTTTGTGTGAGAGAAACCACCTCCTCACTGTCAGCACATCTAGGTAGGTTTCAACCAGTGCAGAAAGCACTGGACCGGCACATTAACAAACAGCCAGAAACCACCATGACTTACGCAGGCGAAGAGGGGAGCCTGGCACAGAGACCGCTGGTGTTGGAACGTCCTTCTCCAGGAATATTGGACTTGGCAGCTCCATCTCGTCGCACCCCACATTGCACAGCCTTGAGCAGAGGTCTGGAGAGTTAATCAGAATTTGTTCCTCTACAAACCCTGGCTCCAGAGAGCTGAAATTCAGAACTGCTTGTCATGAAAGTGTTGAACTTCCCAGCTGCAAATTTGTGCTAGACAAGAGCCAAGAAACAGGGGATAAGAGATCATAAGCAAGCAAATCCTGTTGTGAGGAGAAAGGCACTGTCATATCCCATTTACTACTACATGCCTAGTCCTGTTTAACGTGCTTCCATCTCCTTGAGAGATCAAAGTAATCGTTACAGGGGCTGGAGCACAGAAACACTTAGCAAGAACTGATCTATATGCTGCTGCTGTGGCCGTGCTTGTGTGGCAAAGTCGTGTCTGCACTCAGCTGTGTTTTTAGCAACATATTTTGGGAAAACTAGGGAGCTTTCCCATATGAGAGTGAGCAGGAAAGCTGTGCGTATCAATAGAACGAGGGAATGGCAGAGCAGCCCCCCAGGGGATCCCTATGACAGACTCGGCCAGTTCTGATTCTATGACTTGGTCTAGGTGGTCCTGCTGTGGCAGGGGGATTGGACTGGATGATCTTTCGAGGTCCCTTCCAATCCCTTATGATTCTACGTGTTGTGGGCTACTCAAATTTTCTGAAAGTGAAAAATCTCAGCCACCCACATTGTATTTCCCTTCTAGGCTACAGAGGGGCATGTTGCAATCGAGCTTAGCAGAGAGCATCCAAGCTGGGCTATGATTCATGATTAGTTGCCAGGTTTACTCATATAGACCATGTTGTGCAGAAGCTTTAGCTGTTGAAGTCCTGCTCTCTTCATGGGAGATTACAGATGCAAATATTATTTGCATCTACATTATTTGTGGATATGGACAGAGCCATCTATCAGTTATCTTTAGTCTTCCTATGAGGATGGGCTGTTCAGCCTAGAGAAGTGGAGGCTCCGGAAGGACCTTACAGCAGCCTTCCAGCACATGAAAGGTGCCTATAAGAAAGCTGGGGAAGGGCTTTCTAACAGAGCTTGTAGTTATAGGACATGGGGAAATGGCTTTAAGCTAGATGAGGGGAGATTTAGATTGGCTATTAGGAGGAATTTCTTTATACTGAGGCTGCTAAGGCACTGGAACATGTTGCCCAGGGAGGTTGTGGCTGCTCCATCCCTGGAAGTGTTCAGCACTAGGCTTCATGGGGCTTTGATCAAACTGCTCTGGTGAGAGGTGTCACTGCCTGTGGCAGGGGGGTTGAAAATAGATGAACTTTAATGTCTCTTCCATCCCAGATCATTCTGTGATTCAGCATTCACAGACCTGTCCTAATACATGAGTCTTCTTCAGTGAACAAAAGATCTTCTGAAAGAAGAGGGCCAGGAGATTTAATTAAATCAAACAGCGCTGCCAGTGCAGCTGTCAGAAACTACAGAAGAACCAGACTTGTGTAAGCCTGGGGAATCAGTGAAGTATCTCATGGCTAACAAAAACCTTTGTAATCATAGGTTTTTTTAAAAAATCAAAGCAGGAGGGCAAAATGTCTAAATCAAATTATTTTACTCTGATTTTATCTATCATCTTGGATGTGAAACTGATGGATGTTCTTCTCGCAGGCAAAATTGTACATGTAATGAAATCACTTACAGTACCTGGGAGCAGACAGAGGAGACCTCATAGACCACAATTGCAAAATCCAGTCTATTTGAGATAATGCTTAATACACTTGATGATGCTGGTGCTGATAGTTTGCTAGTAGTGTGATCCTCTACTGTCCTGAGGCCAAAGTTGTTTTTGTAAAGGAGAGAGAACAGGTAAAAGATGTTGAGCCATGTCGCTCCTGTCAGCCTATTTAATTAACATTGAGTATTAACTAAAATGTTAAGTAATCATCTCCAGTAAATGATGTAGAAGTGAGTAGGATGATCATGAGCCAGAAACGGGTGCTTGTGGCCAAGAGGGCCAACAGCATCCTGGGGTGGATCAGAAGGGGGGTGGCTAGCAGATTGAGAGAAGTTCGCCTCCTCCTCTACTCTGCCCTGATGAGATGACATCTGGAACGTTGTGCCTGTTTCTGGGCCCCTCAGTTCAAGAAGGACACAGGACTGCTGGAGAGGGTCCAGCGCAGAGCCACAAAGACGATGGAGTAGAGCATCTCCCTGATGAGGAAAGGCTGAGGGAGCTGGGTCTCTTGAGGCTGGTGAAAAAGGAGACTTGAGGGATGACTCTGCACTACATTATGTTTATAAATATGTGAAGGGCAGGTGTCAGGAGGATGGAGCCAGGCTTTTCTCAGTGGCATCTAATGATAGGACAGGGGGCAGTGGGTGTCAGGTGGAAAATAGGAGGTTCCACATAAATAGGCAAAAGAGCTGCTTCACAGTGAGGGTGACAGAGCACTGGAAGGGGCTACATGGGAGGCTTGTAGAGTCTCCTTCTCTGGAGACATTTAAAACCTGCCTGGACATGTTCCTGTGCAACTTGATCGGGGTGATCCTGCTGTGTCAGGGGGACTGGACTGGATGATCTTTCAAGGTCCTTTCCAGTCTCTAATGTTCTGTGATTCTGTGAATACGCTTCAGCTAGACAAAATTCAGTGAGGTACGTTCGTGCATTCCTGTCACACAGTAATGCTCTAGTGGCTCCAGGTTTTCAAGTTTCTCTGCTTTCATTTTCTGTTCATACTGGTTAAGCCCCATTCCTCAAGATCAAGTCTGGGTTCATCATTGTAACTCTGATCCTAATAAATGTTAGATACAAGTACGTTTTTCCATAAATTCTCTTTAATTTATTGAATTTCATTTTGTCAGATGATGTCAGATAATTTGTGAGGCTGGTTGAACACTGAAATACGTTGCCCAGGGAGCTAGTTGAGGCCCCATACCTGGAGGTATTCAAGGTGAGGCTTGACAACCCTCTGGATAATCTGACCTAGTTGAGGATGTCCCTCCTCACTGCAGGGGAATTGAACTAGATGACCTTTGGAAGTCCCTTCCATCCCAGGCAATTCTATGGTTCTATAAAAGAAGTGCTCAGACCTCTGCTAGAAAACCTTTTCGCAGATCAATTAAAACAACACTCTGCTTGGCCACAAGACTTCCATTCTATTGACAATGTTTGCTGCAATTTCCTTTTATTGCATAAAAACAGATGAATTTTCAAAAGTCATTATCTTCATCAAAGCCAACCTGTTCTAATTAGCCATACTTCACTTCAGGAATAGTTGATGCTCATTTGTTTCTGGTGCCATCTGCTTTTACTGCTACAATAGATGTTAGTGGGAAATTGGATATGGTAATGCTCCTTTCTGCCTCTTGTGTACCAAGAACTTATGCAAAAGTCTGAAAAGCAGGTTTTCTCTATCTGAAAAGCAGATCAAAATAAAGGGGAAAACAATGATGCAAGCAAAATTGATCCAGCTTTCTCTGATAACTGGCTGTTCTAAGCATTTTGAACTTGTTTTGCATTTTATTTCCCAAATACCTTGTAGCAGTCAAAGGCCAATGGGAAAATGTCAGGTTATCAATTTTTATTACTTCCAGAGGGTAAATGCTTTACTGTCTGTGTACACTGTTAGCTTTCCTCTATAGACCGATGAGGATCAAATTGCCTTTGATGAGAAAGCAATTTAAAAGTGAAACTCTACTCATTTGGTTCTGCTTCAACACATATTCAAGCTGTTTCTGCTGAACATCAAAAATTGTATTGCAAATTTTCATTTGGGTTATTAAATGGAGAATCTGTAGTTGTCCTTTCCATTTAAAGGACACAGCCTATTGCAGTTGAACTGTGCTAATGTAGTCAAGGCTGTCAGAAGAGCAGGGCTTCCAGTAGGAGTAGGGAGTTGATTGTTCCTCTGTACTTGGCACTGGTGAGGCTGCACCTTGATTACTGGGTCCAGTTTTGGGCACCTCAGTATGAGAGAGACATTGAGGTGCTAGAGCAAGTGTATAGAAGGGCAATAAAGCTGGGGAAGGGCCTGGAGAACAAATCTTATGAGGAGAGATTGAAAGAGTTGAGGCTGTTCAGTTTGAGGAAGAGGTGCTTAGGGAAAACTTCATCGTTCTCTACAACTATGTGAAAGGACATTGTAGAGATGTTGGTGCTGGTCTCTTCTCACAGGTAGTTAGTGACAGACCAGAGGGATGGCCTTCAAGCTTCGATAGGGGAGGGTTACACTGGACATCAGGAAGAAAGTCTTCCTGGAGAGAGTGGCCAGACACTGGACTGGGCTTTCCAGGGTGGTGGTTGAGTCACCATCCCTGGATGAGTTTAAAAGATGCCTAGATGTGGTGTTGGGGGTTATGCTTTAGAGGTGAACTTTTAGAGTAGGGTTGATGGTTGGACTCAGTGATCTCAACAGTCTCTTCCAGCCTGAATGATTCTACGATTCTAGTCTATGAAGAATAATCTAACTCTTAAATATGATCATTTTCCTGTAGCTCTTGAGTAGATGACGCGTTGTCTTCTCAAATGAGTGTAAGCTCTTTTGAACCTTCATGGCCAGACTATTTTCCACGTTTTTATCATCATTCTCATTCTTGTGTCAAAAAGAAAACAGAACGAGGGCAAAATGTCTCTGGCTTAATATACTGTAGTGTCAGAAGTTATGATCAATATTAGAAAAGAGGGGACGCTGACTACTTTGGAAGCCGTTTCCTATATTAAAATGGGCAAAGTGAATAATGAAAACTAAATAGCTGCCTGTGGAAGCCTGAATAGGATGGTCTCACTTTATGTGGCATGGCAAAACAATTATATCTCAAAATTAATATAAGTTTTAAGACAGGACTCATTCAGCAGAGACTATGTTGAGCTCAACTACAGCATAGTTCAGCCAAGGGGCAAGGACTTCATCATCCTCGTTGTTTTACAATGGACTCCTTTCAGCATCTCCGTGTTCTCCTTGAACTGAGGGGTCCAGAGGTGGACACAATACTCCAGATGTGGTCCCACCAGTGCAGAGTAGAGGGGGAGAAGAACCTCTCTCAATCTGCTGACTATCCGCCTTCTGATCCACCCCAGGATGCTGTTGGCCTTCTTGGCCACAAGAGCACATTGCTGGCTCATGGTCATTCTGCTGTCCACCAGGACCCCAGGTCCCTTTCTCCTATACTGCTCTTCAACAGGTCAATCTCCAGCCTATACTGGTACCTGGAGTTGTTCTAGCTGGTTTAGTTTTACCTGCAATGTATTTGAAGAAGCCCTTTCTGTTGCCCTTGACTTCTCTTGCAAGGTTTAATTCCAAGGAGGCCTTGGTCTCTCTGCCCCTCTTGAACCGGGGAGCCCAGAACTAGACACAATAGCCCCTCATGCTTTTCAAGATGGTATTAAAAATGCCAAGGTTTGTCCAGGTTCTAGGCTGCCTAGGGAGAGGGACAAGCTGAACGTGTAGCTGAAGGGCATATAGTGTTAAAAAGGATGATGAACTGTGCAAAACCAGTCATGGATCAGGACATAATTGTGCTGAGTAATCGCAAAACCTGACAGGTACCAAGCCAGATGAATTCCCCAGCTGCAACATGAACATGCAATATCTAACCTGCTGTGAATCTATTATTACATATTTGAATAACTAGATGGTGCCTTCCTACAGTAAATAGCCAGCTTCCAAGGCAACAAGCTAGATCTTCTGAAGGGTAGGTTCTGTTTTCCTCAAGCAGCTTTTGAACTCTGAGCACAGATTTGTTTGTAACAGTTTATTGATCTAATGATAGGACAAGGGATCTAATGATAGGACAAGGGGCAATGGGTGTGAGCTGCAACATAGGTTACACACAAGTAGGAGAAGGAATTTCTTCACAGTGACAGAGCACTGGAACAGGCTGCCCAGGAAGGTTGTGGAGTCTCCTTATCTGGAGACGTTTAAAACCCACCTGGACATGTTCCTGTGCGACTTGATCTGGGTGAGACTGCTCTGGCAGGGGCATTGGACTAGATGATCACCTGAGGTCCTTTCCAATCCCTAATGTTCTGTGATTCTGTGATGATGGAATTGAATAGTCAAATTATAATTAATATGGGATTAAAATCATTGCATCATCCTACCTCATTCAGTAAAATCCACTTTTGCTTTACTATCTGCATTGAAATCTTCTTTCACTCTGTTTTGTTTCTTTGAGAAAACTCAGTTCAGTCAGGGCAGTTCTGCACCTTTACAGTTAATGAAACATTCTGGGCTTTCCTTCAGCATCAGTTTTCACCAACAGCAGGGAGAGAGTCGGTTATGTTACACCACCACCTCCACCAACCCAACAACAAGCTGTTGCTGATTGAACCTGTCAGGTGGATGTCTTTGTGATTCTGAGATTTTATATGAAAGGCCAGCGTGAGCACCTCAAGGCTGCTGGAGTTTGTCAAAGTGCAATGAAGCTTCAGCTTCCAGAGCCGCGCTGAACATCCTGGGAAGCGCTTGGTGATTCAGGGCACGCAGCAGCCTGTGCTGACAGCATTTGTGCACAGCACAACCAGCGTTGTTAATTACTGCTTGGCGAGGCAGTGCTGCTAGAACAAGCCCAGGGAGGTTTCTGGCTTGGACTACCACTTTGAATTTGCCATAGAACGGCATTAACCAGCGGCCTCTGCTCAGGTTTGCACATGGGGCTGTTTTGGCTTGAGGTTTTTTTGTTGATTTGTTTTTATCCTGCACTCTTTTGTATCTAAATGTTTACTTCCATCAAGAGTGTTTTTAGTCTTCTCAAAACCAATGCCTAATTACTGAGACTTTGCAAAAACCACGCTATCTTTAACAGCTTCTGCTGAATGCAGAGGGCATCACTGTCTTAATTTTGCTAACCTTACAGTGAAACACAGAGCATTAGGGATTGCAGGGGACCTCGAAAGATCATCCAGTCCAATCCCCCTGACACAGCAGGATCACCTAGACCAAGTCACACAGGAACATGTCCAGGTGGGTTTAAATGTCTCCAGACAAGGAGACTCCACAATCCCTCTGGACACCCTGTTCCAGTGCTCTGTCGCCCTCACAGTGAAGTTCCTTCTCCTGTTGATGTGGAACCTTCTCTGTTCAAGCTCACACTCATTGCCCCTTGTCCTATCATTAGATGCCCCTGAGCAGAGCCTGGCTCCATCCTCCTGACGCCCACCCTTCACATATTTATAAACATCAATGAGGTCACTCCTCAATCTCCTTTTCTCCAAGGTAAAGAGACCCAGCTCCCTCAGCCTTTCCTCATAAGGCAGGTGTTCTACTCCCTTCATCACCTTCCTGGCTCTGCACTGGACTCTCTCCAGCAGTTCTGTGTCCTTCTTGAACTGAGGGGCCCAGAACTGGACACAGATGTGGTCTCACCAGGACAGAGTAGAGGGGCAGGAGAACCTCTCTCCATCTGCTCACCACTCCTCTTCTGATCCACCCCAGGATGCCATTGGCCTTCTTGGCCACAAAGGCCCATTGCTGGCTCATGGCCATCCTGCTGTCCACTAGAACCCCCAGGTCCCTTTCTCCTACACTGCTCTTCACTGGCATCAATTTGATGTAATCTAGTAAGCCATCCACAGTCAGCTCGAGAGTCTGGAACGTGCATTGATGGGAGCTTTGCTTTCACATCAGTTTTCTATACTCAAAGGTGAGGATTGGATGCTCCTAATATCTATAGGCACTTGAGGAAACCATGATCCAAATTAAAGATAAATACAGTCTCATTTTCCAGGAAAACAAAATAGCAAGGAGGTTTGGGATCAGACCACAAAGCAAACAGTGAACTCATTTACTGTTCACTGTTCAGAACCACTACCATCCCTCCACATCGATTTTCCTTCACAGTGACACGCTCCTCGTCATTGACAAGTCTATTCCAAACAGCAAAACCTCTTTCACAAGTGTTCAGCTCGTGTTCCTCTTGGGCTTCAGTAATGCCTGCTGTGCTTTAATACGAGGAACTCGGAGATTCTCCCTGACAGACCTGTCTGATTTGCTGATTATCTGAGATGCTCGCTCAAACACCAACAGAAAAATTAACTCCTTGTTTTGACATGACACCTGAGGAAATAAACGTGAGCTAAAATTAAATGAGTTAGCTCTAAACTTTCCCATTTCAAGGTCAGTCATGAAAACTACTGTTTCTTCCAGCTGCCAAGGACAGTGCAAAACTCTTCCAAATCTTTTACTCTAGGTTTTTCAATTCCATCTCCAAACAAAACAACAACAGCACTAAAAATAATCACTCTGCTGTTTATGTCCGGTGGGAAACTTTAAATCCCTTTTTTCTGAAGATCTTCCCTGAATCTGGAATATTGAAATCACAATATCAGCATTTTGGATGTGGAGAAGGCTTTTCTTTCAAACTCACTTCTGTTTGAACAGGACTGTTTGCAAACGAACCCTGTGGTTCTGGTGGTAATTTTTACTCCTGAGTTTTTCATATGAAAATGGCTCCAGTTCAGGAGATGGCTAAAGCCTGGCTGATCCGAGTTCAACGTTAATATAGAGGGAGCTTCTCTTCCCACTCCCTTCTGGTCTGCTCTGTCACTCAGCATCATGTTGCTCGTAGCATCATGAGGAAAATGCGACACCAGAGCTTGGTGCTAGCGGTTGGGGAGAGCCACCTTCTTCTCACACTGTTCCGCTGGAGTGCTGTCAGGAATGTTCACGAGTGCAATACCAACTGTGGTAGGGTGGCCATCAACCACTCCCGGCATTTCCTTCCCACTGGACAAGTTGTGGTCTTCAGTTGTGGATAATTGTTTCCACACCCTGAATATTTGGTTTTTCAGTGTTAAATAGTGATTGTCACAGTGATGATTCTAAAGCCCCACTATTAGAGGACTTTAGAACAGACATGGCCATCTTGGAGCCGAGCCTTGTTAAAGGCTGGAAAAGCCTTTCCACTCTTTCCAGCTCAAGAGGAAGTGCAATCAAGGTCCATTCTGTAGGAAAAACAGCTGTGGATTGCAAAGGTGGGTCACAGTTAGACACTGGGTCTTCACAATCCAAGTTTTGTTGTAAAAATGGATGAGAAGCAATTGCACAGGGCCTGAGCAACCAAGCTGCAGGTCAACTGGTGTCAGAGGACAGGTGATGGCTGCTACTTGCTTTACCCAACACGGCTGCAATCAGAAGATGTGTGAGAACACTCTCAGTCGTTCATCTGGGAGATCAAATGGTAGTTGTGGGAGGCTGGAAGCTGGCTCCTTCTCTGGAGACATTCGAAGTCCACCTGGAAATGTTCCCCTGTGACTGGATTCAGGTGATTCTGCTGTGGTGGGGGGATTGGACTGGATGATTTTTTGAGGTCCCTTCCAATCCCTAATGTTCTGTGACTCTGTGATGCAGGTAGGAGGATGGATCCCCTGGGACTGGAGCACCACAGGGGTTTAAAGACAGGATTTTAGTCCTGACTATGTTTGAGATCAGGGGACTTTGTGAAGGGGAAAAAATTGCTTAAACTTACATGGTTTTGACTTTCAATTTAGACAGAAACGTGCCACAATATTTTATGTGTTTGGAGAACTCAGAAACTATTAATACAACAGGACAACGGGAAAAGCCTCTTAATAATCCTGAAGTTGGTGGTGTCTGAGAAGCAGGAATGACTTTTTAAACAGAGTTAGGTTTAGGCAACCTCGTCCCAAGCAAACCAGCAGAACTCAGGTGCTCTGGCAATGATTTATGGCCACAGCAGCTTGATCTCTGGTGAAAATCAAGGGAAAAACAGAGCTTCTCAGTTCTCTAGAGCAATTATAGGAACACGTGGCTGACTCATTTGTCATGATTTGGCCCTGTCTGGTGGAGAGAACCAAGGAACTGCAGACATAAACCCAAGAAATGTTAACATTCAGCTGGACAAAACCATGAATAGAAAGGTTCACGTGTGAGACCTCCAGAAGAAACAATAGAGAGGGTTGAAAAGGTGGGTCTGTACTGACAAACCTTGGTCTCCATGTCACACAGCAGTGACACTGGCCAGACAATTCCCATGTCTGATGCTTATAAAGGAGTGTGACAAAGGAGGTTGAATTAAACTAACTATTAGCTTCACTTCCATAAGTTTTGCAGTGAATTCTGTTATCTCAGTTTCCTAAACCACATCAATTAGCAAGTTGTGATTTAGTTCCCATTGAGATTTGTTTTTTTATGTTACCTGGTCAATCAGGATTTAGCTGCTATCAAGAACTTTGGCTTTCCTGGGGTCAGATTATTTCACCTTTTTCATTTTTCCTATAAACTCCATCCTGGACCTGGGATCTTGTTCATCAAAATGGGTTTAATCTCTAGGGAGAAAAGTGCTCTCCAGCTCCAGTGCAAACGTGACAAAAACAAAACCCCTGCTCACTGCTTTGCTTTTCTAAATAGAAATCATTTGTTATCTGTGAAAAACATTTCTGGTGGCAATCTGGAGCTGTCTGAAGCAGCAAAACAGAAGACCTAATGTTCCAAACCATCAGGACTGAAGACGTCTGAGGAGCCATCTTTCACCTCAGGTATTCCTGTGGAGCCAGCAGCTACACGGCTTCCAGAGAAGCATCTTCCAAAGGTTTATCATTGCTGAAAGCCAAAGATGACAGCCCTGAGTCTCTTCCCCGTGCACCCGTGTTTATTTCAGATGAAATAAATATTTCACTGCTTTGAAACACTGAAAGGTCAGAGGGGTTGCACCGGGGCAAGCAGCATGTCACTGCTGGAAGGATAAAGAGTCTTGGTGAGAACAAGTCATTTCATTCCCAGCCTCCTGCAAGTCAGAGGGAAAGATGGCACAGCGTTTTCGTGACTATGCCATGGGAGCTTAGGAGAACCAGTTCACACAGAGGAAAAGAAGAAGGAAAACAACTACCGCGGCTGTGGCGGTACCTGCTGTGGGCACAAGCAGGAGCAAATATATGTTAACAAAGGGTTGGCGTGATGTGAGATCTGGAAGCGAGCTGGCAGCTGGAGATCGGTCTGCACCAGTGAGGACCAGAGACCTCCACCAGGGGAAAAAACCTGAATATTCTGAGTGTGTTGACAGAGGAAGTAATGAAACCAGCTTTAACAACAACAACGGGCTGCCAGCAGGTGACTTTCATTTCAGGCAGGCTGCAGAAAAGATTGTGGCAGGAACAAAATCCTTTCAGAAGCCATTTCCCCCAGCAATTAATCTTTTTTTCCAGCTATTACTGATATAAAAATATCCCTGCATATGGTGCAAGTGAAGGAGAGTGCTTTTAGCCCGGAATCACAGCTCACAGGCTGTAAAGGGGGAACGGCGTGAAAAGCTGAGAAAGCTGTGGCAAACTCCTCTTACCTGGCAGAGAAGGGAGGAAAATGGATCCTTCAAAGTACATATTGCTTCTGCTGGGTTGTGAGGGAATCACAGAGCCCTAATGAGCTGGAAGGACTCGGTATGAGCCACATACTCTGGATATTTAAAGACCTGGCAGAGGTGATGGAATGAAATGTCACAGGGAGCAGCGTGCCTTCCCTCCCCAGCCCTAAGGCACTCCTGCACGCAGAGGTACGGGCTCTAGCTCTCTCTGATGAGCGGTAGCGCCATGAAAGACGAAAACCACGTCCTGGAAAATTAAAAAAGTCCCCGAGGCAGCCAGTCAAAAGAAAATTGAATCAGATAGCAGAGGCTGAGGGGATATTTGTTCAACATAAAAGCCTTCCAGAGATACTGGCAGTGCCCTGGAGGAACAGCCATGCGTGGGTTAAGCACACGAGCTCTACATGTGACAACTGGCCAGTGAATTCTCTTTTCATGGAGATGAATATTTTACTAAGTTCAGCAAATGGTTCTACAGACAATTAGCTTCAGATTAAATTCTAGTTAAATCACAGATTTGGATTTTTCTAGAGAAATTGGTGTGCTGACCCACATATTTCCAGTACTGAACGCCTGCCAGTCATGGTGTGTTATGAAATAAACAGAATCACACAACATTAGGGATTGAAAGGGAACTCGAAAGATCATCTAGTCTAATCCCCCTGCCCACAGCAGGATCACCTAGATAACCAAAACTGATAACCAGCTAGATAACCAGATCACCTAGCCACCAAAACTGCTGTAAAAGCATGATACCTTTACGCTCTTGTGGATATTTACTAACCCAAATCTAGCCTAAGTCAAAAGTGAACTCCCTGTGATCTGGACACACACACTGGGTAAGTCCAGATAACCTACAAACACGTAAAGCTACAGGATTTTTGCCCGATTTCTATTTTTAAAAATATGAGTAATAATGGTTTGTTCATTATGTGCAGTCCTCCTGAGTCCTTTGGGAAAGCAACAAGCACAGGGATGACTTCTACCCACATTTTTGCAAGCTGGAAAGTTTACTGTATTAGAGCTTTGGGGTTCTGGATACACGGAACCACAGAACATTAGGGACTGGAAGGGACCTCAAAAGATCACTTAGTCCAATCTCCCTATCACAGCAGGACCACCTAGATCCAATTGCACAGGAACATGTCCAGGTGAGTTTGAAATATCTTCATAGAAGACTTCTTGGGCAGTCCCTTCCAGTGCTCTGTCACTCTCACTGTGAAGAAGTTCCTTCTGATACTGATGTGGAACCTCCTATGTTCCAGCTCACACCCATTGCCCTTTGTCCTACGATTAGATGATACTGAGATCCATCCTCCTGACACCCACCCTTCAGATATTTATAAACATGAATGAGGTCACCTTTTTTCCAAGCTCAAGAGACCCAGCTCCCTCAGCCTGTCCTCATGAGGGAAGTGTTCTACTCCCTCATCATCTTCATGGCTCTGTGCTGGACTCTCTCCATGACATGGTGAGAGTACAAAAAGCTATATTTAAGGGGTTTTCTGCCCTTTTTCCCCCTATGAATTTCTTATAAATGTCTCTATTTACCAAAATGAAACATTTTCTCACTAGAATAGACAATCCTGAAATAGAGTGCCCTTTGCAGTCTTTGGCAAGAGTCTTTGTACTGCAGTTTTGAAGACCAAATCCAAAGGAACTCACTCCCTGCCATTCCTCACAACAGTAGAATTTCAGGCACAGCACCACTGCAGACTATAAACCAAGTGACACTTAAGGTCAAGCTCTGACTTAAACCTCAGCTGTGCAGAGTGTTTCCATACAGTGCGTAGGACAGTTCACCTCTCCTCTTTCCCCACTGCAGAACTAGACACGTTAGGGTAGGTATTTGCCTCACCCCACTTTTCATGGCCAATCTTTCCGAATTCATAGCCCAAGGATTCATAAGCCCAGGAAGGAGGAATAAAAAACCCCCACAGCATGGAATCCCTTGTAATGAAGACTGCAGGAAACAGCTGCTATAGAAACGGGCAGCTGAAGGTAATAGGAACCCACCTGTCCCAAAGAGAGGATGCAGAACAGGGTGTGAAGAGCTCTTCAGCAGGTAGTAGCTCTTACTTCATACATTGGCACAGAAAATGATTTTAGCTCTACTTACTTGTGTGTTTTGGGGGGGGGTGTTGGTGTGAGTTTATGGACTCTTTCTGTGTTTCTGCTTTTCCTTTTAATTAGTGCATTTTAGGGTTGGATTGTTGCTTTGGTTTTGGCTTTTATTATTTCTGGGTTTTTTAATGTATATATTCTTTTTGAATAGCTTTAGTACTCCCTCTTATTTTGAAACCAGTACAACAGTGATCGTGCTCTGGCAGGGGGATTGGACTAGATGACCTTTCCTTCCAATCCCTAGTGTTCTGTGAACACACCTTCCTACTTCCTTTAAGACTCTGTCTGATGCATAATTTTGATGCAGTAGTAGAAAAATAAAGTATGTTAACTTTAGTTCCATGTATGCATAATATTAAAGCAGTAGGGGTGGCATGAGTTTTTCTACTGATCTCTATGTGGCTTGTGGCTTTAAAAACCCCCCACTTTTCTGTGAATATATAAATAGTTCTAGTGGTTTTAATATTGTTCATGTTGATGGCAGCTTAAAAAATATTGCCTGTCTGCACTGCCTTTTCCAGAAGCTTGGTAATTTTCTAAGGGAAAGGAAAACTCTGTGAGGGGCAAAGGGAATTATATTTTATAAGCTAGTTTATTAATTTTTAAATGTTAGACTTGGGACTTGTGTCAGAACTGAACAGAAAAAAGGAAATATTTCCTTTTCTTCTTTACATCAATTCTGTGGCCTTGTGAAGAAATACACTTGTGTTGCTTTTCCCCAGACCCTTCACCTCAGTGCTTCTATCCTCCATACCCACAGCCTTTGTTTTCTTCAAATCAAGAAATTCTGCCTTATGCTGTACGTTCTGGGTTGCTCATTGTGGGTACTGGTGTCAGCAGATCCTGAACGTGATTTAAGTCTGCAGCACTTGCAGCTGATAAGATCAGAAGCTGCAGAGCAAAACAAGGAGAAGCTGGAGTGGAACCATGAGCTTTTGATGATGAATGAAGCCCTTCCAAGGGTCCTAAGCGATGGGAAGCAGTGGGAAATGTAATTTTCTACTTGGAAAACTAGCCCTAGTTAAGCATTTTTTAGAATTATTTGTGTCTGGTTGCATATTTTTTCCTTGGAGTGAAGTTAATGGGTGATTGCAAACGTTTCACGCTTCCAGGGTTTCAAGTGCTCCAGTAAATTTAACCCTGAGTGTACTGTGCACATCTGGATACTTGAAGTTCTTAAGATGTAAGGCCTGTGAAACTGTGACTATTTAACCTTAGCCTAAAAATTTAATTTCCACTGAGTACAATTAGGATATTGAAAGCTCATGAGCCTAGGTTGGTGCCAGATTCATCTGAGATTTAATATAACCAGGAAATACTGTGCTGGTTTGCACGACTTTTTGTGGGTGGACAGTGTAGTGATCTCCCTTTAAAATTAGGCAAAGAAGTGTATGATTAGTTTGGAGAATTGTTGTTCTCGTTACAAAATGGTGGAGAGGGGAAGCTCTTTTGGGATTGACAACAGATCCTTTTCCAAAATCTTTGGTCTCACTGGTACATGTACCTGTGAAGAGGTCTGTCTTCTGATATAGATGTTATGTCAAGAAATCCATCCATGCTGATTGTGCGGATGGTCTACGTGCACCTGCCCTTGAAGGCATGGCTTAGGCACAGGAATGGTTTTAGTGTCAGGGATGATGGGACAGCTCTTCTCTTCCCATGAGATATCGTGAAGCTCCCTCCATCAGTGCACAGATGGCAGATTTATGCTTCTCTTTGTGGCTTCTGTGTTGTTGTGTGGGAAGATCCCACCATGGAGAGCTATGTCTTAAGCTGTTTCTTCTATACACATCACTAAGCTGCTGTCATCTGCAACTGCAAAGTTCCTTCAGCACTCAGATGCTTCCTAAAGTTTGCTCCACAATGCTGCTCCCCATTTTTGGCCCTCTGTGGCAGAGCAGGACTTCTGCAAGCAGAGGAGTTCAGAACCTGAAGCTTGTTTCTGTGTGATAAACGACTCCTATGCTGGCAATGGCTAGTGAAGCTATTGAATACAGCTGAGGCCCAGAGTGGCATTTAAATAAATAAGAGACTGGAAAGTGAACTAAAAGCTTTCAGTTAGTGGTTGGTGACAGAGCTGCAACATCCTGAGCAACTCTGCGTACAACGAAAGAACTAGTAAGGACCTGGCAAAAATGCAGTTGCACCGATGCACCAAGTCTCTTCTTTCTAGTGCCAGGGGATTATTCTGAGTGGAACAATATTGGAGCCTGGCTCTTCTGGGTGTTCTCTAATGATAGGACAAAGGGCAATGAGTGTGAGTTGGAATGGAGAAGGTTCCACACCAATATGAGAATGAACTTCTTCATAGTGAGGGAGACAGAGCACTGGAAGGGGCTGCCCAGGGTGGTTGTGGAGTTTCCTTCACTGGAGACGTTTAAAACCCACCTGGACATGTTCCTGTGCAACTTGGTCTAGGTGATGCTGCTGCGTCAGAGAGATTGGACTGGATGATCTTTCAAGGTCCCTTCCAGTCCCTAATGTTCTCTGATATCCATCCTGTCCTTTACAAAGACCACTCTGTCTCACCTAAGCACTGCTCTTCAGTGCTGTGGGTCCAAGAGCGTGACTCTCTTCTTTTGGTTGTGCCAGTTGCTGTACTAAAAGTTACTGCATTTTCCTACAAATGGAGCTGGCTTTAGTGCTCTGTGGAAGCCAGAAGAGGAAAATAACACAAGAAAAATGGGTTCCTGATGCCTTTAATTAAGGTGCATCTTCTGGCTCTGTACCAACAAATCCAGCATCCTCTTGCTTTACTCTTGATATGCCTGCTTGGAGTTAATTACAGTAATTTCTATTCAGATTTCAAAATATCAATGTGTGGAAGTGTTTGTGTACCCTGTAAATGAGTGCTGCTGGAAGAACACAGGCATTACAGAATAATTCCCATTCCCTAGGCAAAGGAAGATATTAAGGATATTAAGGAACTGAAAATAAATGGTGGAGATGTTCTGTAAAGTGATCTCAAATGTGAGAAATCCTGAGGTAAAATGAAGACATTCTACTGCAATACAAACAACTGGGCTTAATGGGGACAAAGTTATGTGACTAAAAAGCAAGCCAAGACCTGTTATTCATTATTGAAGATGGTATTATGGTAGCACTGCATCTTATTTACCTTGAGTGCAGGCAAAGTAATGGAGCTGAGTAACTGGCCGTGTCCAGAGGATTGCTCTGTTCACTCTGGTGGAAATATGTGGATCTGGATGTGAAGAATCAATAAAGAGCTGAATATTCCCATGGTGAGGAAATAGGGAGAGATCCTGATTGCTTTCAGATTTATCAGCCTGGTCAGAAAGGGGCTTGTTTGCATTGTTGTTCTTTTTACCTGCTGTTTCTGGAGGGTTTTTTCTAGGACTCTCAACGCTGACACTGAACTCACAGTCTCTTGGCTCGTGCCAGCTCTTCAGCGTGCCTCTCACCTTGCATAAAACAGCAGGCTCAGGGGCTTCTGCAGGGATGGCATAATGTCTGTGTGTTTTGCTACCGGGCTGATAACCAGCAAAACGAGGAGTGGGAAGGGAAAATGTGTGTATAATTCGCCCAGCTTAACCTGGGAACTCCATAGCAGAGCTGCTTGGTGGGGTATGAAAACGGAACAAGTCTGGTGATGGGGTGGAAAGAGGCAGCCCAGTTCTTCATGACTTATTTAAACCTTTTCCATGGTGTTTGTCATGGAAAGTGACTCCAAATGCAGAGAAAAACACTGTTCTCGTGGCCATGTTTAACAGATTAAGTTTTAGGGTGTGAAAATGCAGATCAAGCTCTTCCAGCCTCTTAAATGAAGCTGCGCTAACAGGATTCTTTGGAGACTAGGGGTTTGTATACTGCCTGCCCAGCCACTATCAGCAGGCAGTGTTCTACATGTAACAGGGAAGAACTGAGCATTAGAGGATGAGCTTTAGCCTGGGTAATCCTATTGGAACTTCTTTTTGAAGTTTTAGTGTTCAATTCACACGCATCAGTTCTGGAAAACTTCAGGGTTTTAACATCCGCACGAACTAAAACAACCTGAACAAAGAAAGAAGTAGACTTTGGAGGTTTGTTGGATTACAGCTCCACATCTGATCTTCCCAGTTAGCAGACAGCTCAGAAAAGTAGAGTTTTTTCTGTGGTTTCCTTGCTGCAAGTTTTTCTCTATCACTGTAGGTAATGCAGATGCTCATCTGGTGCAAGTTTCCACCTGGTGCAAGTTTCCTCAATTAAGTTTCATTTTCAGTGATGAAGAGGAAAGATGCCAAGCTCTCTGGTAATTCATGTCAACTGCTAATTTGAAACTGTCACTATAGGACCACACGTTGACTTAGATGTCCCCCTGGGAAAGGCTTGTCTGCTGATGATGTACTGGAGACAAGAGATGACAAACAATAATGAAATGTATGCTGTTGTCAAGAGCAGTCACGGAAGATCAACTGTTAATTGTTTCCTTCTCATACCTTCTGCAAAGCAATTTATTTCTTGCCAGACAATCTTAATTGGCTACTGGATGGAAACAACATCCTGAAATCTGTACCAAAAGACCCTGATAAGAAAACTTAATATTCAGATATTAATATACTAAGGACAACCAGGTGAGCGTGCAATGCGGCTCCAGCTGTGACCTCTTCAGCTGACCAAAGGGTTCCTTGCATTAACTTTGTCACTAACGCTGCCTAGGACAGCCACAAGCTGTGGTAGAAGCTCCAGACAGGCAAGATAAAAAGCAGGGAATGTCAGGACAGCTTTCCCTCACTGCGTAAGTGGTTCTCTTGAACGTGATGGCAATCACCAACCGTGAGACTTTGTCCAGCAAATATCAATGTTCAGAGCAGCTGTAGAGGAAAAGCTATAAAATACCTGACTGTACCAAGAGCTGTGACGAAGGTTCCCTTTTCAATCAAAATAATTAGTAGCAAAGCCCCAAACCATTGCAGGGGACAGTTTTTCATCCACTTTAATTACTTTCCATAGGCTAGACGTTAAAAATCGTAATGCCAGTGGGATACAAAGTGACAGCACAGGAGCTCCAGGCAGCGAGATGAGGCTGGTTATTCAGACACAGACTGATAGGATGAGATGGGGATGTTTGTCCGAAGCATCCTTCTTTTTTTGCTGTAGGTAGGTGTGTGCTGTTGGATTCCATCCATGCACAGCCTTGGCGTTTGCCTCCCGTGACAGGCAGCTGGTAAAGAATTGTGCACTGGGAGGGGCTGCTCTGGGGGTTGTGGAGTCTCCTTCTCTGGAGATGTTTCAAACCCCCCTGGATATGTTTCTGTGCTTCTTGGTCTAGGTGATCCAGCTGTGGCAGGGGGATTGGGCTAGATGATCTTTCAAGGTCTCTTCCAATCCCTAATGTTCTGTGATTCTGTGCACTGGTACCTAAGAACTGAGAGTCTCACTCTGTTTCAAGTTAACGTCCATCATCGTTACCAAATGCTGTATCTGGGGGAAAAGGAGCCACATAAAAGCCTGTTGTGATGGGCAGCAACCAAACAGGATTCTGAAAATCTCCAAGGTGGTTGTGAGAGGAGAATTGGGCTTGTTTGGTGCTGTGTGAGAGGGAAAAGCTCTTTGTCAGTGATTCCCAGCGATTCAGACAAATGTGTCTTTTCCCAAAAATCATATTTTACTGCTTAGTGACAAGGGGCAGGTCAGGGCATTAATTGGCCATTGGAATTGCTTCACTGCCACAGCCAGAGAGCTTTGGAAAGGAAATCTTCCAAATGCAATTAAAATATCAAAGTTACTTAGAGTGAGTTGGTAGCTTTGGAGACCCAAGTAACTGAAGGACAGCAGGGATGGGATATGATTAAACTTTAGTGTGTCGCATCTACATTGGGGAACTGCAGCTGTTTGCAGCAGAGAAGGGCAATGAAGAGAGCAGGCAAGTGAGACACTGGCAGCTAAATCCCTGCAAGTAGATTCACGTGAACTTTAAACAAATGTCTGTGATGGCATCGTTCTTGTGGGGTGGCCTGAGAGTGAACCAAAGACTAGAGGCAACCCTTGTGCTCCCACTTCACAGAATCACAGACCATTGGGATTGGAAGGGACCTTGAAAGGTCATCCAGTCCAATCCCCCTGACACAGCAGGATCACCTAGATCCAGTCACACAGGAACACATCCATGCAGGTCTTAAACATCTCCAGTGAAGGAGACTCCACAACCCCTCTGGGCAGCCCCTTCCAGTGCTCAGTCACCCTCACCGTGAAGAAGTTCCTTCTCATATTGATGTGGAACCTCCTCTGTTCAAGCTCACACCCATTGCCCCTTGTCCTATCATTAGATGACACTGAGAGGAGCCTGTCTCCACCCTCCTGACACCTGCCCTTTCTATATTTATCAACATTAATGAGGCCACCCCTCAGTCTCCTTTTCTCTAAGCTAAAGAGACCCAGCTCCCTCAGCCTTTCCTCATAAGAGCGGTGCTCTGTTCCCTTCCTTCATATTCCCACGGGACACTGATGCCCCAAAGTCAGAAAGGGGGATATTTATTAGTTTCTTCTTTCTCCACTTAAGAGTGGGGTTATAGCAGAGCAAACCTGCTTCTTAGCTGTTTTAAATTGTAGAAGTAATTAAGATTACAGAACCATGCACTGCTAAAAACATTTCACTTTCCTTACCCCCGTGAGCTGTGAACAGTGGGTTGGAGATGAGCTGGAATCTCTGAAGTCCAGAAGAGAATTCGAGAGTAAATGAGCCATGACAAGAAAATCTGTGATACCTAGAGGATAAATAAAGCAAAGCTCTAATTGCGCTTCTTGAGCAACTGGTTTTTTAATACAAAAAAAGATGTCTGCAGGAGATTGAGTAGAGACTAAAAGCTTTAACTCTGCCATTAACTGACTGCCTTCTTTAACTTATGAAGACTAATCAAGGAATGTATTTCCTATGAACAGGGCTTCAGAAAAACCCATCAGTTTATTCGTTCGATGGATTGAAGCAAAGGAGAAATAAAACTAGCAAACCAACACCAAAAACTCCCACCATAAAACCAACATCAAACAAAACCCCTCAGAAACTTTATTCATAATGAGCCTACATCCATCTGTGGTTTATTTCTGTAAACAAAGATGTCTGTGTTGCTAATGATTCCATTTATCAGCAGTCCAAAGCATCTCCTTGCAAGGGTGGGGGCGTGAGGATGGCAAAGAACTTCTTTAGGACAGGACACTGTGCAGGCACCAACATAAATCATTCTTCTCATTTACATCCCTTATTGGATCTGTTGCATGTTGTAGCTACAGAGAAACTCCTGGACTCTTTTGCTATCAGTATAAACCAGGAAATGAGTTATGAAAGATTTAGAGTTCTGAATCTACACACAGCAGATTATCAAGGCCCCCAGCAGGCACTTCTATAACTGCCTGTGTCAATTGTGGCTTCCATCAGATGTCAGTGTGTTTAAATTCAAGATATGCTGGGTGTCTTCTTTCAGAATAAAAACAGATATTGGATGATGATGGTTAATTAAAACACATCATTCTCCCCATGTTAGTACTTCTATGACTCTCCTACTACGATCTCCTCAGGTTGGATTGCTCTGTGTATTGCTGCTCTGTCAAAGAACAGACTGCTGCTTTTCACAGAATCACAGAACATTAGGGATTGGAAGGGACCTCAAAAGATTGTCCAGTCCAATCCCCCTGTCACAGCAGGATCACCCAGGATCACACAATAACATGTCCAGGCGGGTTTTAAACAGAGAAAGAGATTCTACAATCTCCTTGGGCAGCCCGTTCTCTTCAAGAATAGAAATAAATAGTAAAAAAGAGTATTAGTGGTAGGAGAAGATACCCCTTTACACATAAATATATTCCTTTAAAAATAAAATACGTTTTTTAAGCTGAAATCAAATAGAGATGTTCCTTGAAAAGTAAATCAAGCACCTTTTAACAATCTGAATTCAAATTATTTTCATTGCCCAGAGAGTTGCGGAGTCTCCTTCCCTGGAGATGTTTAAGACCCATCTGGATATGTTCCTGTGTGACTTGGTCTAGGTGATCCTGCTGTGGCAGGGGGATTGGACTGGATGATCTTTCAAGGTCCCTTCCAATCCCTAATGTTCTGTGATATCCTTGGTGTGTGGTAGTCAAGAACTAATTGCGTGTGACTTTTGCTTTCAATTACTATCTGGTTTTGGAATAAACCACGGCAGTTCCACCTGATTCTTCCTAGCACCAGTGGAGACTGGAATTTATTTGTTATTATTTATTGGGCCATTACAGTGTCTCCACGTATAAGCTTGAGAAGAAAATCACACACACCCTTTATTGCCCAAAGGGCAGAATGCTAACTGAAGGAAGTAAAATGAGATCTGCAGCAAGTGGTGCTGAGAGTCAGGCAAGAAATGGATGTTTTGCTAACAACACCTCTTTGGTCCCGTTTTGTTGTTGCTGTTGTCCACCAAGGCAGATGCTGTGAATTGGAAGTGGTGTTATGGAGCTGCTCTGGGATTATCAGTGGGCTGCTTATGAGATAATGGAAAGGGGTAACATCTAGAACAAGAAAAACAGAAGCAATGGCATCTTTGTAAAAGAGGATGACCATGCTTGAGGAAGCTGCTTGTATTTTAGTTTGAATCTTTTCACGGTGAAAAAGTGGGGAACCTTCTTTGAAAGTGGGAAATATGTTCCATCCTCTCATAAAATATAGTACAAGTCACTGTCCTCATCTTTGGCTTTGATCTTTTCTTGGCTTGACCACATTCTGTTGATTTACTTTCCAGGAAAAGTCTAATTTCCCCCTTTGGCTATTTCTGGTCTTATGTACATTCTGTTATTTCATTGTTTCTTCACAATCTTTCAAGTACATGAGGCTTCTCTTGTGGTTTTTCATCTCTTTTTATCAGCTGATTTTTCCTTTCAAGTATTTCCTTTTCCTTCTTTCATGAGACTGGGTTAATGGTAATTTTCTGGCTTCCAGTCTAGATCTTTCCCCTGCCCAGACAGGCTGTGGTGCCCCCTTTCTGGAGGTCTTCAAGACCAGATTGTATGAGACCTTGAGCAACCAAGTCTAGTTGAGAAGTGTCCTGCTCAGGTCCCTTAGCCATTCTATGATTCTGTGAAGCAGGTTTTCATAGAATCATGGAATGAGTCAGGTTGGAAAAGACCCCTGGGATCATTGAGTCCGACCCTCAACCCTACTCTACAAGTTCACCCCTAAACCAGATCCCCCAACACTACATCTAAGTGTCTTTTAAACACATCCAGGGATGGTGACTCAGCCACCACTCTGGGCAGCCCATTCCAGTGCCTGATAAAAGTTTTGTCCTTGTAACTTTTCTTTCTTCCACCCCCTAACTCTAGCATCTTCTGTTTGTCCTTCATTAATTTTCCTCTTTTCCTCCATGTGATTAATTTTGGTTTGTCTACCCTTAATTTATCTCCTCTCACTGCACTTGGGTACCTCCCATGTTCTCTCATTATGCATTTCCCAGATGGAAATTGCATTCAGTAGCCTAAACAGTATTTTAAATTCCACCTCCTTTTTCTGCCCTCTGTGGAACAGCGTTCTATGATTATTCTTCTAGCTAAAGGACACTCTGGTGTCCTCACAATCTGAAGCATGCTTCACCTCTGTCTTGCAGCCTCAAGGCTAATCCTGGAGAAGAGGCACTTGGTGGCCCTGGTTCAGGTTATTCATGAGATTAAAACTCTACATTATCCTGGAGGAAGGGGAGAGGAAAAACAGGGGAAAACAAACTATGGAAATGATAAACAAATGATAGTTGTCTTCTGTAAACTAGTAAGGATCTGTTAGTCAACAGCCTGAAACATGATGTCACAATTGCAGAGATGGAGAAGAAGTTGAATGCTCTGTGTTTGCTTTAGCTGTAAACAAACCCAAAGTATCCTACCTACAGCTAAATCCAGCGTTCTCCTGGCTGCTGCAGAATGGGGCCGATGAACAGAAGTGATGAGACAAGTAACAAAGGGAGCTTCAGCACCCAGATGGAGGCTTAACCCTAAAAATCAAAGAAACAGTTTTGGCCTGATCTCTAAGGAGGGATGACGTGGTTATTTCCGTTTTCATTCTATGTCACCAAATGTGACCAAAGTTCTGATTTTGGCTTTACTGAAACCTGAGGTGGTGGAGTCATCATCCCTGGAGGTGTTTACAAAATGGGTAGATAGAGCACTTGAGGTCATGGTCTCGGGTTTAGGGAGATGTTGGGCTGAGGACTGGTCTTGATGATCTTGGAGGTCCTTTCCATGATTCTATGATTGCCACTTTCTTAAATAAAGATACTCAGTGCTGGTGTCTTCAGTGTCAGGAGGAACGTGAGCACGCAGGGGGTAAGGAAGATCTTGAGGGACTTAAAAGAAAATAGAAAAGACTACAGCTGCAGTTATATTATCCTGTTAAAACTAGGGATCTGCAGCACTGATAATGCCATTTAGCCTCTATGAAGAAGGCCACAAATGGTATCACTCACTGCAAGCTGACAGTTACCTTTTGAGGCTGACCTTTTGTTAAGCCAATTCTCCCTGACTCAGACAACAATGCACCAATATCTCCCACTTCAGAGTGGCTGGTGTAGAGTAAATACTCCAGAAAAAAACAGTAACAGTGGAAGAATCTCCACCACTAAAGTGAAAACTTTCTGCAGTCACTACTTAATTTGTTTGTTATGGGCAGATCAACGTTATCATTTTAGCCCAGGACAGGAGCAAGTTTTTGGAGCAGCTCAGCCTTACACCATCTCATAAAGTTCTCAGGAACTTTGAAGTTTGTGTGTCGGAGTGTTCTTATAGTTTACAGCTGAATCCTTTTCAAAGAAAACTCAGAAAATGCATTCCTAGTGCTCACAGGTGTCTGGTCCAAAGCACCTAGTGAAGCTATGAGTGAGAGTCAGAATGTAGAATCACAGAAAGGTCTGAGTTGGAAAGGAACCTTAAAGGTCATCTAGTCCAACACCACTACAGTGAGCAGGAACATCTGCAACTAGATCAGGTTGCTCAGAGCCTCGTCCTACCTGACCTGGAATGCTTCCAGGGATGGGGGCTTCTACCTCCCACCTTATGATGCTACTCACTAGTGAAAACACAGACTTTGCACAAAGAAAGCAAAACTTGAAGAAGACATTGATGGTGAATGGTGTTCTTCAGGTTTCATCTGAAGCTGAACATGGTCAAGGTCTTTCAAAGTTATTGGGGCGCATGGTCAGTCCTGTAGAAAGCAATCTCTAGCAGAGCAATTTACTGAGCAACAAGTTTTTCTGCCTTTGAGTGCTCATAGGCTGGGCTTGATGTCTCCATGCTGTGTTAATAAATCAGCCTAGAATAACTACTCAAAAGCACATGGCAGTATAGGGTGAGAGGTCATGGTTTGAAGCTGCAAAAGGGTAGATTTAGGCTGGACGTAAGGACAAATTTATTTAACCTGAGGGTGGTGGATTCCTGGAACAGGTTGCATAGACAGATGGTGGAGGCCCCATTCCTGGAGCCATTCAAGGTCAAGCTAGATGGGGCTCAGAACAATCTGTTCTGGTTAGAGATGTCCCTGCTTGCCGTTGGAGGGTTGGACTAGATGACCTTTGGAGGCCCCTTCCAACCTAATGCATTCTGTGATCTATTAGGCATGAGGTTTCATGCCTGTTCTTTATCTAGCCTGTCCAGGTTGCAAGAAAGATCTGACCCAAAAGGTCTAACATTTGCATTCTAATAAGCTCAAAGGCCAAAGCAGTCAGTCACGTACTTACTACATCTGATATTGGTAATAAGTAGTATTTGTATCAGGAGATATTTAAAACCCCCCTGGATACGTTCCTGTGTGACTTGGTCTGGGTGATCCTGCTGTGGTGGGGGGATTGGACTGGATGATCTTTTGAGGTCCCTTCCAATCCTTAATGTTCTGTGATTCTGTGAAGTTGATCAAAGTTTCAT
Organism: Rhinopomastus cyanomelas; assembly: GCA_013400115.1. Classification (NCBI taxonomy): domain Eukaryota; kingdom Metazoa; phylum Chordata; class Aves; order Bucerotiformes; family Rhinopomastidae; genus Rhinopomastus; species Rhinopomastus cyanomelas. Next base: position 1,854,546 of record VXBP01005202.1, read on the forward strand.
TTAAGTGGTTGTGGACACTCTTATTTAAGACTCCAGTGAAGACTTTAACTAAAGTTGTAACCCAATAAATATTTTTATATGAAGGAAAAAAAATAGAGGAGCCAGAAGGTGTGATTTTGGCAGTTCTATAAATCACTATTTGTCCTTCGGGCTGTATCTTTGAAAAATTAATCCAATATATCTACAGGAGCTAGATGAGAAGGGCTGTTGCGGCCATCTGCTTGCCCTTTCACAGCAGCCCACAACAACAAACCTCACCACCAGATCTCTTTTGTCTCTGAACTCTGCTGCTGTGACCTCAGCTGGACATTGGGAATTGGCCAAAGCTTTGCAGTCCTGACCCAAACGACAACACACACAGGGTCAGGTTGGCACCTTTCAGTTCTCATCACAGTCGTTCTGGAGTTTTAAGAGTTATTACCTGGAAAAGCCATTCTATCTGGGAACTGCTTTACAGCCCCATGACTCTGTAATTCAGGGAACAGTACTATAACCCCCCTAGATTCCATATTGAGATGATGGAATAGCAAGCCTAAGTAATCAATTCCTGTGGGTAACCTGTTTTGCATTCAGCACTTCAAAGCAAACGTTTCCACTTCTATTGGGAACTGCATAAATAATAACAAGACCAAGGATTAAGGGGAACTGTAGTAGTAAAGGTCGCGTGTGTCTGAAATTACAAGGTAATACATCAGCCTGTGGAACAAGATGATGTTTTAACATTGAGAGAATAAGCTGTTTTAAGCAAATGGCCCCGCAGGAAGTGACAAAAATACATCACTTATTAATAACTGGTGCTGTTTATAATAAATGATGTATGTACAAGAGCTGGAGCATGTTATAACAATCACAGTGTTTGGATCTGCTTGAGACTAATGGAGTAAAGATGCTTGTAGCCAGGATTGTATCGTGTGGACCCTAATTTCTGGATGCAGGCTTCTGGGTTTGATTTTGTTCCTGTTTACTAAATAAGGATGTGTCAGCTCTTTAAGGTGTATTTACAAGCTGATTGAATGCACCATAGAGTCAGTGGAGGTGTTCAAGGCCAGGTTGGATGGAGCCCTGAGTAACCTGATCTAGTGAAGGTGTCCCTGCCTATGGAGAGGGGTTGAAACTAAATGGTCTTTCAGGTCCCTTCCAACCCCAGCCATTCTGGGATTCAGATGAGACTACCTTGAGATGAGTGCTCAGCTGGTATCTTCTGGGGATGGAGGTCTATTGCTTTGGGGTGTTTGATTCTTACACTGCAAGTGGGGAATACTCTGCAAGATTTGGGAAATCAGCCTCATTTTAAATATCAACTGAGACTTAAAAGTCCAACATTGCTTAAATTGCTTGAGGAGAGCGGCCACAAGACCAGCAAGTGAAGGGTGGGTGTCAGGAGGATGAAGACAGGCTCTGCTCAGTGGCATCTAATGATAGGACAAGGGGCAACGGGTGTGAGCTGGAACAGAGGAGGTTCCACATCAATATCAGAAGGAACATCTTCCCAGTGAGGGTGACAGAGCACTGGAAGGGGCTGCCCAGGGTGGTTGTGGAGTCTCCTCCTCTGGAGACGTTTTAAACCAGCCTGGACATGTTCCTGTGTGAATTGATCTGGGTGGTCCTGCTGTGGCAGAGGGATTGGACTAGATGATCTTTCGAGGTCCCTTCTAGTCCCTAATGTTCTGTGATTCTGTGAAGTCTGACTCCAGGCATGTTCTCACACAGAGTATGGGCGCCAAGTGCTCATACATCATCAGCTTATTAGGCTTTTAGATCCTGGGCACCATTACATCTCCTGCTAGTTTGCTGGTGCTGTCAAAGTCACGTAAAAAACCAAACCAGCTGAAGTGCAGAGCAGCCAGTGCTTTAGGAACACTTTTAAGTCCACTCATGAGTATAATGGTATCGACATCCACAGCCCTGCAGACAGGAAAGCGCTTTTGCGCAAAGGTAGGGCTGCAAGGACAAGGTTAATTGTCTTGGCTAACTATGGGGAACACATCAGACTGAGGAGGCTGGAAATGTGTGTGTTTGCTGCCTTTCTGCTTGTGGTGGTTTGACCCCGGCTGGATACCAGGTGCCCATCAAGGCTGCTCTCTCATTCCACCTCCCCAGCTCCCCCAGGATAGGAGAGAGAAAATATAATGGAAAGCTCATGGGTTGGCATAAGGACAGGGAGATCACTCAGCAATTACTGTCACAGGCAAAATAGACTCAGTCTGTGGAAAAAAATATTACCAATAAAATCAGAGTAGGGTAATGAGTAATAAAACCAATTCATAAAACAGCTTCTCCTAATTCTTCCCAGGCTCAGCTTTACTCCTAATTTCTCTACTTCCTCCCTCTCAGGAGGACACGGCTTGGGAGTTGTACTCAGTTCATCACCTATTGTCTCTGCCACTACTTCTTCCTCAGGAAGGAAGCAGGAAGACTTCGCACGCTCTTCCTCGGTTCCGGTGTGGGGAGATAGTTCTCCACAGACTTCTCCTGTGTGAGTTCTTCCCCAGGATACAGTTCTACACAAATCTGCTCCAGTGAGGGCTCCTTTCTCCATGAGTTCATAGGTCCTGCCAGAAGCCTGCTCCAGCGTGGGCTTCCCACAGGCCACAGACTCCTTCAGGCAGCCACCTGCTCCAGCATGGGGTTCTCCATGAGCTGCAGGTGGATCTGCACCACTGTTACCCTCCGTGGGCTGAAAAGGACAGCCTGTCTCACCATGGTCTTCAACACAGGCTGCAGGGGAACACCTGCCCTAGTGCTGGAGCACCCCCTCTTCCTTCACTGAGAGCTGCTCTCGCATGTTCTCACTTTTCTCTCTGGCTGCACTTGCTGTGCACTGGTTTTTCCCCCTTTTTTTAGTCATACCTGATGTGCTGCCATCATCTCTGATGGGCTTGGCCTTAGCCAGCAGTGGGTCTGTCTCAGAGCCAGCTGGCACTGGTGCTGTTGGACATACGGGAAGCTTCTTGCAGCTTCCCATTGCAGCCCTATCCCCCTACCAAAACCTGGCCAACAAACCAAATGCACTGCTACACAACTCAATAACCCATTTCTGGCTCTTCTCAGCTGCCATTTCTTCCATCCCTGCTGTCTGTAGCAATCCTGAAGGCAATTCTTTTTGATGTGGTTGTCTTCAAAGTTTGATCACGTTGGAAATGCCAGTTTCTTCCCTCTTTGGAGGCAAAGAAACACCATTTAAACATATGAACACAAATACATCTGTGGAGGAGAATTCCACCCAAGATACCATGGAACTGACCTTTGCTAGTTAGAAAATGCATAGTGTGTTGACCTGGCTGACAAATTATGGTTGGAAGCAAGAGCTATGCTGACAATTAATGATTTTAGTAATTAGCCTGAGAGGAGTGAAGAGATCAGTGTCACCCTACTGTACAGCAGGATGACCAGGAGCCAGCAAAGTGGCCAAGAAGGCCAACAGCATCCTGGGGTGGATCAGAATGGGAGTGGTTAGTATATGGAGAGAGATTCTCCTCCTTCAGTTAGCAAAATGAACGCTGCCACAGTTACAAGGATAGAGCAAAGCAGACCTAATGTGGGCTTGATCTGTGCCAGTTACCCAATGGTTGGCTTCCAACCCTTCGTTACTGCTGCCACAGATAGATCTGTCAGCAATCACCACAGAGCACCCAGCACTGGAAGCAGAATTACTTGCTCAGTTTTGTAGTTCCTCTGTGTGACAGCTCAGGTGTATCAGAGGAAAAATGGGATGGCTTCATGATTAGTAGCTGGTTTGTACTTTTTTATGGCTAGCAAATTCTTATTTCCAAAACTCACAGTCCAGTGCCTTTTATTAGTGACACTTCTGTGGAGCTGTTAATACAAGAGATGTTCTGGAGAGCTGAGATCTGTAACAATCTCAGAATAATTTCCTGCATGAATGACTTAGTGCAATTTATTATAGTCATCTGGATATTGCTGAGCACCGGTCAGGATCTCTCACACGTTTTACCTCTCCATACTACACACTTGCACACTGGGCATTGGTTTTGCTATTACATCTCATTTTAGGATGTTCATCACATTAAAAGGTGAACACTTTGCTAATAGTTTAAACCCCACATAAATATGGGAAGGAACTTCTTCCCAGTGAGGGTGACAGAGCAGTAGAACAGGCTGCCCAGGGGGTCTGTGGAGTCTCCTTCTCTGGAGACATTTAAGACCCTCCTGGCCATGTACCTGTGTGACTTGGTCTAGGTGATCCTGCTCTGGCAGGGGGTTTGGACTGGATGATCTTTCAAGGTCTCTTCCAATCCCTGATCATTCTATGATTCTGTGATCAGAACCCTTAACCTATAGGTATGTTTTTCACCATCTTTGTCTAATTTACCACTATTTTCAATGTCTTTAAATTACTTCTTTGCAGTCTGTGCACACTCACATATATATCTCTCCATATACTCTCTTAATCAACATAACAAAGTTGATTAAAGACTGTCTTGCTCATTACACTTCAAAAAGTCTTATCAGTTCTGAAGTCTTTCCAACTCTTTCTGCTTTACAGTGAAATCAGAGTTCAAGTTATGCTTCTAGAAATCTATTAAATTGGAGGCTATCATTCTTATGGGAAAAAAGTTATTAGCTAAGGCAATTTATTATGGAGTCTAAGAAATAACCAACTTCTCTGTCAGTAGTTGTAACTACTGGTTTTCAGACAGTATGAAAAGGCAGCTGGTTTGGAAACACTCAAAAAACTATGGGGCAAAGGGCTCAGATCAAGTGGAGCCCAGGAAGTTGTGTGGGCACTAGGTTCAGCTTCGCTGTGCTCTTCTGCAGTGGGTTTCTCTCTGTGTATGAATTTCCTTCTGCACAGAGGAAGGAAAAAGGATGTCCTGCCTGGTGCTTCTGAAGCAGGTGAGAGGACAGGCTAACAAAGCACAGATAGGCACGTGGACTTTCCACTAGAGTAGTGAACAAAAAGCTCCCAAAGGCTGTCTCAGGTGTTTTATGCTATTGTCTGGCCTTTCAGATCACACTGCAGGAAAGCGTCCACCCTTTCCCCCCACATCTCCAAATACCTCTCCCTGCCATCTGATATTCTCAGTTCCTTCCCTTCTCTGGGACCAGCTTGCTTGGCTGGTTTTGAGTTGTGCCTTTGCCCTGCTGCCTCGTTGCCTCTTGGGACTGATGAAGGATGAGCACCTCTCTCATCTCCATGGAGCTCTAACAAAGTCTCCGTTCTCCCCAGCTGCTGGCTTTCCTGCCATTTGTCCTGTCACCTCTTCAGTTCCCTGTCCCTCTGCTGCAAGCAGCAGGAAAGACAATTGGCCAAGAGTGTATCTGTCGGTCTGAGTGTCTCAGATTTTTGGGGTCAGAGACACATTAAAGAGTCCTGAAAATGCAGCAAATTCATCCTTGTAAATCAGGCTTTTTAAGTAACTTCAGGCTGGATAATCAGAGGGGTTGTGGAGTTTCCTTCTCTGGATACGTTTAAGACCCACACAGATGTGCTCCTGTGTGACTGGGTCCAGGTGATCCTACTGTGGTGTGGGAATTGGACTAGATGATCTTTCGAGGTCCCTCCCAGTCCATAATGTTCTCTAATTCTGTTAGTCACTAGTGATTTAGAGAGCTTGGGTATAACCCCTGCCCTGAGCCCTACAGTCGTAAATGAACAGATCAGCGTTCTGGCTCTTCCTGGGCTGGAAAGGGACAACCGATGTGATGATGTCTCAGTGCACCTCACAAACACCTCCGCTTTCCATGCTTTAGCAGCCTTCCAACTCTTCTCTAGCTGCTGCTGCTCCAGGGCATTCTCCTCCTCCCCTCCTGTTATTCTGCCAGCCTTCTGCATGTCTTTTGCTTGTGGTGCTTCACTTTCTCCACACCTCTGCTCTTGACTTTGTTATACGTCCTGGTCAATAGCGAGGAACGTGTAACTTCCCATTAACCCGATCACACATCAAGTGAGGAGTGTGTAACTTCCCATTAACCCAATCCCACATCAACAGCATTCCCATTTCCGACATCAGAGGCATCCCAGGGCAGGCTCAGAGTCACACGACACGGTGCGGCCAGCTTGAAAAACTCCTTGTCAGGCAAAACTCTGAGCAGCTATTATTCACTGTACAGATTTTCATCTCTAAGATGCATTTTGGTTGAGAGAGATTTAAGGACTCAGCAGCCTGTCTTAGCTGGAGGCCATTAAAGAGGGGTTATTTTGAAACAACATCCAGGCATCAGGGGCTTGTGTTTAGTGTGGCTCCCAGAGAGAAACCCGTGTTTAGAGTAACGTGTGACTTCAGCTACTCGCCTTCTTTTCCGTGGTGCTGTTCTGCTGTGTATTTTGGGTTGGTTGAGATGTTCTGTTTTATGTCACGGTCACAACTAACAGTAGACATCTTTATTTGAGTCTGTCCTTTGCAGTTTAGGTTTCTGTTCAGAAAACTTGGCCTATAAGCTTCAAGAGAGATAAAGTTAAAAAAATCCCAGAGATCAAAGAGGTGGGAGCAGAGGAAAGGAAACTAGAGAATGCCTTTAGGGACTGACAGTTGAGGTCCTGGGTAATTCTTTGGTGACCTCAATAATGGTTATAAATACGGAAAGGGTAGGTGTCAGGAGGATGGAGCCAGGCTCTGCTCAGTGTCATCTAAAGATAGGACAAGGGGTAATATGTGTCAGTTGGAACAGAGGAGGTTCCACACCAATATGAGAAGGAACTTGTTCCTGGTGAGGGTGACAGAGCACTGGAATGGGCTGCCCAGAGTGGGTGTGGAATCTCCTCTGGAGACATTTAAAACCTGCCTGGATGTGTTCCAGTGCACCTTGGTCTAGGTGGTCCTGCTGTGTTGAGGGAATTGGACTGGATGATCTTTCAAGGTCCCTTCCAATCCCTAAAGTTCTGTGATTTTGTGGCAGGGATTCTGGAGGTAAAATGCACTGAGGATCCAGTCAGCGTCCACCAAACTATGGAGGAAATGTCTGTGGAATACAAGCAGAATTCCATGAGGAAGGATGGCTGCTGTTATTTAGGCAAAAGCTCAATTTCTGGTGGTGGGGTGTGAGAGAGGACACATGGGAGGAGAAACTATTTTTGCCATCATCCTAGAGACAGAACCAGAAACAGTGACGCTCCATGTGCAGTGTTAGAGGATCTATTATTTATAACTCTCCTGAGACAAAATGCAAGATACCTCATGTTGTCCATGCACCCCTGTGATTTGAAGCAAAGTGAATGAGTTTCCTTTGCTGTGTTCAGGCTGGGTTGAGAAAAGCTGGTGTTTCAGTAAGAAATCTTGTGTGTGATCATATGTTGTGCTTAAGTACGGGAAATCACCAATTATGCTGCAAACACTTTAGACCAAGCAAAGGCTGACCTTCATTAAACCATCATCCCAAGCACTATGTTTAGCTAACAAGCACATGAAATGCTAATATGGAGCTTATTACCTCATGGCATTTCTTCCTATTGAGTTTAGTTAGCTTTCACACAGGCTGTGGAAGAAGAATAAGCATCTGCTACCAAATTCTACGTGATTACTGCATTGTTCCCTGACACAGAATTAGAGAAGCTACTCACAGGAGTTAAAGGCAGTAACCTGTTCTGCCTTGCTGGGAATGTGGAGGCTATCAGCCCGGCCATGTGGTAGCTGAGAGCATCCCTTGGCTGGCTGAACACACAGAGTCAATAAAAGCTGAGTAAAAGCCAAAATGGGCTTATAATGCTTGAATGACTTTGTCTCAACCTGTTGAGGTTTGTTCTCTCCTTGAACCATCCTGGAATTTTGATGTTTGAATTGCTGACTTTGAAAAATATTAGTTACTTCATGTGATTACAGACTCTCTTTAAACATTCAGAGTACTTAGGCTACCTTCTTTAGCAGCTACTATTAAGAGTTCTTTTTCATTTGCTGTGCTCAGCATTCTGTGACCCTTGTGAAAGGTGAACAATTCACTGGTCCGTATTCTTGGACCACAGAAAATATTTCACCTGTTTTATTCTATTTGGCTTTAATAATTTTATAAGTGTTTTGAAGGAACCTGCCCCGAAACAAGCTGAGCCTGCAGCCAGTCACAGAACGTTAGGGATTGGAAGTGACCTCAAAAGACCACCTAGTCCAATCCCCCTGCCACAGCATGACCACCTAGATCATGTCACGCAGGAACACGTCCAGGTGGGTTTTAAACCATCTCCAGAGAAGGAGACTCCACAACCCCCCTGGGCAGCCCGTTCCAGTGCTCTGTCACCCTCTCCGTGAAGAAGCTTTGCAACAAAGCTTCTACCAGCATTCCTATGAAATGTCTTCCTGGTGGTGGAAAACAGTTTAAACTTTACTTTGTTTCTTTCCCACTAATTTTGCCCATAGCATCAATAGAGGAAGTTTGATGTCATTAATGATTTAACGTTCTTGCAATGCCACCCCCTCCTCCTTCCCCATGTCAGGAAGGCGTGTGTTTAACAGATGTCACTGATAAGGAGGAAATGAAACAGAGAAGGAATAAACATCTAAATGATGACAGCCCTCCAGCAAAACTTGGATGCTAATTTTTAGTGGTATTTTTTAACCTTGCAAAGTCTTGGGACTACAGTTTGTTTCAATAATTTGGTTTCAGAATCATAGAATCATTCAGGTTGGAAAAGACCCTTGGGATCATCGAGACCAATCATCAACCCTGCTCTGCAAGTTCACCCCCCAAAGCACATCCCCCAACGCTACATCTACGTGACTTTTAGAGTCATCAAGGGATGGTGACTCACCCACCACCCTGGGCAGCCCATTCCAGTGCCTGACCAAAATACACTACTCACTTTCTTTATTTAAAGAAAGGGTAATCCCTTTGAGCTGGTGAATGTTCACTCTTGTTGATAGCACAGAACAGCCCTGGCAGAGCTTACCTGGAAAATACTGCACGTTAGCTGGATCTTCTATGTGCCTACTACCATTTCAGGCTCCATCCAGTACCCCGAGACAGAGCACATAAAGAAATGTCAGCCATGAAAAAAATCCCCCTGGGCCACCTGTGCCCACACTCTGAATTCCTCCTTAGCCAGGGGAATAGAAAAATGCATCAGCAGAAGAAAAAGTTGCAACTCAGTTTGAATCCGAACTATTTCAGAAGTCTGAATCTGCTGTTTGGTTGCCAAAATGGACTTCTCTTGCATATTCAGTTTGAGATGAAATTACAAAGGATTAAAGTGCAATAGGTGTGTCCATCAGCCGTGGGTGCTAGCCAATATTTTGAATGGTATCTTGTCCTATTAATCTTTCCCCTAATGCTGTCTCTTCTGCAAATAACGTCATGGTTTTGCGTTCGTGTTTATTCACGACATCCAACAAACAGGTCATTCTACCTCTTAAAAGTGTTTGCAAATCTTTTCAGAAAATAAGTTTCTTTGAGATGGTTTAGGACCTACTGGACATTATGGCATTAAATTAGAGGCTTTTAGTTCATACTCTTTATATATAAGTTATTTTAAGTCATTTTAAAACTGAATCCTGGATGATTAGCAAAAACCATACTCTGAGTAAGTGTTGGCTTCAGCTTGTTGAGATTAAATGCTAAACACCTCTTATTGCTACCAATGAAAAACTCAGACAGGACAGAAAAGGGAAGCTCACAAGACCTCTGAGCTTGTTGAAGAAGTTTCTATCAGAAAGAATAGATTGCAGAATCACGGAACTATTGAGGCTAGAAAAGACCTCTAAGATCATCACGCCCAGCCTATGACTTAACATCACCACAGTCAGCTAGTCCAGGGCATGATGTGCCACACTGCGTCTTTTCATGAACACCTCCAGGGATGGGGACACCATCACTGTCCTGGGCAGTCCATTCCATGCTTTCCATGAGCAAGGGCTTCCTAATATCCAAACTAACCCTCCTCTGGTGCAGCTTCAAGCCCTGCCCTCTCATCCTGCCACTAGTCACCTGGGAGAAGAGCCTGACTGCCACCTGACTAGAAGCTCCCCTCACGTAGTTGTGGAGAGTGATAAGGTCTCCTCCATGCTAAACACCCCCAGCTCTCTCAGCCTCTCACCAGACATTCCTTCCAGTCCCATCCGCAGCCCCTCAGTTCTTCTTGAAGTGAGGGGCCCACAACTGCCCCCAGTACTCGAGGTGAGGTCTCACCAGTGCCCAGTACAGGGGGAGAGATACATCCCCAGTCCTGCTGGCCACACTTGACTATTTTCAAACCTTCAGTGCTGCTTAGGGATGTACAGTCATTCTCCTACTGGGAGGTTGTGAAGCATTTCTAGAGACCTTAGATTTATTGGTGCACTGTTGCTCATCCCTCATGAAATAAAGTGTTAGGGTTTTGGAGTTGTCAGTGTAGAGAGCTGCTCCTTAAACTGTGCCATCTATTCACAGCGGAGGAACCAGTGGGAGATGGGGACTTCATAACCCACCCTCACACAGACGGTAGATCATTGTTCACGGATAATTTATCAGCATCATCTCTTCCTCTTATGTTTCCTGTTTGAACAGATCTTGAGTAAGGGAACTGCAGGCTGTCACTGTTACCTGTGCCACTGCCTTTCCAGTACTTCCTCGGTGCAGGAGTGGGGTCCTGGAGAGTGAGGCCACTGATTGCTTTGATCATCAGAAGTGGCAGGAGACAAATTGCAGAGGCAGCCAGCTGAGAGGGGCTATCGTTTATGCCACCTGCTGCCTGGGAATCTGAGCTCTGGTAGTGCCAGAGATGTGAATTCTCAGCCAGCTCACCTGAATTACCCTCTGTGCCTCACAAAAAAAGGTCCTGAGGCTTTCAGCTGCTGATCTTGGAGAGAAAAACAGGATTTGTCTTTAAATCTTTGATATAATTAAAACAATTTGCCCCCACTGTTTTTTATAATTTAAATGTTGGATTTTGTGTCTTTAATGACATGTGCCACAGAGCCAGGACCACAGAATTGTGCTCTCCAGACAGGCAGACACTTCCCATAATTAACCTAGTTTTCAGCCAAAAAGGAAGCCAACAATTCTCAGGTTTGTTTGTTGAAGACAAAATACTCAGCATAGCGGGGTGGTCTGGTATCCACAGGCACTAATTAAAATCACTATTTATTTCATGCAGAGGAAAATCAGGTCACCTGAAGTCAGGAATCAGTGATGGATTCAGGCAGTTACCTAGGCAAAGCACCCTGATCTTGCTAACCTTGGATTTCTTACAACTACCAGTGTTACCTAGTGGTCCCTAACTGAGGATGCTATAAACACTCCTCTGTAAAGATTATCTCAATCTTAAAAGTATTATTTACCTGGCAGTGTAAGCAATTTCCAGTTATTTTTTGAAGTGAACTGCAATTGGGTGACTCCTGGGAAAATATATTGTAATTAATGTTGGGGTCAACTCTAGGCCAGCATGCTTCACCCTCTCTCTCACTCTGAGGGAATGATTTAACATGATTTAGCAACTGTCTTCATTTGTGTGAGGCATCAGTCAGGTTTGTGAGGGGCTGTGGTTGAGGAAGATTGATTCTCACTTCTTGCACATGGCACAGTATTAAACTCAGCATCCCTCAAACCTGAGCAGTTTCTGTCAGCCCAAAGTGCCTGCATCGTTTCTCTTTTCCACTTTCACAATAATCAGCTGATTTACACTTCACGTATGACTCAGCAGAGCTGCATTCAGTTCAGTAGAGGAGCATTGCTTTACAGTACAAGCATCATTTCAACAAATTCTTCTTGGTTGAGGAGACTTCTTATATAGACTGCTGGAATGGGCTGCCCAGGGGGTTTGTGGAGTCTCCTTCTCTGGAGACATTTAAAACCCACCTGGATGTGTTCTTGTGTGACCTGATGTAGGAGATTCTGCTGTGGCAGGGGGATTGGACTAGATGATCTTTCAAGGTCCCTTCCAATCCCTAATGTTCTGTGATTATTATTACAACACTAATATTGATAAGGACATTGCAGGGCATCATAGCAGAGAGCTGCTGCTGCTTCAACAGGGGAGGTTTAGATTAGACATGAGGAAAAAATTCTTCATGAAGCAAGTGGTCAGGCACCGGAATGGGCTGTCTAGGGTGATGGTTGAGTCACCATCCCTGGATGAGTTTAAAAAGCGCTTAGATGTGGTGCTGGGGGATCTGGTTTAGGGGTGAACTTGTAGAGTAGGGTTGATGTAGAGACTTTTCCAACCTGAATGATTCTGTGATTGTTTCCTTTGCATGATCCTTTTGGTGAGAAGACATCAATTTCTTCCTAAAATTTCATTTCTTGCACCCTGCAAGGTCTGTAGAATTGAGGGACTTCCTTTAACCAACAGCAAGAGTAAGTATGTTCTGTATTTTTTCATGACAGTTAGCATTATCATAAGTAAAATATTTCTGCTACTCCTGAAAAGACTAGTTTATTAGTCCAAAATGACAGAACCAAACTACTCAGAAAGTCTCTAGAACTTGCAATGCATTACTACTTACATTGTCTGTGACTGAAAAATCAGTTCTCCTTTTGATTGCTTATTCCTGCCAATTATGGCTTTACACTGCTGATTGGTTTAGATGCAAATGTCATCCCCACATTATCACTGATTAAGTCCTTCTCACCAGCTGTTTATAAAAATACTGTCCCAGAACCAGGCAGTAGCAGGATTTTGTATGAGTAGGTCAACAAATGAACACCCATTTGCTCTGCTGTGGGCCAGAAGTTTGAGGTCCTCTGTCCCTGAAGTTCAGAGACAATTGACAACAGCCAGAGATCTACCACTACATCACTGATTACATTCTGTTAGAAAGGAATAGGTGATGTTTTGCAACTCTTTCGTGCATCCTGGCAAATATATAAAGCCATGCCAAGCCAAAAAGAACATGAAGTCATTCTTCATGCCGATTACAACCTTCCTGTACAGACAGACTAGGGTTTAGTGCTTTTAGTACTTAATCTCAGATAAAAATCTTGTTCGTTGTTCAAAACACAGTTTCAAATGACTGGCATGGTTTCTGACTCTTGGGAGACTTGTAATGATGGGTGTCAAACTAAATGCTCTGTTTTGCAGCATGGCATGGAGAAATTGGTTTCAATTAATCAAAGACACACTTTAATGCAGAGGGAAGCCTTTAGATTGGTGCTTTGGGCAACAGTAGAACGAGACTTTGTGAAACAGTTCATGTCTTCAAGGCTGTCCTGGCCACTTTTCTATCATTCAAAATAAAACCCTCTTCTGAGATGCTAAGAAGAGAGATACTTAGTTTGCATTCAGAATGAAGTCTGGAGTCTCCACCATCCTGACTTACACTTCGCCTTAGGGCTGAGAAGTCCGTGGTTTGAGAGTGTGACAAAGCAGATCCCTTTGGCCCTCATGGCCCATAAACATTAGCAAGATCAGGAGAAATTTGTGGAATTTGCTGCTGGCCCTTTAAAGAGACAATTATGTCAAAGGCCAAGTTAAAACTGACACTAAAAAATGTTACCTCTGGAACAAGGAAAATTAAAATAATTAATATGAAATTAATGTTCCACAGAATGTGTTGCAAATTATTATGTAAGCACAATATATAGCTAAAGTTAACAAAAAGAAGAGATTTCTAATATCCAAAATTTTAGCCCTAAGGTATTAAGAAACAGTAGTAGAGGTTAGTCCATGAAGCAAGACTTCTACCCTGAAGAAGTTTTACACTGACAGCAGAGAAAAACATTCAGCCACTTGCTGACCGTATAGGTAAGATACACTAACTTCTTACAAATCTTTGCTCCATCGCTACCAGAGGTGACCAAAACCTCATTCTCGTGTCTTTTCTCTGTTGTCTTTCTACTTCACTTTCCATTTCTGGGATGGTTGACCATGATGGTTCCCATTTCTTTGGATGGTTGGACTTGATGATCCCGGGCATCTTTTCCAACCTGAACCATTCTGTGATTGTGATTCTCTGACTTTTCGAAAACACCTGCTATATAAAACCCCGAGAGCAGTGAAGAACAACAGAATCCACAGTGAGCTAATTTCTAAATCTGTTTTTTCCTCTGCTGTGAACTTGTGGGGAGACTTTTTTAATGTGCTTAGAGCTGGTAGTTGATTAGAAGTTGTCGTTGCCTTTGAGGACTCCAGGTGGTACCATCAAAGTTCTATAAGTCTTTGTGTATTTCTAGAAAGCTTTGAAAACAGGTCCCCACAGTAACCAAATAGATCACAATCTGTAAAAACAGAAAAGCTACAAGGGAGTTCAATTGTTTAATCAAAGAGATGTAGAGCAACTGCCTTTGGGAAGGGCTGCAGTAAATACAGCAGAGTATCGTGTGCAAACATGCCGACAACATCTGTAACGTCAGCGACGGGTCACCTCGCTGGTGCAATCCATTACCTTTATAAGGGATGTAGGGTGGAATATTTCCCCCCATATTGTTCTTTTCCAAAATTAAATCTACATTTTAAATCTCCTCTCATGCCATCTCAGTAATTATTCCTGGCATCTATCTGTGCCAGTCGCTGCCGCCGTAATTTTTGTTAATTAAAGGCAGTGATGGCAAGGGAAAATTAAAAATGTCAATACCTCGGTTGCTGTTGTGGAAATTTGGAAGCTTCCCGTGCAAGGGCAAAAATTTTTCACTGAAACAATTCATTTGCTGCTGTCATGCTTTCACAGCAGAATACCAAGACAGGGGCTATTTAATATGATAAATATTAACATACAGGCTGCCTTTCAGCAAGCCATAAGCAAATGAATCAAATGCTGCTTTCAGGCTGAATCCTTTCCACCGAGTGATCGGCCAAGTGTGCCTGGCAGGAGAGTTCACGCCCCAGTCTGTGTGCAGCTCCACTGCCACAATACGTGCAAAAACCAGACCTACAACAACTTGTTTGCTTTCCCATTTCTTCTGCAACTCTTCTCCTTGCACCTGCTTTCTTCATTGCTGTTAATCACACAACACTAGGGATTGGAAGGGACCTCAAAAGATCATCCAGTCCAATCCCCCTGCCACAGCAGAATCACCTAGATGAAGTTGCACAGGAAATATATCCTGGCGGGTTTTAAATGTCTCCAGAGAAGAAGACTCCACAACCTCCCTGGGCAGCTCCTTCCAGTGCTCTGTCACCCTCACTATGAAGAAGTTCCTTCTCACATTCATATGCAACATCCTCTGTTCCAACTCACACCCTTTTCTTACCATTGGGTGACACTGAGTAGAGCCTGGCTCCATCCTCCTGACACCCACCCTTCACATATTTATAAACATTAATGAGGTCACCCCTCAGTCTCCTTTTTTCCAAGCTCAAGAGACCCAGCTCCCTCAGCCCTTCCTCATAACGGAGGTGTTCTATGGTTAAGAGCAAAAACAATGGATCACATTCATCCTTGAAGTAAATCCACTGATGTGAGTTCACATTAGAGAACTCCAATCTCTTCCAAGGCTGAATTATCACAAGCAGGGGTTTTGTGTCACATTAAGGCTTTGTAAAAGAGCCAAATTTCTTATACTTTATTAATGAGGATTTTTGTTTGACAGATGTGCTTTGTATACCAGCAGCTGCAAGTAGATTCCGTGCTACAAGTGC
Source organism: Rhinopomastus cyanomelas (assembly GCA_013400115.1). Classification (NCBI taxonomy): domain Eukaryota; kingdom Metazoa; phylum Chordata; class Aves; order Bucerotiformes; family Rhinopomastidae; genus Rhinopomastus; species Rhinopomastus cyanomelas. The sequence goes on from VXBP01005202.1 coordinate 1,869,985, forward strand.
TTTTATGGGAAATGCCTGCATTACTTAGAGCTGAACAGTGATTTTTCAAAGAGGAGTTGATGTGAAATCCACAACACATCAGTTACTGAGAAACTTCTGCTCGGCAGCCTCCTGCTGTTTATGAATCCTTTTATTTGAGGGAATGCTGATAAGGCATGAGGCTGGGACACGAGAACCTCACCTCTTTCCTAGCTGTGTCACGAGTTTGTCAGATGACCTGGATGAGCCTCTTCATCTTCCTGTGAGATGGTTTTTCCTACAGCAAAACAAACATTGTGATGCTCCTTTATTTTAGAAGGTGTATGGTGAGGAATGTTAAGAGCACCACAGAAGGATTATTATTTCAGTGATAAGAAGAGAGAACATTTTTAAGCATTTTTAAACTTTTTTAAGCTTTTAAACTTTTTTAAGCAGATGTCTATTATTGTTCCCTTCCTGCCACTATCAGTGATGAATATCAGAAACCAACTGCCACTGTGGCACAAATTTACATCATGTAGGGAATCATAATCAACCAAAAATGGAGGCAGGGGGTTGGACTAGATGATCTTTAAAGGTCCCTTCCAATCCCTAATGATTCTGATTCTGATTCCAGTTCTGATTCTGGTCTAGGGTACTGCTGGGTTTTGACCAGTAAAGGCTTCCCTTATGCAACAGAAAACCAGAGCCTATGGGCAGCACAGCTTTTCTACTCCTGTTTCACAGCTACTTACAAGCCAACCCATCACTTTCCCACCCCTACACACTTACTAGTGGTTCATGACCTATCTGCAGTCTGAGAGTGTTGCCTGTTCCTACGTCTCGCACACCAATGCGTCCCAGCGACTCACTAGAATGAAGAGAACAGATATTGAAAACTTGCAAATCAGATTGTTTTCAATCTAATCAAAGATGCGAGAACTCATTTTGTCCCGTAGCTCTTCTGAGGACTGAGAAGATCAACATGAAAATTGGAAAAAACAACTCCAAGCGACGGCTGCCGGCCTTTAGGAATAAGGCGGTTGTATTTTGTATTGAACTTCGGAATGAAGCGAGGGATGCACTTAATTGCACAGTCCCAATGGTAATATCTGAAATAATCAGGTTTCTATTTGGTTATCTTCTTACTCTTCCCTGCCACCGTCCTCGTGTGATTTCTAATCTTCCTGAAACTACTGTTACTGCCCAACAGTTAATGGGTAAATATGGATATGGAGAGAACTAGAACGGTGCGAACATTCACGGCGCCTGAATAATTGAGCTCATCTGTTGCCCATCCTCTCATGTGAGTCATGTAAGTGGCCCTTCCAAATTCACAAAGCGTGAAAACAAAGCAAAAATTGAAGCAATGTGATAGCATTCAGAGGAGGAACCACGGCGAAAGGGGGGGTTTTTGTGTTGCTTTTCTCTTTAAATAAGCAATTAGCCTTCAGTAAATTGTAGTGCAATGGATTAGACACACTTCTGGATGCCACATGGAAATCACCTCTTTAATTTGTGTTTGCTTTCCAAAGGACTACAAAATATTATGGACTACAAGATTAATTTTTCAAAACTGGCTTTCTTCCCTAAAATTGTGTCAGAAATCATGACTGCTGGCCATACAAATCATCTGCATCTATCCCATTTGTTTACTTTCACATGCCTGGAAATTCAGGAGATTTAAAAATCTTTGGAGATTTAAGAGTTCATCCATCAAACAATTTTGACAAATATAAAATATTATGGATCTGCACCCTGATTTCTACAGCATATTTTGTGTTCTCAACAATACTGCATGTGTAGTGAGAGTGAAAGCTCCTTGTATTCAGGCCAAGTAAGATGGGGATTAATTTATTGCTGGGAGGTTTCTCCTCTTTTTCTGGAAATGGAAGGCAACACACCTTGGCTGCCTTTCCTCTGGCAGAGAGAAAGCAGCTCTTGTTCTCCTGAAAAGATAAAGGAGTGAGTGGTCTTGGAGTCTGAGCTCTGAAGTGGCAACCTCAGCAGTCGCTGGGAGGTAAGCAAGCCAGGAGAGGTTCATTGCTGGTGATGGGATTGTGGTTGCACTAGGCTGAAATCAGCCCTGCAAAGGCTAGCACATTTTATATTTGATATATCACATCTTAGATTTAATGAAAACAGTTTATTAGTAGAAAGCCTCAAGAAATCAGAAAGCTATAAGCAAAAGAAGCTTAAAGGACATAGAACTACTAGACAGAGTCCAGCCAAGAGCCAGGAAGGTGATGGAGTAGAACATCTTCCTTACAAGGAAAGGCTGAGGGAGCTGGGTCTCTTTAGCTTGGAGAAATGGAGACTGAGGGGTGACCTCATTAATGTTGATAAATATGTGAAGGGCTGGTGTCAGGGAGATGGAGCCAGGCTCTGCTCAGGGGCATCTAATGATAGGACAAGGTGCAAAGGGTGTGAGCTGGAACATAGGAGGTTCCACATCAATATGAGAAGGAACTTCTTCACCATGAGGGTGACAGAGCACTGGAAGGGGCAGCCCGTGAAGGTTGTGGAGTCTCCTTTACAACCCGCCTGGACAAGTTTCTGCGCAACTTGGTCCTGGTGATCCTGCTGTGGCAGGGGGATTGGACTGGATGATCTTTCAAGGTCCCTTCCAATCCCTAATGTTCTGTGATTCTGTGATGTTTTTATAACCTGTTCAAAAGCAAGTTGGATGTTCTGCACAGTACAACTGAACATTTTAGAGACACACTACAAAAAGTTAGACAGTTATATATAGGAACTTGTAGTTTGACTTGAGAAATAATTTAACAGGTTAAACAAAATCCAGAATGCTTTGTAAATATCAGCACTCTGACTTCAAATCTCCTTTGGCTTTAATATTGTATAACTCATGCTAAATATTTAATTATTTTAAAAAATATTTCCTGCTCTGCAGCTTGCACATCTGGGATGTGGTTCAGATTGATCGTTCTGTCTGCAAATCAGGGATATTTTATTTAAAATTCTATGTAGAACAGGGAGCTGGAGAAGTGGTCTTGTCATGCAAAACTCATCTACAATAACCTGCTCTATGAAAAACATCTGTATTCCCCAGTATGTGCAAAACGTAGCACAGAGAAGGAACAAGAAAATACATGGATAAAGGTGAACAGAATTGCGAGCAGGGAATAGGTGCTTTAGGCTCATGGTTTTAGATCTGTTCATCTTGCCAGTGAAAAAGTAGTTGTTTGATTTGTAATAAATCTGAGTATCAGATCTAATCTCACAGTAGGGATTTCAAAATTGCTGGAAATACACTGTCATAAAATCATAGAATCATAGAATCATTAGGGATTGGAAGGGACCCCAAAAGATCATCTGTTGAACCCCATGAGGTTGGCTTGTGCCCACCTCTCCAGCCTGTCCAGGTCCCTCCGGATGGCATCCCTTCCCTCCAGCGTGTCTGCTGCACCACACAGCAGTACACACTGTCAAGAAGGAGAAGGGATTAAGATAGCAGCTGCTCCTTAAAAGTGAGACACACTTGCAGGAGAATAGCAAATACAATCATAGAATCATTAGGGATTGGAAGGGACCTCTAAATATCATCTAGTCCAATCCCCCTGCAACAGCAGGATCACCTAGACCAAGCCGCACAGCAAATACCATGAGTGAAGCCTTTCAAGATTAGATGAAGACTTAGGCTGTGAAAACTTTATCAAAGACTCATGTTTCTCCTGGTTTTGTAAGAGCTGAGCTCTTAGTCATGTTGATCTACATTGCTTCACTCTTTCTAGTTCTTAATCATTTGAATTTCTGCTTCTTGTGATGCTTCTGTGGCTTTTTAGGAGCTTGGGTTGTAGAGCTTGGCTTGTTGAGCTCCAAAGGAAAAGTTCTATCTGTGGACCACGACATCAACCTTCTATGGTAATGAAATGATAATTGAGGGGAAACGTCTGACTACAGGGGATGCGCTGCCTGTTGAAATGAAAACGATAGCTTCCTCAGCAGAGAGAGAGAGAGAGAGAGCACGAGCACTTCTCCAGATTAGGGAATCATATCTTCACTCTAACACTGCAATAATCCTTTTACTTGTTGAAAAAAAGAGATCATACAACTGGTCTTTGCTTAAAACAGGGCTGGTGCCACTTGTGTACGTGCTTAAATTGGGGTAACGTGTGATAAAATATGAACGGGGTTTTTTTGACTGCTGTACAAAACCATTGAGCCTCTCTTCTTTCATGCTTTGTACACACTGTCAAGGAGGAGAAGGGATTAAGATAGTCACTGCTTCTTAAAAGTGAGAAACGCTTCGTGTGTTAAGCGTTGGATCACAGGCAGCCTGCAGAAACGCAAATCTCTCCACTGCCACCACAAGCAGCCGCCTGTTGTTTCCATCTGCTGCACATTAGAGTTTTGAAGATGGGAACTGTGGTGATATTAGATACTGTGCTTTTAGTACAGGGAAATAAGCCTTTAAAGGCTCAGTTATAATCCCAAAGTGAATCCATTAAGTATTCTTACAACATCTATAAAGACCACTAACAGACTTAGAAAACTGATTTCTCCTATACTGGACGCCTCAAGGATACTGATGGCATGGGGTCAGTATGCAGCTACTTGTCAAATGATACGAAGAATTAAGGATTATTCTTCTATAAATTAAGATAGTCCTTAAACTATGCACTTTTTGGCAAGAGCATTTTTTCAATTGCTGATCTTTTGAGGTCTCTTTCAATCCCTAATGATTCTATGATTCCTCTCAAAAGAAGATGAATGTGTGACATGCCCCTTGTAAAACAATATTGCTGTCTCCCATACTGGAGGTGCAGCGAAAATCATAGAATCATAGAACCATTAGGGATTGGAAGGGACCTCGAAAGATCATCTAGTCCAATCGCCCTGCCACAGCAGGACCACCTAGACCAAGTCATACAGTCAGTCAGGGTTAGAAGGGACCACAGGATCATGCAGTTCCAACTCCCCGGCCATGGGCAGGGACACCCCACCCTAGATGAAGCTGGACAAAGCCCCATCCGGCCTGGCCTTAAACACCTCCAAGGATGGGGCCTCAACCACCTCCCTGGACAACCCATTCCAGGCTCTCACCACTCTCACGTTGAAGAACTTCCTCCTCACATCCACTCTAAATCTACCCATCTCCAGCTTTGCTCCATTCCTCCTAGTCCTGTTGCTACCTGACATCCTGCAAAGTCCCTCTCCAGCTTTTTTGTAGGCCCCCTTCAGATACTGGAAGGCCATAAATGCTATTATAAGGTATTTGGGAGAGGTTTAGCATCCTGAAGCACAGAAACATTTGATTTAAGCTTGGCAAGTCTGATAAAGGTTGCTGAAAAATGCATCCCACAGTGCAGTCATGATAAAGGAGTACTTCACAGAATCATTGAGACTGGAAAAGACCCTTGAGAATATCAAGCCCAACTAATAACCCTACTCTACCAAGTTCATCCCTTGTTGAATTGTGCAAAATATTCTCCTACTTCATAGAGCAAGATGAACAGTTTTTGCTGCATACTCGACCTACTGTAAACACTCTCATACTTTAGGAAGACAAACTTGACATTGGGAAGTGCCACTATGCCAGACCAAGCAAGCAGCACCAGCAGCATTCCTTCTGCAGAGGTATAGAAATCAGCAAAACAGAAGCAAAATTTCTGCTGTAATTTTAACGGAAACGAGTTCTTTCATTATCACGCTGCACTGTCAGAATTTCAGACTTGGCTTAGAGCAAAATTTGTCACTTGTTTTATAAAGAGGAAAAAAGAAATGGTTGCATAAAGCGGTTTGGAAATAGAGTTTCTTACTCTCTCAGTTTATGTCCCATTAAGAATGTCAGTCGTCAAGTCTGTTATTGTAAATATGTCTTGAGAGAACTGGATTTAAACTGAATATAACCCTTCCTTCCTGATCTCATGAGAGCTGTACTTTAGAGAGGAGAAACAATGACAATGAAAACACAGAATCACAGGGACTAGAAGGGACCTCGAAAGATCATCCAGTCCAATCCCCCTGCCACAGCAGGATTATCTAGATCCAGCCACACAGGAACATGTCCAGGTGGGTTTTAAACATCTCCAGAGAAGGAGATGTCTACAACCCCAATAGGCAGCCCCTTCCAGTGCTCTGTCACCCTCACTGCGAAGAAGTTCCTTCTCACATTGATGTGGAACCTCCTCTGTTCCAGCTCACCCCCATTGCCCCTTGTCTTATCATTAGAGGACACTGATCATATCAGGCATTTTCACTGCAGGAATACAGCAGCACCTTTCTGGCAGGACTTCGAGGCAACGATCTGAGAATGTTTTCCAACAAAAAGACAGAGGTGTATTTTCACAAGTAACAAATTCCCCCTTAATGCCATAGGACTCCCCAGCCACACACCACTCTTATACAGAGTTGCTTTTAAAGGTAGTTTCCACACAAGTTTGCCTTGAAAAAGCAGTTGTCAGACACCTCCAAATATTATTGGTATAAAAAATTCACTACATATTTATGTCCTCCTGTATAAATCACTCTGTAAATTTAAGTTCCCACACACATTTCTCATAACTCTGTTCTGTGACCCTACAAGTTGAAAAAAACCTAAATCATTCTCAAGCAGTTTATCTTTTCAGAACTTTTTCAACACCGATAGGGTCCTCCCAGGCAAGCTTAATGAGGTGTGCAAGAACACTGCGTATCCTTGCAGAAGTCCTAGATCTCAGAGGTTTCTTAGTCATGCACTTCTTCATAATTCCCACTTGAACACAGATCGTACTTTTAAGGATCAGATGGTTTTAACTGATTTTCATGCCAACTCCTGCTGTGGCAGGGGGATTGGACTGATGATCTTTCGAGATCCCTTCCAGTCCCTAACGTTCTGTGATTCTGTGGCTCCTGAAGACCTGGTTGTTGTGGTTTTCTTCTTTTTTTCTTGGGGTTTATTGTGTGTGGTTTTGTTTTGTTGTTTAGTGTTTTGTAATCTACCTTTGCTTGTCTTCTGTGCTGAAAGGTCTGAATTGGAAAGGTAAACAAATTCAAATATAGCAATGCTGCCACAGTCCAGAGGGCTTTAAAGTCAATGTATCACATGCAAAAGGCAGTTTGTCTGGCTTTGGCCATGAGAGAGAATGAACTAAAACAACTATCACTATTTCTCTGACATCAGCTGCATGTTGGGAGAACAATTCTACATTTTAATGAATCTTCTTTGATCATTTTAAAGAAATACCAATAAAGCCAAGATGCTGGGAGAACATTTCTACATTTTAATTAACCTTCTTTGGGCATTTTAAAGAAATACCAATAAAGCCAAGACACAACTCCTCAGTACTTTCACTAAATGTTAAAGGTGACAGAGCACTTGAAGGGGCTGCCCAGGGGGATTGTGGAGTCTCCTTCTCTGGAGATGTTTAAAATCTGCCTGGATGTGTTCCTGTGCTATTTGGTCTAGATGATCCTGCTCTGGCAGGGGGATTGGACTGGATGATCTTTCGAGGTCCCTTTCAATCCCTAATGTTCTCTGATATTGTGAATACTGCTGATGCCACGGAATGGAAACCATTCCATTTCTCGTTTGAGACTGGGAAAGAATTACATTTTATTCATAGCTGGTGAGTCAGGGGTCTGATCTTTACTACAACACCATTATTTTTTAACTGGACTCTTCAGAGGATGATTTTCATATATCTGAATACATGGTATTTGGCTAATAATAAATACAGCATTTCAGCCAAGTAATTTCCAACCCTGCAGACATTTGTAAGAGCAGAACATTTTATATGTCAGCTGTGATGGGTCTTGTGAGGATTTTTACCACTATGTTACCTTTAACAGTGATCATAAAACTTGCCTTTTCAGCAGTATTTCAAACTCTGGTCAAATAATTACTGTGCTTATGGGAAACATTTACATAAGCTCTTTGAAATCTGAAATCTGAATGGCTGCACACCACCGTAGAAAAAGTACTAAGACTCCTCTGATTTAAATCCAGTAACTTCACAGAATCACAGAATCATTAGGGATTGGAAGGGACCTCGAAAGATCATCTAGTCCAATCCCCCTGCCACAGCAGGATCACTAGACCAAGTCACACAGGACCACAACTAGGAACACATCCATGCCACAGAGGAAAGTAGGAAAAGCCCTTGTGACCTGCCTTCACTCCACTGACCATGCGGTTGTCTCTTTCCCATGGTTCTGATCTAAATTAATTGCTACTGATTTTGACTTCTTAACATGTGGATTCCACTTGTGGTGCAGAACTCTTTCTGACTGTCAAAAGTCTGGCTGTTGTTTTCCTGCTGCCAAGATACAAGCTGCATAGGGCTTACTTTCATTCTGCCAGCCTGTGCGTGATCCTGATTCTTTCAGTCTAATTCCTAGCTGCTCATTCTTTGCTTTATATAAACTGGAAAATTTTAAATGCCAAATCAAGTTGACCAGACACTCTACTGCACTTAAACCTTGTGTTCCAAACCCAGCACCTTTTCTTGCTGCTTGTGATCAATTTATAATTATCCCAGAGGAAAAAGAAATCACAGGCACAGCTAGAGAGAAATCACAGGTCATCATCGCGCCGAGTGAGAAGCAAAGAACGCTTCGCGCATCATATTTCCATCATTTTCCTGGAACTTCTATTTTTTGGCTTGTTTACCTGTCCTCCACCTAATATATATCAGTATAGCAAAGAGATCAGTGCATTTCCCCAGATTTTTTTTTAAAAAGAACAATAAGGTCCACCAAAGCACCCCCATCCCCACGGCAAAACAGTTTGAAGTGCTCCTACATAGTTCTTCTATTAGAAAAAGGTTGAGTAATTACAAAACTGCTGATATGTGAGGCTGTTTGGTTCCTTGCCACGTGCAGACTGCATCACCACAGATGGAATTATACACAGGTATTTTGCATCAGGTCAAGATTTTCCATGAATGCCTTCTAACCCTTGAAGCGGGGCCATACTTTAACATCAGCTGCTAAACTTCACCGGTGAAGTGCTAAGAACTGAGGATGACACATGGATGACACTTCTTCCTGTGAGAGGCTGCCAATGTCCAGGTTCTTGTGGGGAAAGATACTCCTGGGCTGCCTTCCCAGAAGTGGGCAATTCTGAGAGAGAATCTGGATTAAATGGCAACAGGTGTTTTGCTTCAGGGAGGAAATTGTTGAAGTAGCAGCACACTGTAAGAGACAGGCTGCTTGAAGAGGCTTTTGGAGAGAGGTAGAGCTATGCTGTGTTTTTTGATGGGATCCTCTGTGGACATGCTGCTGCCAATAATGGACTTAATCTGCTGGACTGTAAGTTTAATGAACAGTAGATTTGGGTGGGTTTTCCTTTTATTATGGACTTTCTCATTAACTCTGGTTTTCTTTCTGGATGTTTCTGAACTGTTTCACCTCTATGGTCATGAGTTGTGTAATGAGTTATATAAGCTTAATCCTTACTGCATGCAGAATCCAATAGTGAGCTGTGCTTTCTGCTTATGATTGAGCTCCTTGGGTTGTGTTACAGCCTTATCAAAACAACTGGATGTTAGACTCAGAGATGTCCTAGTATTAATCTATAAATTTCCAAAGAACATGAAGGTTAGTTTTATGAAAATGGTAAACATGATTAAATAAGAATTACTGAATATTATCATAGAATCATTAGGGATTGGAAGAGACCTCAAAAGATCATCTAGTCCAATCCCCCTGCCACAGCAGGATCACTCAGACCAAGTCACAGAGGAACACATCTAGGAGGGTTTTAAGCATCTCCAGTGAAGGAGACTCCACAACTCCCCTGGACAGCCTGTTCCTGTGCTCTGTCACCCTCACTGTGGTGAAGTTCCTTCTCGTATTGATGTGGAACCTCCTATGTTCCAGTTTACACCCATTGCCCCTCATCCTATCATTAGAAGACATTGTGAAGAGCCTGGCTCATCCTCCTGATATTATACTTTTACAATATTATTTAGTGGGCTGTATCCAACCTAAACATTGCTATATAGGATGCATTACATGCAGGAAGTAATTGCTGGATATAAGTGGCTTCTGGATGTACTGACACATTGCTTATTTGCTAAATACTACTTTAGACAGTGAATAAAATAGTTAGTACCTAGTGATACAGTAAATGAATGTTTTCTCAGATTGCTGTGACATTTCCAAAGCTCTGAAATGCTCCGAGGAGCTCACCTCTTACCTGTTTGCTGGATCATTTTGTGGCGTGGGTATCTATAGCCTGGCATATGTTCCCATGCTTACTTTCACATATGTGTGTGAAGCAGCCACTGTCTGACCTTTAGCAACAGTCACCACTAATAAAGCTCGGGGTTATGTCAGTGGAAACTTTTGTTTCTCTTATTAGGAAAAAAACTAGAATTTTTTTGAAGTTCAAGTCAATCAAATAGACATTGAGTGTGGAAATGTAGGATTAGCATTCATGTTCCCCCTTCATGAGTGATCACATCCAGATTTCAGATGTAGGTCTGTTTATCTGATGTATTTCTCAGCAAATGTTTCACGTTGTCAGCATACAGGATATCAGAGGATGGATGGGTACACTGCCATGCTTTTGCCTCACTGTTTTCATGTAGGGCCTCTAGGATGCAATTTACATCAGCAGTACCATGAGTTCTGAACACATAAGGTGTTGTGCAAATGCAGAGGAACAAACTCTGTCTCAAGGCCTCAAAAACTGAACAGATAAGAGAAATGGAAGAAATAAAAATGCTCCCTTATCTTGTCCTGGCTGGGAAATGATGCAAAGGGATGCAGATTCCAATAATCTCCCTCTCCCTGGCTACTGTTTAATGTATGGGGCTGCATCAGTCGGCACTGGATTCATGTGGCACAACTTAGAGACAGGCAATCTGTGGCAAAACTAGACTCAGCTCTCTGATCTATTAATTAGCTCTGTCTTTGTTTCACTTATGACTTCTCTGATGCTGTGTTTCAAAGCATTTAAAAAACTATTATGACAGTCAAGGCTTGAGGCAGCAGTAATTTACCTCTTCAAGATGATTCCTGTTAATTATTTCATGGCACCAAGACTTGGAAGAGATTTTAATTAATCTTTTTTTGAAAATGACATGAAATACAAAGATTCCTATTAGGAATATCAAGTTAGGCTCTAAAAAAAAAAAAAGAATGTTGATGGGAGAAGCATTCTCTTTGTTTGTTTCGTTGGGTTTTTTCCAAACCCCCAACTTGCTTGGTTTTTATATGACTAACTTATCCACACTAACACTCAAAACTAGTGAGGGCACGTTGAATTCCATGAGCACTTGAGGATGTCTTGATGTTTTTGTCCCTTTTTCATTCTACGGCTTTAGAAACACATGAAGTGTTTTGTTGCACAACATGCTTTGCTGAATGAAGATGTGATTGTTCACAGCTCCTTCTTGGAGAGGAGTGTTTTGCTGAAAGAGGATGTTGTTCTTCCCTGATTGTGAATGTAGACCTCTTAGTTTTCTTACTGAGGAAAAGACAGCACCGTGTCAGATCAAGCAATGGGAGCATGTTTTCTTTGACTCTTGAACACTGTTGTGTGACATGGCTATCCTGCATCTGCCTTCACAGTCACAGATCTCAGCCTGCAGGAGCAGCAGGCTGTGCTGCCATTCAGTGAGACCTAGACAGGTTGGAGAGCTGGGCAGGGAGAAATGTAATGAAGTATAACAAGGGTAAGTGTAGAGTCTTGCATCTGGGCAAGAACAACCCCAGGGACCAGTATAGGTTGGGGACTGAGCTGTTGGATAGTAGTTTAGAAGAAAGGGACCTGGGGTCCTGGTGGACAGCAGGATGACCATGAGCCAGCAGTGTGCTCTTGTGGCTAAGAGGGCCAACAGCATCCTGGGGTGGATCAGAAGGGAGGTGGTTGGAAGATAGAGAGGTTCTTCTCCTCCCCTACTCTGCCCTGGTGAGACCACATCTGGAGTATTGCATCCAGCGCAGGGTCCCTCAGTTGAAGAGGGATGTGTTGCTGCTGGAGGGAGCCCATTGTAGGGCAACGAGGATGATGAAGGAAGTGGAGCACCTCCCTTATGAGGACAGGCTGAGGGAGCTGGGTCTCTTGAGCTTGGAGGAGACTGAGGAGTGACCTCATTAAAGTCTATAAATTGACAGGTGAAGGATGGGTGTCAGGAGGATGGAGCCAGGCTCTGCTCAATGTCATCTAGTGCTAGGATAAGGGGCAATGGGTGTAAACTGAAACAGAGGAGGTTCCATATAAATATGAGAAGGAACTTCTTCACAGTGCGGGTGACAGAGCATTGAAACAGGCTGCTCAGGGAGGTTGTGGTGTCTCCTTCTCTGGAGACGTTTAAAACCTGCCTGGACATGTCCCTGTGTGACTTGGTCTAGGTGATCCTGCTGTGTCAGGGGGATTGGACTAGATGATCTTTCAAGGTCCCTTACAATCCTCCCTAACGATTCTATGAGTCTATGATTTGTTGTTCATCAATGTCTGTGCAAATTAGCAGTTAGCAGCTATGGACAGACTCCTAGAATCACCTGTAGTGCCTTCAGTAAACATCTCCCCTTTCCCTCTGACATCTCAACACTCTTATTCCTTTCAGCTCTTCCAATCAGCTTTATCATTGCTCACAAACCTCTTCCTCATCTCCTCTCTGCTCTTTTGATAAATCTTCAGTATGTTTTTGTCTGGCTGATGCACTGTGATTTTTTATTTTTTTTTCCAAGCCACTATCTAACCCTGAAAACCACTCTTAAATTCTTGAGTTTTCAATGAATTCGGTAACACAACCTTCATTTCTTCTTTTATTTCTCCTTTTCTGTTATCTTTGTTCTTATCCTCAGCTACCTTAGAGAATCTTTACTTTCTTTTTTAAGCTTTTCATTTATCTCTTGGCTTTCTCATGTCAAGAAAATGGATGGAAACCAGTCAAGAAGAGAAAGTTCCAAAATCCTTTCTTACAAAACACCAGGACTCCAAAAACATGAGCAGCAGCAGACTGTCCAAGGACACAGTGAAGAAAAAAATGCAGAATTAGCAAAAAATAGCTAAAATTAATGAAGCCAGTGGCTGCTGAGCCTCCCACAAAATGGCTTTCTGGGAATGTAGATCATGTTATCCTCAAATGGTAGCAAAGAACAAGGAGCAGAAAACCACTCTGCTTCTCCAGATGGTGACTTCTCAGTTTTAAAGTAAAGAGAGATTTTAATAGGAGAAGATTTTCAGAAATAAGTTCCAATATTAAAGTGACCTGAAAATGGTGTTGAGCAATGTACTGTGTTTCAAGAGTAGATTTCTTTAGACGAGATGTGGAAACAGTATCAGTTGCAGGTAATTTCTTGAGTTCCCACTTGCACGACTTGAATTGTGATTAGAAAGAAAATACAGAGAGGAAGAAAAGAGAAACCTCTTTATAGCATCTTCTGTGGCAAAGTGACATGGTGGCATTGCAAAAACTGGCATTATGGGCTTGCCAACATGGGTCATCCAGTGGCATCTTTTTTGCTATGAAAAATAACAAACATTTGCTAGCTATTTTGAAGATAAACAAACCCCCAAACAATGCATGTAGGTCACGTAAGGTGACTGGAACTACACCACTCTAGCCATCTTGTGGATACTGTGATCCAGAAAATAGTTCTAGGTATTTCACAGCATGGTAGGGGTTAGGACCTCTGGAGATCATCTAGCCAAGTCCCACAGCAAGAGCAGGTTCTCTTATAGCAAACCCCATAGGAACACAATGAGGTAAGTTTTGAATGTCTCCAGAAACAGGGACTCCACAACCTCTGTGGGCAGCCTGTGCCAGTGCTCTGCCACCCTAAAGGTAAAGTTTCTCCTTATTATATGGAACCCTCTTGTATTCCATTTTATGTTTGTTCCCCCATGTTCTGTCATTGGGCATCTGCCCTTTAGATGTTTAAGTCTTGGTAAGGTCCCCTCTCAGTTTTGTCTAAGCTAAAGAATCACAAGATGATCCAGGCCCCATTATCTTTGTGGCCCTCCTCTGTATTCTCTCCAGCAGGTCCTGTAGGTGGTCATCTCAGCCTGGCTGGCTTTGCCAAGCACTAGTGGAATAGAATCATTAGGGATTGGAAGGGACCTGGAAAGATCATCCAGTCCAATCCCCCTGCCAGAAGAGGATCACCTAGACCAAATAGCACAGGAACACATCCAGGCGGGTTTTAAACATCTCCAGTGAAGGAGACTCCACAACCCTCTATGGGCAGCCCCTTCCAGTGCTCTGTCACCCTCACTGTGAAGAAGTTCCTTCTCAGATTGATGTGGAACCTCCTACGTTCTGGCATGTTGGAGGATGGGTTAGGCAGGACATGGTGCCTTACACTGTGAGGTACCCTGGAAGTGCTCAAGGCTAGGCTGGGATGGGGCTTTGAGCACCCTGGTCTAGTGCAAGTTGTCCCTGCCCACGGCAGAGCTGAGCGGAACTAGATGATCAAGAGTTTTCCTTCCAGCCCAACACCCTTCCTTCCAACACATTCTATGGTTGAGGTGCAGCAACAACTCAGAGCTGCCCACCAGAGGACTCTCACTGCTGCATTTTATCATTTAAGAGGTGACTGGCGTAGAAATGACTACGGTGAAATAAGTTCTGTCTCTTGTCCCCCGGCATCCGGGCACCAGGTGATGGCCTTTTGCGTGAGTTTTGGGCGCCCGAGTTTCCTCGGAGTACAGGTTTCCCTGGAGTTGTTCAGCGGCGGCAGGCCCAGGACGTGTTTGAAAAAGGCCCTGGGGCGGTTCGTTGCCCCGATGCTACAAAATCAACCCTCAGGACGCGGCCTGAGATGGCGGGAGGTAACTGTGGGGCGGGGCGGGGCCGAGCCGAGCCCGGAACTGCAGTAGCGGAGCCGCAAGGCCCCGGCGGATCCCGGCAGCGCGGACCGGCGGCGGCGCTTCCTGCGCGGCGGTGGCTCAGGGCGGGGAGGGCCGCGGAGCGCTCGGCCACCGGCTGCCCGGGCTGGCGCCGGGCCCCCAGCCCCGCCATGCAGCGCTTCCTGGTGAACATCAAGCTGCCGGCGCGGACCCTGACCGGAGCGCTCAGCGCTGCCAACAGGACGGCGGCGGATTGGTGAGGGGGTGGGGCGCGGTCTGCCGCGCTCGGGGAGGGCAGCAGGCGGCTGCCTCGGGGGTCCCGGCCCGCTGCCCGTGACTCCTCCGCCGCCGCTGTGTGTTCCGCTCTCCGCTGCCTGGCCCGGGAGCTGCTGGGGGGTAGCTGCTGTGCGGCTCTTGTGCACGAAGCCGTGGTTCAGTCGTAGAATCCCAGACTGGTGGGGTTGGAAGGGACCTCTGGGGATCATCTAATTCAGCGCCGCTGTCTAGAGCAAGATTTCCTAGAGCAGATCGCACAGGAACACATCTAGGAAGGTGTGGGATGTTTCCAGGGCAGGAGACTCCACACCCTGTCTCGGCAGTCTGTGCCAGGGCTCTGTCACCTTCGTGGGAAAGTTCTTGTTTATGTTTACATTGCACCCCTTATGTTCTAGTTTGCCCACTGCCCCTTGTCCTGCCACTGGGCACCACCGAGAGCAGCCTGGTCCAGTCCTCCTGACACTGAACCTATAGATGTTTACAAGCTTTGATGAGATCTCACCTGTCTCCTCCTCTCTAGACTGAACAGCCCCAGTTCTCTCAGCCTTTCCTCATAAGAAGTATGCTCCAGCCCCCTAATCATCTTAGTGGCTCTTTACTGGACTCTGCCAGCAGATCCATGCCCTTGAACTTGGGACCCCATAACTAGATGAAATTCCAGATACAGCCGCACCAGAGCAGTGCCTCCTGGCAATGACTTTTGCTTCTCCAGTCAGAATTATTGTTGATGCAATGAACTGTAATGCTCAGAGCAGCCTCTTTTCATTTCTGTTTCTGGTGGCTTTTTGAACTAGCACTGGGCTTTCTAATCATTGCTCTGGGTGATGAGTTCTCCCAGCTGTGCTTGAGGCATTGCTATCTTGCTGTCTACAACTATCTGAAAGGAAGTTGTAGAGAGGTGGATGTTGGTTTCTTTTCCCAAGTAATGAGTGGTAGAACAAGAAGAAATGGTCTCAGGTTGCACCAGGAGAAGTTTAGGTTGGACATTAGGAAAAACACATTTATGGAAAGGGCCATCAGACTTTGGAACAGGCTGCCCAGGGAGGGAGTTGAATTGCCGTCCTTGAAGTGTTTAAAAAGTCATGTATGAAAGCTTAAGGACAGGGTTTAGTATTGGGCTTCAGACATTTGGGTTAGTGATTGGGCTTGATGACCTTGAAGGTCTCTTTAAACCAAACTAGCTCTCTAATGCTGTGATTCCCTTGGATTCAGCAGCACTAGGGTAA
Organism: Rhinopomastus cyanomelas; assembly: GCA_013400115.1. Classification (NCBI taxonomy): domain Eukaryota; kingdom Metazoa; phylum Chordata; class Aves; order Bucerotiformes; family Rhinopomastidae; genus Rhinopomastus; species Rhinopomastus cyanomelas. The sequence goes on from VXBP01005202.1 coordinate 1,886,191, forward strand.
AGAAAGTGAATGAGCTACACCAACTAGTGTTTTCAAACTATGGCCTTTATATGTGTCAGCTTGCAAAGCAGTGAGCATTGAAGTACTCTGAAATTTTTGATTGGAAACTGTTTTCTCCTTGGACCATTTTGACTTGCTTAGTGTGTCACCATAGCTTTGTAATTGTCATCAGAATTCAGACAGGCCTCAGCAGTTTTACACTATTACTGTAATCCTTGCTCACTTGCTCCTTTTTGTCTAACCCAACAAAGAGATGCAATTAATTACATGATTACAAATATATTGCTTACCTGTGTGCCTGTATCACAGAATCACTGAATGTTAAGCATTGGAAGGGACCTCTGAAGATCATCTAGTCCAGCCCCAGTGCCAGAGCAGGACCAAGGTTAGGGTAGATAAGTCAGAAATGTGTCCAGACAGGTCTTGAAAGTCTCTGGAGAAGGAGACTCCACATCCTCTATGGGGGGCCTGTTCTACTGCTCTATAACCCTTGAAGTAAAGAAGTTCTTCCCCACTTTGAGATGGGACTTCCTGTGCTTGACCTTAAATCCATTGCCCCATGTCCTATGACAGAGTACAAGTGAAAAGAGGTGGTCTCTGCTTGTGTGTAACATTAAGGAATGCTCTTCATGAGTTCTCATGTGCTGTCTGAAATGTACAGATTTTTATAGGTGAACACATGGTGCTGTGTGGTTCCAGCAAGAAATGGTTCAGCATGTGCAGCAGCAGCACTTTGTAATTTGAGTTTTTAAGTAACTTTTACACTTCAGTGTTTGTGCCTGGTAACATGCATTCATTGTACAGAAAAAGGCTCAGTTTTTATGTGATTTTTTTTTTCCTGTTTAGCTTGTTTGATGATAATTTTATGCTTTTCTAGGGGCTGGCAAGGTTTGATCGCATATGGATGTCATTCTCTGGTGCTGATCGTTGATGCCAACAGTGCTCAGACTTTACAGGTTTTGGAAAGACACAAAGCTAGTGTTGTCAAGGTGAGATGTGCATGTTTCAAGGTTTATTGCTTGATTCTGGTGTCTATATTATTTATATAAACCACTATAAAGACTTGGCATTATATTGCACTTGATCCTCACATCAAATCTCCTGAAGAATACCCGTGTCACCGCTAAACCATATCGCCCAACACTAAATCTAAGTGTCTTTTAAACTCATCTAGGGATGGGGACTCAACCACCACCCTGGGCAAGAAATATTTGGTAGTGTTATAGAACACAGACAGAAATGTTTCTTAGAAAGCTCTTAACATGACACAACTTCAAATTAACATTACAAAATATAAAGTAAATCTGTTGGTTGATGCCCTTGCTGATCTTTTCCAGTTGGGGTGGGGGGGTAACCAGTGCACCATTCAAATAGAAAGTTACTTTAAAGGTTTTTCTTCTGTTCTTACCTATAGAAAAGGACCAAAAGCAGACAGAACTTAACATTTATTTTAATAGAAAAAGTGGCTACAATTTGTTCTTAAGCATAGGGTAGCTGTACTTTCCTTTGAAGGTCCTTGACTTGAAATTGCAGAGCATTTGACTTTAGGTCAAGTGTGGAACAGGATGTATTTCTTTGATACATCATTTCTTTGTGAAGAGTGATGGATTTAGTCAAGGTTTAGAGGAATTCTTGGCTGCCAGATGTAGTCCTTAGTCCAAATGCTGTAGTCGAGTGTAGTCAGTAATTTATGAACAAACTTAGATGTTTAGACCGGCAAATGTTGATGGGTTTTTATTATAATAGAAAAAAAATCTGAATGTGCTGCCTGCAAATTCAACACTGTTTTTTCCCCATATGGAATGTTCTTTTTTTCTTGTCTATCATTATGGTTTTTTTATGGTCTATTTATAATTTACCATCTTCCTGTATCAGATATGAATACTCTGGTCGTTTAAAAATGAAACAGAATTCTTTTGTGGATGGGTCTGATAATTTACTAACTTATGGACCATCATCTTCTAGTGATGTGTTTCTGCTCGCTAAAGAGCTTCAGGTTTTGGTGAGTGGTTTTGAAATTTCAGTGTATTCAGTAGATACACAAATGGTGGAGGTTTTTTTAAATATCATTATTATAATATATTTCAAGTGCCCTTTTTTATAATAATAAATAAAGTTTTCACATCTTGGGTGAAAATATTAGGTGAGCAAACCCTAGCATGTGTGTTAAGGATTGGAAGGGACCTCGTAAGGTCATCTACTCCAATCCCTCTGCCACAGCAGGATCCCCTAGATAAGTCACACAAGAACATATCCAGGTGGGTTTTAAATGTCTGCAGAGGAGGAGACTCCATCACCTCTCTGGGCAGTTCCAGTGCTGTGTCACCCTCACTGGGAAGAAATTTCTTCTCATATTGATGTGCAACCTCCTCTGTTCCAGCTCACACCTGCTGCCCCTTGTCCTGTCGTTAGGTGACACGGAGCAGAGCCTGGCTCCATCCTCCTGACACCTGCCCTTTCCATATTTATAAACATTAGTAGGGTCACTTCTCGGTCTCCTCCTTTCCAAGCTCAAGAGATCCAGCTCCCTCAGCCTTTCCTCATCAGGGAGATACTCCATGCCCTTAATCATCTTTGTAGCTCTCCTCTTAACAATAGTAAGGTTTAGGAATTAGATTTGGTTGATTATAGAGAATTTTGAAAGTAACTTGCAAATAGAGGAAGGTAGGAGGGCCAGGTTTCAAAGTAGATTCATTATGTCATTTTTTTGAGGCTTATGTGCTGTGATGTGTGCAAAGTAATGCTGAGATGTTACAAAGGACTGAGAACTGATTTCTTACAGCATGTTTGTGTACTTGAGTGAATTTTTCATGGAACATTGAGGATTTCCAGGGCTGCCCAAACATTGCCGTGACCCCAGAGCTTGTGCCCTTGATATGAGTAATCTCTCTGGCAATGAATGTGAGACAACTTACCTGACTCTTAAGTAAGGAGAAGTTATTCCTTGGTTATCTTGGGACAGCAACCATAGGGTAAGAGGCACCTCTGTGAGTGAATATCTTTGCTTTCCTTTTGGCAGCTTGCTTGAATAACACGCCCTCAGTCTTCAGACTACCCTTTAAAGTGAACAAATCCATTCCAATGTCTACAAATGTGTAAACTTAAACATAATCTTAAAAGGCAGTACAGAAGTTACTTTAAAATTTCCGCTGAGTTTAGATAAGAAGTTGTAGCCAAGTTAGGTTTTGATGTATCTAGTGATAGCATTTTAATGCCCTGCAGTTACGTTCGCTAGCTTTGAGGTGAATGTTATTTCAACAGGAAAACAAATGCTGAAGTTCAAATATTTTTCAAGGTCTAAGGTAATTTTTAAAACCACTATCTGATGCTTCAGTAACAAAAATAGACTGAGAAAATATTTATGAGGAGGAAGAACGAAGAGAAATTCTGTTCTGCTTTAAGAAGTAGATGTTACACGAGAGATTATTCGGAGGCCATGATCACTGTAGATAGTTTTACGTGCATTTGTAAGACATCTTCAGTTCCTAACTGTATTCCTTTTTTATTTTGTTGTAAATGGTAAAAGCATAAATAAGCTGGAGGGGGTCTGTAAGAAATCTGCTCTGCATGTCCGAGTTCAACTCTTTGTAGTGCAGGCTCAAACCAGCAAACAGCCTACAGGGGATGTTCTCCCTCAAAAGCCATGCTACGGATTTGGAAAATTTCAAAGCTATCGGCAATAAAAAAGCAAAGGGAGAAGTGATTATTTCATAATCCTTCTGCAGGCTGTTTAACTGTTTTCCTACAAATAGTTTTCCTGGCCTTTGGCTGTTGTAGCTGTGTCTGGAATAGGTGATGTTTTCAGTGGAAATGGATCTGAGCTAGTTGTTCACAGGTTCATGTGGTGCTTGTGGGATACCGAGAACTTCTACAGAGTGGAGTATATCTGGTTGTTTTTATACCTTTTATATTAGATCTTGTTTTTGTTTAGACCTTTATAAAGAGTACTTGAAGGAGGACTTTGACAAAAGAAAATGTAATTATAGGAACATCTTTTTTGATTGAGGATTCAAATTTCATTTGTGTCTTGTCTGATATGCAAAGATAATAAGGTTCTTTAAATCAGGTGAGATAGAGTGTGAATATCAAAAACCCCTTGATCTCTGGTTCCTGCTGTATTTTAAAGTCAAGATAGAGAGACAGTGACCAATACAGTAAGAAAATAATGTAGTAGAGGGTTGGGTTGTGTGTGGGGGCTTTGTTGGAACTCTAGTTGAGGCTGATCCTGTTAAAGATCTCCTTTTTGTTCATAACTTGGTGACATCTCCCTAGAGAAGTGATGCTTTACAGGCTTGGAATTTGCTTCACAGTATAATGTATTTAACTGAGGAATTAACAGCTCTGCAGGTTTCTGTAATTACTTTCTTTTAATAGCTACATGGTTCATGCAGGTATCCTCATGGGTAATTTTATTTTGAACAGCAGTGAAGCAGGAATTGCAACACTGCATTTTGCAGCTAGGGGAGAGTCTCCCAAGAATTCTTTGTTTTTCTACTAGAAACTCTCTTTGGGTTTATTGCTTGAGCTCACTGAAGACTACTTGCTGTGAATGTGTAATGCTGAATTTATTTTGCTAGGCTTTTGAGATGCATCCTGGTCCTGCCTCTGAGAGGGGTAGCACAGGGATGGGTACAGTTCTCTGAAAGCTGTTAAAATTCTAATTCATGTTGCAGAGTTAGTGGTGCCTAGTGATAGTTATTTCTATTTTTAGTTTAATGTCTTGCCTTTGATAGCTGTGAAAAATGTTGTGTTTGTCCCACTTACCAGCTGATACATTGGGACACAGCTAGTTAGCTAGAGACGTTTTTGTAGGACTTAGTTCCTGTTAACTTAGCGTAAAGGTTTCTTCAACAAGTCCATACTGAGTAGATAAGGAAGAAGTCTGAGTTTATTTCTTTGTAATCTATGGAAACTTGTAGACAAAGTGTTTAAATTCAATACCTGCAGTTTTTGGAAGTATTAGTCATTGAATGTGTGGGGTTGGAAGAGACCTTAAAGATCATTTAGTTCCAACATCCCTGCATAGGCAGGAACACCTTTCACTAGAGCAGGTTCCTCAGGACCCCATCCACCCTGGCCTTCAGCACTGCCAGGGATGGGGGTGCCACAACTTCCTTAGGCAACCTGTTCCAGCATCTCAGTACTCTCACTGGAAAGAAATTTGTTCTTAATGTCTAACCTCAATCTCCCCTCTTCAAGTCTAGAACCCTTTCCCCTTGTCCTCTCAATGTGCACCCATGTACAAAGCCCTATCCCAGCTTTCTTGTAGCCCACTTCAGATGTTGGAGAGCTGCTAGAAGGTCCCCTGAGAGCCTCTTCTTCAGGCTGAACAACCCCAACTTGCTCAGCCTGTGTTCATAGACAAGGTGCTCCAGCCCTCAGGTCTTTTGAGTTGGTCTCCTCTGGACACTTTCCTGCAGTTCTACATCCTTCTTGTTTTGGAGACTCCAGAAGTGGACCCTGTACTCCAGGTGGGGTCTCACAAGTGCAGAGTAGACGGGGAGAATCACCTCCCTCTACCAACTGTCACTGCTTCTTTTGATACAGCCCAGAAGTTGGTTGGATTTCTGGCCTGCAAGTGCACACTGACGACTCTGAAGGTAGCTTAAAGGTGAACTTGCACAGATGCTACTAACATTAACTATTACTAGTCTTTCTTTTTTAATTATTATTTGTTTATTCACCTGAAAAATAGGAAGTATGATGTCTTACGTTTGCCGCCTTTGACCCGTTTTCATCTGTGCCTTCAGGTTAAATGGGCCAAAGAAAATTACCATCACAATATTGGCTCTCCATATTCTTTACGTTTAGCTTCTGCTGATGCTTCTGGAAAAATAATTGTCTGGGACGTGGCAACAGGAACAGCTCGTTGTGAGATACAAGAACACACGAAACCAATTCAAGGTAATGGTTGTGCACCGCATGTGCGTGGACGTTATTTTATGGAGCGCTGTTACTAACCCATGACCTAGATTTTGCAAACTGAACTCAGTTTACCACTTACAGTTTACATGACTCACCTTCTCTGTTTGTCTGCTCGTCTGTGTTAATGTTAAGAGTTACTATCTCAGAGAGATGCAGTGAGATTTAATTCATTGTGGTAATAGTTTCCAAGGTCTTCCTGTTTTTATTGATGTGATTGATTGAAACAATAATATTTACAATATCAAGTACATCCTCTTGGTATTGAGTTGGTGGTGTAGTGTGGTTTGCATTGCACCTGAATGTTAATGGCATCCATAGCAGTGCAGTCCTTCAATAATACTGCATTGCTGTCAGTTTTCTTTATGCATGTGCACTTTGACAATTATTTAGATAGTTAATTATGTAGCTGCTTCTGATCAAATATACTACTGGCATGATAGCACAGTCTTGCAGTTGACTAGACAGCAGAGAGGGATTTTTGGAATGTACCTCTTTGGACTGACTAGCATTCAAACACTGTACTTGTATTCTTGATTGTGTGTTGCAATTGCTTTCACTGTAGTCTTGAACTTAAGGTTGTCTGTTTAGAAGATACTCAAAGTGAAGGCACTTGTCTGGTACTGGTACTGTCCCAAATACTAATTTCATAGAATCATAGCATGGCTGGGGCTGAAGGGACCTTAAAGATCATCTAGTTCCCACCACCCTGTGTAGGCAGGGACACCTTCACTAGATCAGGTTACTCAGGGCCCCAGCCAAACTGCCATGGATGGGGCAGCCACAGCTTCCTTGGGCAGCCTGTTCCAGCGTCTCACCACCCTCACAGGAAAGAATTTGTTCCTAGTGTCTAACCCAAATCTCTCCTCTTCAAAGTGTAACCCTTTCCCCTTGTCCTCTTGCTACACACCCAGTTAAAAAGCCCTACACCAGCTTTCTTCAGAGACTGGAAAGCTGCTAGAAGGTCACCTGGGAGCCTCCTCTTCTCCAGGCTGAACAACCCCAACTTGCTCAACCTGTCCTTATAGAGGAGTTTCTCCAGCCCTCTGATCATTTGAGTTGCTCTCCTCTGGACACGTGCAGGAGCTCTGTGGACTCCAGACGGGGTCTCTAGCTTGTGGTGGTGGTATGATTTGTGGTGTCAGCCAGAATATTGATTGAGATGATGTACAGTTATTGTGGTTTTTGACTCTGCAGTGGTTTTGTACAATACCATATGCTGTTTCAGATAGCAATTCACTGGCTGAAAACACCCGACTTCTTCAGACAGGATGTGTGTTCTGTGCATGTGTGTAGCCACAGGTAACCCAGTTTATGGCTGCTTGTTAAAAAACATAAATTGAGGCCATAAAAAAGGACTTTTTTAGAATTGTGAAATACAAACATCTAGTTGCTAACAAGTCACCATTAATCTCTTTAAAGATGAGTTGTTACAGAATAGTTTTAAAATAGAACAAACCTTTTTCTGAGAATTAGTTTTACTGTTGATCCTTCTTTCTTTCGACAGACATGCAGTGGTTATGGAATCAAGATGCCTCTAGAGATTTGCTGCTTGCAGTTCATCCACCTAACTATATTGTACTGTGGAATGCAGACACAGGCACCAAACTTTGGAAGAAAAGTTATGCTGAAAATATCCTCTCTTTTTCATTTGACCCCTTTGATCCTTCACACTTAGCTTGTAAGTTTGTGTGATTAAAATAGTGTGACCTGGATATGTTGAATGGGAAAAATATTAACCTAAAATGTTATTATTGAGATTAAAAGTAACAGGTTGGAAAGAAAAATGCCATAAATGTCAGAAGTTTCAAAACAGTCTTTGGCCAAAGGGAAGTCTTTAGAATAAGATGCCACTGTTTGAGGGGAGGAGAAAAGTCAGCATAGACAGAAGGTAGAGATCTGAAAAGAAATGTTAGAGACTCTACAAAAGACGGTGCAAAGCCTGTAACTAGGGAGCTGGAGGAAACCGAATCTGGAGAGATCTGTTAAACTGACATTAAAAGCTATAAAAGGATGGGTGCTGAAGGAGAGTACAGCGAGGAGGGCAGACCTAGAATAAATGTTATTTTCAACAGAAAGGGTTTTTTTTTAAAGGCATACAATGTGAGCATCAGTTTCAGAAGCAATTCAGATGTCAAGGGAGATGTAGTACACATTTATTCACCCTTTAGCAGAAAGAAACTAAGAAATGAGGGAGTAATAATTTTATTCTTAAATTTAGCTTCATCACTCTGATTTGATGGTGCATTTTTGAGGCTTTGTACTTGTGCATTTTTTTTATCTGTCATACCATTCAACCTTCTATAAACGTGCAGTAAGCTCTTAGCTACGTCTTTCCAGATTACCTGAACCTTTATGTTGCAATAAATAATGTGAGTTAATGATTCTTTGAGTCTTCACAGAATCACAGAACATTAGGGTTTGAAAGGGACTTTGAAAGGTCATTGAGTCCAAACCCCTAGGATAACCTAGACCAAGTTGTAGCACCAGAACATATCCAGGCAGGTTTTAAATGTCTCCAGGAAACGAGACTCCAACACCGCTGGGCAGCCCATTCCAGTGCTCTGTCACCCTCAACATGAAGAAGTTCCTTCTCATTATTATGGAGAACCTCCTCTGTTGGAGCTTACAACATTTGCCCCATATCCTATCATTAGATGACACAGAGAAGAGCCTGGCTCCACCCTCCTGACACCCACCCTTCACATCTTTATCAACATTAATGAGGTTACCCCTCAGTCTCCTTTTTTCCAAGCTCAAGAGACTCATCCCCCTCAGCCTTTCCTCATCAAGGAGGTGTACTCCCTTCATCATCCTCATGGCTCTGCACTGGATTCTCTCCAGCAGTTCTGTGTCCCTCTTGAACTGAGAGCCCCAGAACTGGATGCAGTATTCCAGATGCAAAGTCTTGCTCAGCATGAGAACTAAAAAAGGTGATAGAACCAATGTGGACAACCATGTCTTCTATTTGTGTTGTGAAGCCTAAAGAAAATAGTTGATGAGAGAGAATAATAGTTCTGAATAACCAAAAGGATCCTGCCAGTAATCCCCCTGTATTTTTTCATTATGGATTTAATTTGGAAAAATCAGGTTTTATGGCTATTAATTATTTGTAATGGACCATCTGCTGCTTATTCAGTAGAAGGTGTCAGTTGTGTAGAGTTAGAGCTTTCTACCTAACACAGTATTAGAGCATTAGTAAAGTTACTACCATTTCTCCCTACCAAAATTTCATTGAAATGGAAGTCCCAAATCCAATTACAGCCTGTATTTTGCTATAATAAGAATACTTTTTCTTTGTACAGTGCTCACCAGTGAAGGAATAGTCTTCATCTCTGACTTCTCTCCCTCCAAAGCTCCTGCCAGCTCAGGGAAGAAAGTTTACATCTCTAGTCCACATTCCAGTCCTTCTCACAACAAGCTGGCTGCTACTACAGGAGCCAAAAAGGCCCTCGATAAAGTAAAAATACTAATCAGTAATGAAAAACCAAGGTAGGTTGCAAATATTTCTTCTCAGATGTTTTATATATGTTGTATATTTTCTATATTTTATTGATGCAATATGACATCTATCTATTTTCTGTATTTATTGATGCAATGTGACATCTATATATTTTCTATATCTTATTGATGCAGTATGATGTCTGTGTATTTCTGTATTTTGATGTGATGATGTTAAGGTAGTTAGTTCTAAAAAAGAAAATTAATTGCCTCAGACAGATAGAGGGGCACTCTGTAAGAGTGTGTTATTTAAGAATATAGAGTTGACATTCATCCAGTTCTGCTCATAAAAACAGCCATATCCTCACAGGACGTTTTATATCAGTGACAGTGCTCTTCCTTCACGAAGAGATTTTCGTGCAAGTGAAAGATTCAGAAACATCTTTCTCAGGGAGAAACAAAGATGAAAATGGGCTAATTCAATCTATTTCAACTGCGGAGTGAGAAGGGATATAATCCAAGAAGAAAAATTATGTACATGCTGATATGTGAGATGAATTCTGATGCTGTGCATAACACTGCAGTAGGAGGTGGTTTTTGTTAACAGTGTAGAAATAAAATAAGTGTTTCTACATACCTGTTTGTGTGTTTTCTGTCTTTTACAACTCAAGGTGCATTTTTAGGTTTGTTGTGTTACAAGTTCTGTAGGCCCCTTCCTTGTGTGCTGTAACTCTTTTTTTCTGTTTTCTGATTGATTAATAAATTCAGTGAACGTGAGAAGAAACAAATCCGAGTGTACTCTCTGTCTGTTAGCAGTTGGCACCAACATTCAGTGCAGATGTGAAATTTAGACACTTTTTTTAAATAAGGTATTTAAATTGCAGACTGAGGAGAAGACTTGATGACACTTCCCGTGCTCTATTTAAGGCATTGTGGCTTTTATGAGGATAATGGGCATGATGCTGTCCTTCTGTGTTCTCTAGTGCCTGGTTTGTGCTGCACTGGACAGAACATGTGAGTGGCAAATACTGAGGCAGTGCATATGCTGCTGCACCCTTGTGCACACTCGGTGATACCAGCAAATCAGCAAAGATACTGTTTTTCTGTGTTCTCTCAAAGCTTCTGTTAGCTTTTCCACCCAGAACACCTTAAAAGATTGGAATTGGAAGAAAAATTGCAGCGGGAATAATTTGTCTGCTTTTACATGAATTTAAGGAAAATTTGAGGAAAGGGGAGCAGGAAGTTGTGTGGAAAATGTGTGCAGACAAAAGGGGCTCTAACACTTGTGAAGCAACAAATGAGATGTGAGAAGCGTATAAGGGGTATTTAATGTGTAGTAGAATGAGGAGAGTAAAACCAAGCAGAACCCCTCTAAAGGGATGACAGAGGAAATGAGTTCAGAGTTTTTCAAGATTGGGCACAGTCTGAGAATCATTTTCTTCAGTGTGACTAAACACCATTCTAGAGATAGCATGTGCCTAATGAACCTCTCTACCTTGTAGCTCATCTTCCCCAGAATGATAAATGTTCCTATAATTTGCTATTTCCTTTGAGTTTGAAGTCTGGTATTTTCTTGATAGGCTAGTTCTGTTCATTTGGCGATGAAGTAATATGCATAATATGATAAAAATTGAAGTAAGCAATATGTTTAAGGGTAATTTCCCATGAAGACCAGGAAATCTCATGGCAGCACTGCTCATAATTGAATTGCTTTATATTTGAGATGTGCAAGAATTGTGCTGCTTCCGTTTGAGTCACATCCTATTTTAAAAATGTCTCTATAATCCTATCTAGACAAAAGTCAACAGTGTGTGTGTCTTTGGAAGGTCAGTGATGCTTTGCACTGCTGTAGCAATTAAATGAAAATCTGAGGTTGCCTAGTGGTTGTAACGGGAAAAAAATGCAGTGGCAGGAAAATGTATATGGTTAATTTTAATTAAAACTCAAAAGTCTGTGTTGACACAACTTGATTAAAGTTTGTGTGTGATGTTTTACAGTGCTGAGTCCGTAACACTCAATGACTGCCTTCAGTTGTCATTTTTGCCTTCCAAAAGAAACTACATGCTGTTGCTGTATCCCAGGGAGATCTTGATTCTTGACTTGGAAGTGAATCAGACAGTGGGTGTGATTGCAATTGAAAGAACTGGTGTGCCTTTCATACAGGTAATGAGAGTGTCATTAGTTTCCATCATTGCAGTAGTTCATTAAGATGATGCGTGAGCTGGCGATCCACTCAAGATCCACTCAAAGTTGTATCTATCAATTTTAGAGGATGAAACCAAGTTTCATGAAGGGGAAAATGTTCTTCTGTACCAAGCTTTGTTTAATTTAGGTTTCTGAAATCTCCAGCAAACCGACCTCATTTTGTGGTGTTGCAAAAGTTCCTGGTGTGGAAACAGTGTTGTGGGAAAGGGCCACTTGGTTCTCTGGTGGTTAATCTGCTTTCACACAAGTTAACACTAGTTCTCTGATCATAGAAGAATCATAGAATCCTCATGGCTGGAAAGGACCTCCAGGATCATCAAATCCAGCCCTCATCCCAATGTCTCTCTAATCCCTAGACCATGGCCTCAAGTGCTGTATCTACTCATTTTTTAAACACCTCTAGGGACGATGACTCCACCACTTCCCTGGGGCAGCATCATCTGCCTTTACTTACTTAGAAAGCTAAGTCTAGTCTAAGGTTTTACTGAAACATCTTTATTCTCTTGGAATCATGACTTCTGATACCAAAACAGAAAGCTTTTTAAAAAATATATGTAAAAAGCAAGCTTTTAAAATGTATGTATAAATATCATATGTGTATAGGTATAAAGAATGAGTGCATCAATGTCTAAAAAACACAATCCGAACAATCCAATCCAAATTTTTACAGTAGTTTCTCAAATTAATTGACTTCCTTAATCACAAGTACTGGAGCTAAAGAAGTTAAATGAAATGCTGCATTATTGGCAGTTTTCTTGCTGGCATAAGGAGCTGTATCTTCATTTGTAAGTAGGCTTTGCAAAGCTTTAAGTTGATAATGAAATTTCCTGTTCTGTCTCTTTGTGTAGGTAATTCCTTGTTTTCAACGTGATGGGCTGTTCTGCCTCCATGAAAATGGCTGTATAACTCTAAGAGTTCGCAGATCTAACTGCAGCATAACTGGAACTCCAAATGAAGAGCCAGGTAGATTTTGTGTCAAAAACGTTCAGAAATTAATTTTGAGGCATTTTAATTCATGCTTTTACACTAATCTTAATCATCACACCTCATATAGATTGGTGACTTACAGCCCTTTAAATGTTTTTCTCTTGCACATTTGAATTTATGTTTCACTTAAGCAAAATTGGTTTTGACTTCTCTGATATTTCGTGCAAAATATCCTCAAAGCACTTTTATCACTAAATAATGAATTGGTTTAACAGTCACATATACACAGATGTTTTAGATAAATAAAGGTTAATGTGTTCTTGTTTTATTTTAGGAAAAAAATCATATCTTTCAGGCAAACACAAGGTTTTGGAAGCCATTTGGTCAATTAGAAGAATTGATTATAGAACTGAGATGGATTCAAATTTAGATTAAAATTATTTAAACTATTAAACCTTTGTCTCTTTGAAATATTGTCAAGTATGGCATTCTAAAAATAATGGAGGAGACATAAAACCAAGGGAAGACATAGTTCTGTAAATGTAATAAGTGGGTTTGGTGTTAGAATTTGTTTTGGTTTTGGCAGGTTGGGAATTTCTAGTGAGCTGCATTACTTGCTGCTGGGATTATCAACAAATCACATGAGTTTTGGGTTGCAGAGAACAGATGCACTTTCTGCACAGATATAAAGCAGTCATTTTTTTACCTTTTGCAAGGGTCATGTGAACTAAGATATTTTAAAGTTCAGTTCTGGAGAACTTTCCAGAGCTGCGTGCAGAAGGAGGAGCAATAAGTAGGTTTTGATTAGTTTTTTCCTAGCTGTTGCATAAGAAACATGGATTTCAACCAAAGTGCTCAGTCATGCTGTAAATTTACCTCTGTTGATTGATCACATCGTGTGTTTTCCACTCTAATTGTTTGTCCTCTGTGGGACATTGATGTTACAGATCCAGACCCAGTTCAGGAGCTGATTTATGATCTAAGAAGTCAGTGTGATGCAATCAGGGTAACCAAAACAGTTCGACCCTTCACTATGGTGTGTTGCCCAGTGAATGAGAACTCTGCAGCTCTCATAGTCAGTGATGGCAGGGTAATGATCTGGGAACTAAAATCCAGTGTTTCTGGCAGAACTGTGCGTAACAGGTAATGGGATTTATTTTTCTTATCAAAGCTTCCATCTGTTACTTTTGCAAGTGGTGTGTAGTACTTAATTGTATTTTAAGAGCATCACCCGATGTCCCTGTGTGTATGGACATGTGACGTGTGCTGTAGATGTGTCTGGATGAAAGAAGAGGAGTAAAATATATCAGCCCAATAGATCAGTTTCACAGAACATTAGAGATTGGAAGGGACCTCGAAAGATCATCTAGTCCAATCCCCTGCCGTAGCAGGACCACCTAGACGAAGTCACACAGGAACATGTCCAGATGCCAGGTGGGTTTTAAACGTCTCCAGAGAAGGAGACTCCACAACCCCCCTGGGCAGTCCCTTGTCAGTGTTCTGTCCCCTCACTGTGAAGAAGTTCCTTCTCAGATTGATGTGGAATCTACTATGTTCCAGCGTACACCAGTTACCCCTTGTCCTATCATTAGATGACACTAGGAAGAGCCTGGCTCCATCTTCCTGACACCCACCCTTCACATCTTTATAAACATTAATGAGGTCACCCCTTCCTTGCTCTGCAGAAATAAAGGAACTGTATTTACTGTTATTTCTTTAAAAACCACTTCCATACTATGGAGTTGTAAGAAATAAACACAAGATGGTAAACGCAAACATTATTTGGGGGAAACATTTCGTTTTCATGTGGCTTCCTTCAGATGATATAATTGTCAGGAACTGATTCCTCGCTTTCAGTCATGTGGAAGGACTTCAAAATGACTTTGGAAAGGACTAAATTTTTAGTAGGGGGAGGGTTTGCTGCTAAATTTTTGTGAATTTTTCACAGAGCACTATGAAGCCACACAGCAGGTGGCTGGACTATGCTGGTGTAAACGGGATTTTTATACAAAAAGCCTTTAGAATTTGAGATCCTGAACAGTCTCTAAAAATACTGTACAAAGTAGTGTAGTTCTTTGAGCAGTCAGCGTGTTAAGGTCATTCTGCTGCCATAAACCTTTATGGTGCTATTGAATAAAACAAATAACTTCCTACCATAAAAGAAATACAGAATTCTTAGTAGACATTATTTAAATGTCAGAAGTACCAGACTTTCAACACAGATCCCATTGTTGCTCATCAGTGATTTAATGTTCTCATTCTTGGTGCCCTCAGAAATGCTGTTAGATGGATTCTTCGTGATGCATATCTGAGAGCTGTCTAGGATCTGTATCTTGCTGGGGTTTATTTCTGGTATTCTCTGGCTCATTTCTAAGTCATTGATCTTTGTCATGATGATAAAACTAGGAAAAATATAGTAATAATATAAGAATTACTGAACCTAGAGGATTCTGGATATGGTTGGCTTGAGCAGAAAAGTGAAACGTATCTCTGGTTGGCACAGAGTCTTTAACACGTTTTGAAGGATTCTTCCTCCATTAGCTTCTGAGTCCCATTTAGACTGTGTTGGAACTCAGTCACTGGAGAAACAATAATGCAAAAACTCAGAGCACTGGTATCTTACTAGACTGTAAACACAGGCAGTTCCTATACGTTTCTGCTCTAGTTTATTTTAGGTAGGGACAATTGTGTTTCATATGTTTAGGTGAAAGAATCACAGGATCATTGAGGTTGGAAAAGACCCTTGGGCTCATCCAGTCCAACCATCAATGCTATTCTACAAGTTCACCCCTAAGCCCCTCCCCCCAGCACCACATCCAAATGTCGTTTAGGATCTGTTTTTCTGTTACTTAATACCTCTAAGGAAGGTAAAAAGTATTCTGAATTTTGACCATTCTTGTGTGCAGTATCTCCTGGTAAAGTTACTCATGGGACTGGATGATCTTTCGAGGTCACTTCCAATCCCTCATGTTCTGTGATTGTCTGATTCTGTGATGCTGTGATGGTGGGAATCAGCCTCTCAAAATACTTTCAATTAATAAGTGGTAGGAATACTGAAGGAACAACCTGGGGAAGAAACAAGGTTGAGGATCTAAGTCAACAGACAATCAAGTTGATGTCAAGAACTTGTTTTCTTGTCTTTTTCAGCAGTTCAAGTGCATCACCTCTGTATTCCCCAGTCTCATTCTGTGGAATCCCTGTAGGATCATTCCAAAATAAGCTTCCAGACCTCTCCCTGGACAACATGATTGGTAATAATTTCTATGCCTAATACTGTAGCTGCTCATTTCTAGGATTTTTGATTCATGTACATGTTAGCTTACTGAAGTACTACCTATATTAGAATTTTCTATAAATCATAATTCTGGAAGAAAAGAATTCCTGCTTGCCGAAGAAATTATCAGATTAATCTTTTTGAGGATTTTTGTTAAGGACCAGTGTTCAAGGCTCATTTTCTCTGAGGAAAATTAAGTCATTTCCAACTAAATTTGGCAAAAACAGTTTCATTTTTGGCAAGTAATCTTAAACAGATGAAACCAGTTTATCCTACACTCCCCATCTTTGAAAACACTTCAGTATTGAGGAATGTTCCACGGGAATTTTATAAAACAAATTTTTAATTGGAAGAGTGATTAGTGCTGCTAAGAGATTCAAAGGTGCAGGTTTGGAATTAGCTTTGGTAAAAGTTGTGTGTGAGTGAGTGCAGGCAGCCTACCACTGCGGGAGGTTCTTCTGTACTTTATGTCCTGTGTTTAAAGATGACATTTAGGGCATGATTTGTCTCCTATCTGCATTTCGGTAGCCACTGACATCACAGCTATTGTGATTTTGTACCTTGGATCCCTAGGGCTGGTGCAGCTGACTGCAGAAGCTATGCAGCAGTGGAATCACATCTTTTTTGTGCCCTTCTTTATAGCTGAGCAAATTCACTGTATTTCTAGTGGTAGAGTGCACATATATTTTACTGGTTGGAGTTGCACCTCCTCAAGTCTGTGAATTGGTCTAACAATTGTAACTACCTGCGCAAAAACAAAAGGAGAAAAAATAAAGGCAGGCTACCCTTAAATTCTGAAAGAAGACTGAGATGGTTGCATTGACTTTTTTGTCCGTGTTAGGAATGTTCATACTGGAGAAATTAGTAGAAGTGCAGTCTTTTAAAACATTTCATCATACAGAGCTTGATGCGAAGAAATACATTGACACTGGGATTTTATACATTAGGTTAGTTGTAGTTTTTATCTTACAAGCTCCTGTGCCTGATAGCTTTCCATAAAATCTCTGATTAAAAATTTAATGCTAACAAGAGCTTTAATTTTTAAGCAGGGCAAGGCACAATTGCTGGAGAAGAGCAGTTAAAGAGTTCTTTTATGCAAGAAGTGCACCTCAAATTCCTGCTGACTGGACTTCTTTCAGGACTTCCTTTGCCTCCGTTTGCTATCCGCATGTGCCCACCTCTCACGACAAAAAACATTAATCAGTATGAGCCAATCCTTGCTGTTGGTAAGTGCCCTGAATAGGCTGTTCATTGCTCTGAAAATAGTGTAACTATATTAAACAAAAATACACTTACTAATACAGAAAATAAATAGTCTTTAGACCCCGTGTGACTAATCACAGACACTGACCTTTGTGTTAGTTTGCATCCATGAAAGCCTTCAGATTCTTCCTTTGCTGGGTTTAAGCATGAGCAACTGCGTTAAGTTAGTGCTCAACATTTCACATGCTATTCTGACATCTTTATAAACATCAACAAATACGAACTTCTGCAGCACGGATGTTCTAGAATAAGTGAATTAACTTAAAGGCTATTTTTGTTCTGATGTAAGAACCTATAAACACACTTAAAGCACATTATTTTTCCCAAATGAATCTGCATGCTTTTTTGAGCAGGGATTTCACAGTGTATCCACCATACTAGGCTGCTGCCTTTCTCTGCACTGAGCAGACTGGAACAGTAGACACACAGAGATGTTCTAATGTGAAGATTGTAATAGATTGTAAAGCTACACCTCGGGATATCAAGCATGCTGTTGATGTATTTAAGTTGATTCCAGACTGCACAGTCACAGCTGTGCCTGTCACAAATCAGACTTGAGGGAGGCGTGTTGTTTTTGCGGCTAACCTCTGCTGCACAGACTTCTTAGTGCTGAGAAGGTGGGGAGTACTGCAAAGGTGACTGCTACACGGGAGCTTACGAGGGGGATGCCACCTCAGTAATGAAAATGCCATAATGCTGCATGTAGATGTCTGTGCAGTTATTGTAGTACCCCTGTTATGACTGAGCTAGCAGGTGTACTGTAAAATCTAGACAAGCTATCAATACCTGATTTGATGCTACTGAAATGTAACTTGATTTTTATACCAGCCATAGCTTTAACACAGGTGAAATATTAAGATTAGGAAGCTCATGGGTAGGTATGAAGTGCATTTACAGATATGTAAAGGACGGAGCCAGCCAGGCTCTTCTCAGTGGCATCTAATGACAGGACACGGGGCAATGGGTGTAAGCTGGAACAGAAGAGGTTCCACATAAATATGAGAAGGAACTTCTTAGCCGTGAGGATGACAGAGCACCAGAACAGGCTGCCCAGGGAGGCTGTAGAGTCTCCACTGGAGGTGTTTAAAACCCACCTGGACATGTTCCTGTGTGACATAGTCTAGGAGATCCTGCAGTGGCAAAGGGACTGGGCAGGATGATCTTTCGAGGTCCCTTCCAATCCCTAGTGATTCTATGATTCTATGATTAATTTGCCCTGCAACTGGATGTCTTGTGAAAGTCCAAGAAGTGCAAACAGATTTTTCTCCAGGCTCTGCAAGTAATTTCAGGAAAGCATCTTGACCCAAGTAGATTTTACTCGATGCAGAGAACCTTGGGAGAGTTTAATATCTGAGGTTAAAGCAGTAGAAATCGCAACACTTTTTCTAAAATTGTAAAATATAACTTAAGGGTGTTTAAAACAAAAAGAAAATCCTGCATTTTCACCTACTGGAAAAGAGGAGTAAAATGAGTCTATGTTTTTGTTTCCTTTTAAAATAATTCTTTATAGGTACAAGCAATGGCTCTGTCCTGGTGTTCCATCTCACAAGTGGTCTCTTACACAAGGAGTTAAGCATCCATTCCTGTGAAGTCAAGTAAGATTTAACTTTAATTCCTCCTATAATCCTTCTGGATGGGAAATACTAAAACATCTAACTTATGTTGAATCAGCAATGTATGATCTTCATTGTTATGATGCTTGACAGTATGTTTGCTATTCAGAAGCAGTAACACAGTCCAAATCAGAGCAAAAATTGCACTCACAATTCAGATACCCAGCAATCATCTGTGGCTGCTGATGCAGGATGCATATCAATGACTTCCAGTTTATTTAGGGAGTTGTAGTACAAATAAGGTTTTTTAGGATAAGAAACTTCATTGCGGTGTCTTCTTTACGTAACTGTTGTGACCCTCAGACTGTGTCCTTCGAAATAATTCCGGTTTCTACAGCAAGTGTGTGTTTACTTTTCCAACTTGGATTTCCAACTTGGAGCTACAATTCCTATTGAGACAGTTCTAGTCCTAACTAAGGTTAAAAGTATTTACTGTTAAAAGATTTGGAAGGCCAGATACAAGACTTTATCTGTCCTAAGAAGGAACAGAGGAAGTTTTTAAGTGCACATAAATAGACAACACCTTTATGTCAGCACTGGAACAGGCTGTCCAGGGGGGTTGTGGTGTCTCCTGCTATGGAGACATTTCAAATCTGCCTGTCCTGGTGTGGCTTGATCTAGGTGATCCTTCTGTGGCCGGTGGGATTGGACTGGATGATCTTTCAAGGTCCCTTCCAATCCCTAATGTTCTGTGGTTGTGTAGAGGCAGCTATGTGGCCTTTTACGGAGAACAGACTCCAAGCCACCTGGAGTATCGAGGTATCTAGACACCTCCTTTTCACATAAAGGTCTCCATAACAAAAGCATTCTGTGATTCTGTGATTTTTGGATAATAATGGCAGAGATATTTTGAGATAGCTGGATATACATTTTGAGAGATGGAAAATAGAATACTTTCTTGTAGTAGTAATATTAGTAAATATTTCTATCAGAGTTGTAGCACAAAGACATTGTTAAGGCAAGGTCTTCATTTGACTGTTCATGTGAAAGGTACCTGTGACTGAGAGTAGATTGATGGAATAGTTCATTATAGAAACTGGCTTGTATCTACACCAGAATTACCCAAGTAGTTTTGTGGTTTGAGTAGCTGGCATTGTAACTCTGGAATTCTCCTTTCTGTTCTAATCCATTTGAGGTTGTTGGTTTCGTGCCGTTAACTGCTTACAGGATGATTTTAATTGTATTTTCTGTTAGCACAGCACAAAATGACAATGCTTTTTTGTTATTAAGGTGATTATAAGATTCAAATTGAATAACACTAATAAAATTTCACATATGAAAAAGATCTCAGATGAGGAGACAGGAGGAAGTGCCCTTCTAATAAAATGCTTTGTCTTTTATTTACGTTTCACTTATTGTTAGTTTGGGCTTTTCACTTTGTAAAGGTTTTGTGACTTCTAAAAAAAAATCAAGGTCATGTTGTCTTTCTTTTTCAAAAACACTTTTCTTACCGTCCTGCTACTGAGGACCGTAGCAACTGTCCTCACACAAGTGTGATTTATTTTTTTTTTAGAACAAATTTGAAATGATTGTGAGTTTTCTTTAGCCATGAACTGCTAACCTGAGTGTTTTAAATATTTGTTTTAATTTCTTCAATCCCACTCTGTGGTCTGAGTGACTTTCTACATGATTTTTACAACTTTTAAGAGACTGTTTTAAACAACCCCCTGGGCAGCTTCATGGAGTGCACCATTTTCCTTTCAGTGGGAGTTCTTACTTTACCTCTAAAATGCTGATCGATTGGATAATGCTTCTGCTTCTGTTTTATCTGAAAATACACCTTCAGAGAACACTAGTATTTTAGTAACTGTGTAACTGTGAATAGTAATTGTGAATAATGTAGTTAAGTGTGAATTCCACAAAGGCCAGAATACTCGAGGATGGAAAAGTTTGCAGTGCTCCATAGTTTAAGAGGAGGATGTAATAAAACAAAGGTCTTTGAAATGACAAGTGTCCCTTAAATAGGAAGTGTTCTAAAATCATGGTCATTGAGTGGTCTAGGTGCTAGCAGTTATGACTGACTTTTTTTGAGATGAGTGTTCTTTTGTAGAAGCGTTATATGTAGACACATGCTGATTCTTTTTGTTTGAATTTTTGTTCTTTTAAACTTTGTAATTCTGTATTGCCATTAGGAGGAGGAGGAATTGCCTTTCTGACCTCCATTTAAGAGACTTCATACTCATAAATAACCTCAAGTATTCATTTTATTGATGATTAGTACTTAGCTGTTTCACTGTGTGTTTAGGATTATGTGAGCAAATATTTTTCGTCCAAGTTTAATTTGGTTTTTATAGAGTGCCTGAGGCAAGCAGCACCAGAAATATTTGAGAGCACACGAAGAGAAGTCAATCAGGCTACTGCTAGGAGTGCAAGTGAGGGGGGAAAAACAAGAAGGCTTTGTAGCGTGTGAGTAGGTCAGCCTTTCTTCCATCAGGATTGAGAGAAATGCAAATAGTTGTTATTGCTAAGAGGAGTGAAGAACCATGAAATACCTGATACCTGCACTGTCTTCTAAGTGGAGCAACTGAAGCTATTCATGCAAGGATTGGAGATGATAATACATCTTCAATGCAGAAGAGAAGGTGGTTGAGACATGTAAATAAACTGCCTGCAATGTAAATGGTTGGACTTGGTGATCCTGAAGGTCTCTTCCAGCCAAAATTGTTCTATGACTCTATGTAGCTTCTAGTTTAGTGAAAGTGGTGCACTTGGAATGCCTCTCACTGCTACTTCCCTTGATAGCTGGATGGATAGACACCTATGATGAGAGCAGTGCTTCTCAGCTGTTTCTCTGAAGCTCAGGATGTTTGATGTAGCAACTGCTTTAATTTTTAAAATTAAAATCCCACAGCCTGTAACAAGAGTGAATATGGCCTGCAGACAGAACTTGAGAATCGCTGGGCTACGACGGCATTCTAGCAGTAGAGTTTAATTGCCTCCCCGTGGGGAGACTGCTTTGCAAACATTCATCACCTCCTTTAAAGAATAATTTCCTCACGTAGAGAAAGATGAATGGAAAGTACCCACCACTTCTGTCTTACAGGTTGCTGTGCTGTGTTTGTCTGTGTGTGTTAGTAAATGACAAGGGTATGCAGAGCTGCAACGAAATCCCTTGTGTTCAGAACTGAGTCTGAAGGTGCCATTGCAGGCTGTACCAGTATCTGCGGTGAACTATGTTCAGCACTTCAGTGTAATTTCTTCTTCTTAACCCTCCTTTTATCAGTGGAACAAGCTTTTCCTCTGTGATGTTCACTTTTGCACATGTAGACCGTAGAAATACTTCTGAAGTGCATGGAAAATTCTCGTGGAATATTTGAATTCAAAGCTGAGTGTATGTGCTGATAATTATTGGGATTTCAATACAGTTTTCTTGGAGATACTGTTTGATTGCCAGTTTCACCTTTCTCAATTTCTTACAGTTCTTACAACTAACTTGAGTAGCAGCTGCTTTGTCGTAACGTCCCAACAATCCATTCCCCCTGAGAAAAATCACTTGGTTTTATCTGCTCCGGGACACTTGGTAATTCGTTTGCATTGGAAACATTAATCAAAACAGCTGGAGCCAGGCTCTTCTCAGTGTCATCTAATGATAGGACGAGGGGCAGTGGGTGTGAACTGGAACACAAGAGGTTCCACATCAATATGAGAAGAATCTTCTTCACAGTGAGGGTAACAGAGCACTGGAACAGGCTGCCCAGGGTGGGTTGTGGAGCCTCCTTCTCTGGAGATGTTTAAAACCCACCTGAATGTGTTCCTGTGTGACTTGGTTTGGGTGATCCTGCTGTGGCAGGGGGATTGGATTTAGATGATCTTTCGAGGTCCCTTCCAGTCCCTAATGTTCTGTGATTCTGTGGTCTTACCCCTCAACTGAAAGAAGTTGTATGTATAGAATCCCTGAATTTAATCTTTTATGAGTGGATCCAATCTGAGTAGAAGTTAATAGGTGAATGTAGTCCTTACTTCTAGTAGACAAAAGTCTTTTGTTAGGAAATTTTGCAAATGGAAATATTTCATGGCTAATTTCCTTCATTTAAACTTGAACCATTGTCTTCAGATTCTGCATTTACGTGGACAACAATAGCAACAATCCATTGCTTCGGGTATGAGCAATGAGCAAAGTTAAAAGCTGCCTTTTGATTATGAGTGTCTTGGGTTTCAGTAGCGTTTTATTGGTATTGACAGACGGCCAGCCAGCAGCAGAGAAAAGGACTTGTTATTTCATCAGTTCAAATTTATCACGATTATACAGAAAATGCTTCAGGTCTTTGAAAAAGAACTGCTGGCAGTAACAATGCATTTACAAGTATTCTCTGTTTCTTGCAAAAAACCCATAGTGCAATAATAGATAGAAATTAGAATGCTGTTAGAATTCATATTTCCTCTGTTTCAGAAGGCTCCCTGTATTTACGACCCTTTGGACATTTGCAATGTCACGCGTTATTGCAAGTGGAGATTACTAGTCAGTCATTCCTGTAATGTTTTAATTAATAATTGAGTACTTCTCATTTTGACAGAAATAAATTGGTTGAACTTCTTTAGGTCCTGGTGGGAAAAGGACTGGGTTTTAAATTTTTAAATTTACTTGAGGGCTTAGAAATAAAGCTTCAATTTTTTTTTTCCCAAGCTTAAACTGAAAAAAAAGAAAGAAGAGAAAAATGGCTCTGACTGACTAGTGAGAAGTATTATAGGGAGTGTTTTTTGTTTTCACTCATCTGCATTGCATTTAGAAAACTTAATACAGCGTGAGTTGGGTTTACTGCCTGTAAATCATAAATACTGTTATTCATCACCCTCATGTTTCACATCTATTCTTGCAAAACAGACTGTGACTTTAGAATCGATGTGACAGAAGACTTAGCCGTCCTGGAAGTAGTTCTTAAGTAATCAGGGTTTGAAGGATTTGAAGAAAACCTAAATCCTTTTGTTCGTGTTAAAATGAATTTGGACATGTGTGTATTAGAACAGTCTCAATTTTCTTTTAGATTAGTTCCTTGATTTATTTCACAGATAAAGCACTCAGCAATTTCTGCTGGCACAGAGTGTCAGAGTGGGAGGTGGGGACTGAGGCTGAGCTTGTTTTGGAGCAGTACCTGCTTTCCATCCTTTTGTGGGTGTTTTCAGGAATTTGCTTAGAAAATCTTTGTGCTGACAGTGTGTTATGTGCTTCACATCCTTGCGAGACTTCAAGGGAATTTGGTTGGTGCCTGCCTTGGCATGGTCTGAGCGGACAAAAGAAACTTCACAGGTTTCCAGTTGTTTTGTGTTAGCCTTTGACATCTGTTCAGGGCTTTCCTTATTGCTTTTGTTTCTTCTCACTCTGGACTGAAGGAGTCAAGTCTCCCCACCCTGTGATCCATATGAACATTCTTCTAATAGTTCTCTCAGTCTGGTGAACCACTGATTTAACAGAGCAGTGCTTGCAGTCCACTCTGATTACTCTCTGTGAGGGATTTTTGCAGGAGTTACCAGTATTTCTAGCTGAGATTTTTCTTATTTTAATAAAAGAAAGCTATTCTTTCATTTCACTTGGTAACTTTATAATGACATCATGATTGTAAGTAGGTAGTTGATTTTTATGCTTCAGTAGTGTTTCCATGAAGTGTAGGAAATTGTTTCTATGCTGTTTTTAAACTGAAGAATTTCCACGACAAAATTCATTGCACTTCAGGCCAGGCCACTTTGTAGTCGTTCAGATATTTTGGCTGATGTGCTCCATGTACTCTGTTCTAATGACAGGGGAATTGAGTGGATCAGCTTGACGGGGTTTATTTCCTTTGCCACATCAACACCCAACAATCTGGGGCTAGTAAGGAATGAGCTGCAGCTGGTGGACCTGCCAACAGGTTAGTATTTCCTGAGAGATCCGTACAGGAGGCTGACAGATTGGCTGGGGAGTGACGAGCCTAAGTTTGTACTTACTGTCGTGCCAAAATGAAATAATAAAGAGGAGTTTTAGCTGATTCTGCTCTTCTGTCCTGGTGAAGCCAAATAATGGGTTCCATCTGGTGCTCCGCAGGCAGGCTTGAGGTAACACCTTTGCAATGATGTCTGTGGCTAGGACCTCTCAAAAGAAAGACTGTGTGGCAGCAGGAGGTTTAGAAGCATTCACATAGCGTGGGTATTAGTGTGGTATTTGGTTCAGACACTTCCAAATGCCTTTTGTCACAGTCTGCACCCCTTGTCTCGTGCACCTGGGGGAGCGTTGAACCACTTGTTGTGCTTTGTACCAGCAACAGACAATTCGTTCAGGTGGGCCAGGCGTGTGGCCAGAATTACCGTGTGTGAATGTTTCAAGGTTTAAAAAAATAAAACACTTCTTCAAGGACACTGTTAGTAGAAAACTTGACAGATTATGTGTCATTTTGAGCTATTCTGGCCTTATAATGGGGAAGGGATGTATTTGTGTTGAACTGAGTATTTGCACAATACTAGCAGGTACAGTTTGGGAGATTAGACAGCCCAAAATAGGAAGCACTTCAGCACTTTGAAATTATTTTTGAATGTGAAATCCTGGAGATTCTATTTACAAACAGAATAGTTTATGAACTATTTCTGTATTTGTTTTCAGTTAGTAACTGTTCTGCTTTTCCCCCGTGTCACTTTCACGTTGCAGGCAGGAGCATCGCGTTTCGTGGGGAGCGAGGCAATGACGAGCCAGCTATTGAAATGATAAAGGTGTCTCATTTGAAGTAAGTAGATTAGCCTTGTGCAGCTTATAAATTTGACTGTTCTGCACGAAGATCCTCATGACTTAATGGAGTATAACCTGTTGGCTAAGATCAAGTGAATTCTGTGAAATAATAGAAATTCCAGAAAAAGACTGCAAAGAAAATATGCACCAGCGTCCCGAGAAAAACCCTTCTGAAAATCAGTTCAAAGTGAAAAAGCTGTGAACATTTCTGTGGTTGACTTTGTTACTTCAGGCTCCATTCACACTTGGACATCAGTTGATAATATTTTAGTTCTTTTATGGGCTGTGTTTTCTGGGCAGACATTTTGATAATGTTAGGGGAAGCAGAAGTGCTGAATAACTTTCATCAGCTTGGATTATGTGGTGAGTTAATTCCTTTTTATGTTACGTAAGCCTTACCTAAAAGTAGAAGATTTTCATTAAGGTGGGGTGATTTTTTTTTTTAAATGGTGGTGTTAATTTTTCTAGATAAATACTTAGTACTGTTGTAGTAATTGTCTACTGGAAGGCCAGGTGTGAGATGTAGTTGTTTGAGACGTTTACCTCAGTACGAGGGAGACATTGAGGTGCTGGAGCGAGTGCAGAGGAGGGCAATGAAGCTGGTGAAGGGCCTGGAGAATAAATCTGATGAGGAGAGATTGAGAGAGTTGGGGCTGTTTAGTTTGAGGAAGAGGAGGCTGAGAGGAGACCTCATCGCTCTCTACAACTACGTGAAAGGACATTGTAGAGATGTTGGTGCTGGTCTCTTCTCGCAGGTCATTAGTGACAGAAGCAGAGGGAAGGGCTTCAAGCTCCAAGAGGGTAGGTGTATATTAGACATCAAGGAAAAGTTCTTTCCAGAGAGAGTGGTCAGGCAGTGGAATGGGCTCCGCAGGGTGGTGATTGAGTCACCACCCCTGCATGAGTTTAAAAGATGCTTAGAAAAGATGCTTGGTGGACATGGTTTAGGGGTGAACTTGTAGAATAGCATTGATGGTTGGACTCGATGATCCCAAGGGTCTTTTCCAGTGTGAATGATTCTATGATTCTGTGATCTGATTAACAATGAAACTGTTCACCATCAAATCCTGTTTATTTGAAGACCAAGCCTGTGACAGGAGACTCTGGTCTTCAAACTAATAGTAGTAATACTCTGTGAAATTACTACCCTGTGTAAATGAAATTGAAACAGTGTTGAATGTAATAAAACTCTACATTTTAGAGTTTTCTTCTTTCCAGGGGAGGAAAAAATACCAATGCCACAGGAATATTTTTGAAGCATGTACGTGTTCCCCAGAGTTTGGAAGAATTCAAGCATATAGTTGTCTTATTAATATAGCAAAACTTAGAGGAAGAGACTAGCATGAGTAGGGAGAGTAAGAAAGGATAGTTCATTAGAGACAGAGACTGATGCAGTTGTGGAGTACATAGATCTGCAGAGCCTTTCTGTATTTTCAAGTTACTTGTGAAAAGTGATAGATTGCAGCCATTTTACTCAGCTAACTTGAGATGAAAGGTCTAAAGACATGACTGACAGGTAGTTTAGTGTAGGAGGATTTTGTGCTCATTTATCACTGGATTAGGGAAGTGGCACACAACTGGAGTAGTGAGAAAAATACATCCAGCCTTGGTTTATCTGTCAGCTATCTCATGCAAGCATCAGCTCAGACTGAACGTGGCTAAATGAAAGGTACTGCTGCTGCTTTCCCTGGATTCTTCCCTTGTCCCTTCTGCAATAATTGAGCAGTACTAACTGACAAGTTTCTAATTCTTTTGGCTCTGAAGGAAGACTTTTGCACCTGAGTAACTCAAGGATACCGCAAGCCTCAGAGTAGGATTTGAGCCAGATTAATTTAGTTTCTGAGGGTTTCCAGAGTGCTGTTACAAACAATACATGTGAAGTAAAATGCTCAAATTAAAACTGAAGGATTACTTTTGATACAGCAGATTCTTATTTGTTCTAGGCAATATCTAGCTGTTGTATTTAAAGATAAACCACTGGAGATCTGGGATGTCAGAACGTGCACCCTGCTCAGAGAAATGTCTAAAAACTTCCCTACTGCGACTGCACTGGTAAGGAATAAAATCTCTTCCCTTACTGTTCAGTAAATGTAATATGTTGAGCTAGTATGAAAATCTATGAACTTAGGGTGTCTGTGGTGTATGGGTAAGTGCTTCCACCCTTCCCCTTTCAGCTGTCTGCAAAGAGATGCAAGAAGCAAGGAGGTTCTGGTGTAAGAATCTCTTCTGCTCCTCAGGTGCTGGGGAGAGATGTTACAGAAAACAATCTTTACTGTAATAATTATAAGTAACAGAGCTCCCCAGTGAATTCAGGGGATAAACCTTTGTCTGGATCATTTTTGCAAAATCATTTTTCACAGGAATGGTCCCCTTCTCATAACTTAAAAAGCCTGAGGAAGAAACAGTTAGCAGCCCGCGAGGCCATGGCTCGGCAGACGGTGGCATCAGATACTGAAGTCAGCAGTGTAGAATCGTCTGTGATCAGGTATTTCTCACGCTGACATCGTGCTGATCTGCATCAGCTGTTGTTTTCCACAGTGTTTTGTGAATGTTTCTGTGTCCCTGTTTCTCGTGGTGTGTCTGTAGCAGTCCATTACCTGGTTTTTGAAGTAAAACCTGTTTGCACTTGATCATTTCCACAAGCATGTAAATGAGTTAACTCTTGCTGCTGGATAGATTGTTTTGAAGAATATCTTCATTTTTGTGCTGCCTCTGTACATTAGTTAGAGAGAATTTGTGTCGCAGTTCTAATTTCAAGAAAAAATACTTGTCTCATTGTATTTTCTTTGAAGTTTGTTACAGGAAGCTGAAAGTAAATCAGAGCTGAGCCAGAACATTTCTGCCAGAGAGCACTTTGTGTTTACAGGAGCTGATGGGCAGGTTTATCATCTCACAGTAGAAGGAAACTCAGTAAAAGACAGTGCAAGGATTCCTCCTGATGTGAGTTTCAGTTTTCTATGTGATGCTTGAATTTTTTAGCCACGATTACCAGGAAAAAAAAAGCAGAGATGTGCGTTGTAGTGGCAAGTGGTCATTAATGCAGTGGCTTAAAGTCACAGAATCACAGAATTACTGAGGCTGGAAAAGTCCTCGTAAGATCATCAAGCCCAGCTCAGGACCTAACGTCACCACAGTCACCTAGACCATGGCACTACTACTGCTGTGCTGCTAATGGATTTTATCTGAAGTCAGAAGGAGCACTTGAGCAGGTCGGAGCACTGCTTTGTGAGTTTGAAGTTTGTTTTTATCCCAGATACTCTGAAGAACAGTCTTTCTTTTTTCAGTTGTTCTTGAAGGCTTTGACAAATTGAACTTAGAAGCAGGAATTCTTTTAATTCTGTTTCCTACTTGAAGTATCCGCTGATGTTGTGTTTAATAAGGCCTGTCATGTTGGTGTTTCTTTTCAGTGAGTCCTAGAAGTGATTTCTACTGCTACTGCTTTAAACCCCAAATTTCTTACAAGGAAGCATCTTTGGAAGCAAACATGGCAGACTTGATAAATGTTTGTATTTCATAGACTTATTTCTGGTTTAACTGAGCAGAGTTCAGTCTTTGAGGCCGCACCTTGAGTACTGGGTCCAGTTTTGATTGCCACAGTATGAGAACGACATAGAGGTGCTGGAGCAGGTCCAGAGGAGGGCAACGAGGCTGGGGGAGAGGTCTGGAAACAGGCCCTATGAAGAGTGGTTGAGGGAACTCAGCCTAGAAAAGAGGCTAGAGAAGTCTCAGAGAAGAGAACTCAACTCAGTCTAGAGAAGAGGAGGCTGAGAGGAGACCTTCCTGCTCCGTCCAACTGTCTCAGTGGAGATTGTAGAGAGGCTGATGTTGCTCTCTTCTCCCAAATTACTAATGATAGGATGAGAGGAAATGGCCTCAGGTTGCATCAGGAGAGGTTTAGATTGAATCTTAGGAAGAAGTCCTTTTCCATGAGAGTGGCTGGGCACTGGAACATGCTGCCCAGGGATGGGGTAGAGTCACCGTCGCTGGAGGTGTTCCAAAAAACGTAGCTAGAGCACTTAAGGCCATGGTCTGTGGGTTAGAGAGAGATGTGGATGAGGGTTGGACTTGATGATCCTGGAGGTCCTTTCCAGCCATAATGATTCTATTATTCTACCATGTCATGCACTTTTTTTTAAATGAAATACTAATGTTGAAATGTGTGTTCCTGTACTTTGCTCTGTTAATCACAAGATTTTTGTTCTGCTTAAATATTTTCAGGGAAGTATGGGTAGCATTACCTGCATTGCCTGGAAAGGGGATATCCTGGTTCTTGGAGATGTTGATGGAAACTTGAACTTCTGGGATTTGAAAGCTAGAGTGTCCAGGTATGAATGCAAATTAACTCTGACAAACATGAGATAAAGGAGTGTTGCAATGTTTTCCTCCCCTCCTTCATTTTTATTCTTCACTGTAGGAGGTCATCAGTGGTGTTTAGGGGAAAAATGCAAGGATATTTAACTAAAATTTCAGAAAATCCCTGTGTTCTAACAATCCTCTTCTGTATTTTCAGATGACGTAACATTTCAGCAAAGTTTTTAAAAGACCTAAATATCTTTCTAATGTTAAATCTGCAATGGCTACTGATAAAACATTATTGTGGTATTTATTTCAAGCATTTCATGGTTTTCGTTTTCATGATAATTTGGACAGCTAGTGTGCATGTATATATTTATAGATCGTTGTCCTCAAGCTGGAGAAGATCAGAATCTACAACATTTTTGTAA
Source organism: Rhinopomastus cyanomelas (assembly GCA_013400115.1). Taxonomy (NCBI): domain Eukaryota; kingdom Metazoa; phylum Chordata; class Aves; order Bucerotiformes; family Rhinopomastidae; genus Rhinopomastus; species Rhinopomastus cyanomelas. The sequence goes on from VXBP01005202.1 coordinate 1,916,251, forward strand.
AAAGGATTTAACTACCCACAATTTTGGGTATCACAGAACACTAGAGGTTGGAAGGGACCTTGAAAGATCGTCTAGGTCCAGTCCCCCCACCACAGTAGGATCACGTAGATCCAGTCGCACAGGAACATGTCCATGAGGGTTTGAAATGTCTCCAGAGAAGGAGATTCCACAACCCCCCTGGGCAGCCCCTTCCAGTGCTCTGTCACCCTCATTGGGAAGAAGTTCCTTCTCATATTGATGTGGAACCTCCTCTGTTCCATCTCACACCCATTGCCCCTTGTCCTATCATTAGATGCCACTGAACAGAGCCTGGCTCCATCCTCCTGACACCCACCCTTTCTATGTTTATCAACATTAATTAATAATCACCCCTCAGTCTCCTTTTCTGGAAGCTCAAGAGACCCAGCTCCCTCAGCCTTTCCTCATCAGGGAGCCGTTCCACTCCCTTCATCATCTCTGCGCTGGACTCTCTCCAGCAGTTCCGTGTCCTTCTGGAACTGTGGGGCCCAGAACTGGACACAAGATTCCAGATGTTGACTGATGGCAATCTTGTGCTCTTCTTTTCTTAGGGGCATTCCTACACACCGGAGCTGGGTGAAAAAGATACGTTTTGCCCCAGGGAAAGGAAATCAAAAACTTCTTGCCATGTACAATGATGGAGCAGAAATTTGGGATTCCAAAGAGGTAAACATCTACTGGTTTATGTGCCTCCTTGCAAAATACACTTAATACTTCTGAAAATCAGACAAGTCAGGGATTAAGTTGATTTCTCACTGACAGTTGTATAGTTCAGTTATATGGCATTTCTCAGAGGACTTTCAGTTTCTCTAAAACATTTTTAAGCTGTAGTCAACGAGAAGTGTTTTTCACCCATAAAGCTGACAGCGTCTCTGACATAGATACTCTTTGTCATTCTCTTGTAATGTTTTTTGAGGCAGACATTGAAAATTTAATGGAGAGGCCTCAATTTAGAATTTAATCCGTGGACAAGAGGGTAATTTTACAAAAGGTTGCTTTAACTCCTGTGCATGTTAAACAGTATGTAATTGTCAGTGTATGGATTTAATTTGTAGGGAGTACCTGAAAGCAAGCCACTTGTTAATTAACATTTAGCTTCTCTTACTCAGAAATTCTGCAGTGATGTTTCAGAGGTGTGCTTTGATTTGCTTCATAGGTGTTTCAGGAGTTTATAACAGCGTGGAAAAGAATGGTTAATTGTACCATGTTAAATCTGAGGACTTCCAGTGTATGATGGTGTGAAACAGTGACACTAGGTTTGTTCTGTTTACTTTGCAATGAGCACCAGTTTCTAACTTAGGCACTTATTTTGATCAATATGGAACTTTCCATTGATGTTGACCATCAGACAGCAGATAAGACCAACAGCTGTGAGTTATGCAGGCAGAGTAAATAATTACCCCTTGGGTCTCTCCTTCTGGAACATTTGAAGAGTGTTGATGCCATGGGATCCTCCTGTAGCAGTTCCTTCTCTTTCTTCTGGAAAAGAAAATCATTTCAATACCTGAAAACATTTTAAACTAACTTACATTTTCAGCTGAAAATCTTCCAGAATATCTGTAGAAATATTTATTTTACACTTTCAGTGCTACAATCCTCTCCTTAAAATTTCACTTTAGCCTACAATCTGATAGTTCTACATTTTTCTCCAATTCCTTCAGTGCTAAGTGTAGTTATTCTCTAGAGCTGTTGTACCTACATCTTTCTACTCCACGCTTTGCTCTAGAACAAGGGAAAGGAAGCAGCAGAATGTTGATTACAACAGCAGCTTGGTTAATATTTCCTTGTATTAACAATTGCAATGTTCTGTGAGGCTACAGAAGGGTTAAAAAATGTCCAACTACTGACCTTTCCTTAGAAGTGCAATTGTGTTAAGCAAATAGTGTGTCTACGGGTATTTTAGGAAAGTTCCTAGAAGTGTTGATGAGGAACATGAGTCAACTAATGAGAACCTCACTTGTCCCTTTATGCCTGAGACTGAAATTAAAGAGGAAATATAAATTTCCTTCAGTTTATCATGGAAATTTTATGTCAGAAAAGATAACAAAAAGACAGCTGTGCTAAACAGGATCTTTCCTCAACTCTCAAATGGGTAGAAGTCTTGTTACAGGGCAACCATGTGCCCTGCTCCAAGGCTTCTAAATTCCCATCTCTCCAGAAAAGAACATCATTACAAGGATTTATGACTAACTTCACTCTCTATGGACAATTTTGTGTTATGCCTCATGGGCGTGTGACAGAGCCTTATTCCATGTGATGGAGAGCCTACTAAAAATGAAAAACTACTAAAAATGAAAAATACATCAACTTTTCAAGGTACAGATGGTGAGCAGTTTAAGAAGTGGAAGAAACGTCAATTTTCGAATCCTGGACGTGGACTGGTGCTCTTCAGACAAAGTGGTCCTGGCATCAGATGATGGGTGCATTAGAGTTCTGGACTTGTCCATGAAGCCATCGTGTTTTAGAATGGATGAACAGGATTTAATAGGTATGTTGACTTTTGTTTTGCTGTTGACTGCTGGATACTTCCTTCTGAAGGTGGACCATACAGATGTTCAGCACTTCTGTTAAAACAGAGGGTTGCTATATGTAGAGAGTTTTATGGTCTTATACTGTCTTTTGTAGAGGCAGATGCACTGTTTTAGGTCATATGGGTGGGGGTTTTTTTCCAATAACTTTAATATCCTAAATAAACTCCACTTTTAAATATCTTAATTAGAATATAAATTAATAAAATGACAGAGTTTTGTACAGATGTCAAGCAAGTAGACCTAAAACACATCAGCACAATTAGGTGCCACTACCTACATTAGTGCTTGTTATGATGTGATTTTGAAACATTTGCTAACATGTGAAAATGTCTTTTCTGCTGTTTTTGCAATGAGAGTTGGACTAGATGGCCTTTGGGGGTCTCTTCCAAATGAAGACATTCCATGATTTCAAGCTATCAAAGGGAGTTTGCAGATCATAAATGGCCAGGGTTGGAAGGGGTCTTAAAGATCATCTAGTTCCAACTCCCCTGCAGAGAGAGGGACACCTTCACTAGAGCAGGTTACTCGGGACCCCATCCAGCCTGGCCTTGAACACTTCCAGAGATGGGGCAGCCATAACTCCTGTTCCAGTGTCTCATCACCCTCACAGGAAAGAATTGGTTCCTCATGTCCAACCTCAGTTCTCCCCTCTTCAAGTCTGTAACTCTTTCCCCTTGTCCTCTTGCTACACACCCATGTTGAAAGTGCTCCCCCAGCTTTCTTGTAGCCCCCTTCAGAGATGGGAAAGCTGCTAGAAGGTCACCTGAGAGCCTACTTTTCTCCAGTCTGAACAACCCCAACTTGCTCAGCCTGTCCTCAGAGAGGAAGTGCTCCAGCCCTCTGATCATTTGAGTTGCTCTCTGGACACGTTCCAGCAGTTCTGTGTCCTTCTGATGTTGGGGACTCCAGAACTGGACACAGTACTGCAGGTGAGCTCTCACCAGTGCAGAGTAGAGGGGGAGAATCATCTCCGTCGACCGTCACTGCTGCTTTTGGTGCAGCCCAGGACACGATTGGCTTTCTGGGCTGCAAGCACACACTGACACCTCATGGGTTCGTTGCTTTTCTATGTAGGTTTTGCCACCAAACTCCAAAATAGCACTATTAGTGCTGTTTAAGGAAGGAAGTTAAATATTTAACTTGTTGATTGCCTACCCAGGCTGCATATTTCTACTTTTTTATTACTGTTGTCAAACTAGGTGCTTTTGGTTTGGGTTTGTTGGTCAAGCCTGCCATTACACATCCAATTTATTTAAGATGTAGATTCTGCCTAAGACAAATACACTAAGCAAAGTAGTGATATGAGGAGCTGTGGTGTGGGATGTTTGAGGAAACACATCATTCATTGCAGCTATTTTCACTATCAAATGAATGTTCTGTGATATGAACATAATAATAGTAATGTTCTGAACGCAAGCCTGCTAAAATTAGGGTATGTCAGGTTTAAGGTTGCCTGTGATTTAGCTGCTGTTCTGCCTCCACACTGTGATAATCTTTTAATTACAAAATCACACTTACAAGGTTCCTACATCATTCCGTGCATATCGAGTGCAGGGAGTCACTGAAGCTTTAATGATGTAGCTGGCTGGTACTTGTTTTGCTTTTAAGTCACGGCATTTACTACACGTCATCCAAACTTTGTACTGAGTATGGACTTTGTGACTTTATGTGACAGCAGTTAGTACTATAATTTTCATCTCTTTTTTTTCTTTGCTAGTGCACCTATTAAACTTCAGAACATCCTTTTTGGGTGATGGGTATTAATCACAAAATCACAGAACGTTAAGGATTGGAAGGGACGTCAAAAGGTCATCCAGTCCAATCCCCCTGCCACAGCAGGATCACCTAGATCCAGTTGCACAGGAACACGTCCAGGCAGGTTTTAAACATCTCCAGAGGAGGAGACTCCACAAGTCCCCTGAGCAGCCCCTTCTGTCACCTTCAGTGGGAAGAAGTTCCTTCTCACATTGATGTGGAACTTCCTCTGTTCCAGCTCAAAACTGTTGCCCCTTGTCCTGTCATTGGGTGCTCCTGAGCAGAGCCTGGCTCTGTCCTCCTGGCACCCACCCTTCACATATTTATCAACATTAATGAGGTCACCCTTCAGCCTCCTTTTCTCTAAGCTCAAGAGACCCAGCTCCCTCAGCCTTTCCTTGTAAGGGAGGTGCTCCACTCCTTTCATCATCTTCATGGGTAGAAACTATGATTGCAGTGCAAAACTAGAACCTGCTTTACGGTGAGTTTTGGTGTAGCTGGACTTATTTTCCAGTGTGTCCTTGTAGTAGCAATAACCATAATCTACAGCTCTGCTTAACACCAGTATAATGTATTCCAGGAGTCTGGACTAAATTCAATGTGGGATGTCCTGAAATTCTCATTTGAGCCTGGTTGATAACCCTGTACCTTCTATAAAATTCTTCTGCTTGAGTGTAAAGATAAGCTTTTATGTCTGGTAACCCATGGTGTGTGTGTGTGAAAAGGCTGTGATTTATTGTTTTCTGCTGGTGCTTGCAAACAAGGTGGTAGGTTTTATGGCTACTGAACACAATATTATTGCACACTAGCCACTCAACAATGAATCTTTGCTTTTTGTTTCAGAGCCTGCCTGGTGTCCCTATCTGCTTGTTCCAAGGGCTTCATTAGCTTTAAAGGCATTCTTACTGCATCAGCCATGGAATGAAAAATACTCTCTAGATATTATGAGCATGTAAGGAGAAATATATTTCTATATATAAAATTTGTTTATCTTTTTTAATCCTACACCTTTTATTAGTCTTTCTGTGCAAATAACTGTTAGACATGTAAGTTTCCTTGCTCCTCAGGACAGTAAAAAAGGTAATAGCTTCACTGTTTATTGCTAAAAGTAATACATGGAAAAGGCCTTAAGGTCATGTATTGTATTTGACTTTCAGTAGCCCTTGGCTGTTGAAAACTGATGTCTGCTTTAAGGGATGGTCAATATTTTTGTAGCTTACAGGTTATGTTGCTTCAGAGAAAAGTGTGTGTTCTCTTTGTAGAAGTAGTTAATGGGAGACTAGTCAGAGTTGATTCCTGAAGTGCAACTGAAGTGATAGCTCAGCTGGTAGTCAAATGGACCTGCTGTGCTTCAGCTCAGGTAGGGATCCTTCAGTGCGTTTGTGTAGTGCTGGTGGTCACACAGTAATGGGCCAGGCATTATCATTTGCAGTTACTTGAGGGTTAAAGAATAAAAGAGAAGTGGGATAGATTGGTAGAAGCTGATTGAAATTGAGAGGAGAAGGGAAAATGTGCTGTTACTTTCTTGGAACTAGGAACTAGACCGCTAAAATTTTACCGTGAGAACGTGAAATACAATTTCTACGTTTGTTCTTGTGATTTTCTACTACTGGTAATAGTTCTTCATTTCAGATAATTCTGTCATTGGGGTAGCAGAGGAAACCTTCTTTCTTTTTGTTCTTTTTCATCCAGTGATTATCCTGAAAATGAAAATATTAAAAACCTTCTTCAAGAGCAGTTGAATTCATTGTCCAAGTAAGAATTTTCTTATTAACATTTGAGTCTCTGGGGGAATACAGGGGGGCAAAAAAACACCTCTGTAAATTCTGGTAGTTCACAGCCCAATAAAGAAAGAATGCTTTTACCTCTCTAGAGATAAGTTTGAGTAGCTGTTTGGCAGCTTTTCTTTCACACAGTTTATTTTTATTTAACTCTCAAAGGTGATGCTTTATTTATTTCATTAAAGATGTTAATTTTTTCCTGGCTGAGACTGTAATACAATCATTAACATTTTTGTGTTTCGATTTAACTGTCTCGGAGTTGTAAATATTCACTCAGCAGTGAAAATCTACTGTTTAGAGTACGAGGTGAGATGGAAGTCAATATAGAATTTTTAACATGAACTTATCATGGTAGTGGCTGTCAACAAGGTGTTTGAAGGTACGGGTTAGGGTTAGGATGTGAGCATTCATAATTATTTAGGTACTGCTTCTCAGTGATACAGGTTTCTCTGGTCTTGATCCAGTCTCTATTGGACAGCACTACCTAAATATTCAAGTGTTTGTTAAGATCTTTAAGGACTGAGAAAGAAAAGACAAACATTTCTAAATCCATTTGAGAATGATAGAATCATAGACTCATTAGGGATTGGAAGGGACCTTAAAAGATCATCTAGTCCAATCCCCCTCACCTAGACCAAGGCATACAGTCAGTCAGGGTTAGAAGGGACCACAGGATCATCCAGTTCCAACTCCCCTGCCATGGGCAGGGACACCCCACCCTAGATCAGGCTGTCCAGAGCCTCATCCAGCCCGGCCTTAAACACCTTATTAAGATACTTCCAAAGTGATGTTCATGCTCATTGCTCTGCTTACACAGAAAACAGCTTTTGATGTAAACATTTAAATTATATTTAAAGCTAGTAAAAAAATCTCCAGTTCCCCTTTTATCTTTTCATTTAGTAGGATGGAAGAGACAACTCAGTGTAATTCTGTGCAGTCTGAAACATATGTGGAAAACCTAAACTCAGGCATGTGGATCTCTTGCGCTGTGGCACTACATAGAATCATAGAATGGCTTAGGGTGGAAGGGACCCTAGAGATCATCTACTCCAACCTCCCTGCATAGTTGCAAAATCACTTGTCATTGGATTATCTTGTAATCTGTAGAACAGCTGCAGACGAACTTGTAGCTCTTTATACACCCTTGTGGCTGTTCTCTTTACTACGAGACTAAGGAGATCTTTATGGACTCGCTGTTTGCACTTGATCTGATAGTGACTTTGCTCCTTGAGATCAAATTATTCATAGTTTCAAACTATGTACGTGATTTCATATTTTCATTTGTCTGCATAACTTCAAGTGATGTATAATTGTGTTGTAATTGTTTGATGGATGCCGTTTTCCATTTCAGAAAAGAAATGATATGTGTTTTGTTAGATTCTTTTCAATTTGTAAGTTCTACCCTCTGTTAGTCTTCAAAACCAACCGAAAATACCCCAGACTTGCACAGCATTTTACAGATTACTTACAGCCTTTGTCTTTTTGCAGTGACATAAAGAAGCTTCTGCTTGATCCAGATTTTACTCTCCTGCAAAGATGTCTCCTGGTAGCCAGGTAGGAGAGGTTCAGATACCCGTGTCGAGTGTTTTTGAATAAAATCTCTATCCTATTAATGCATGTGAGTGTACTGAAGTTTAAGCACTCAAATAATTCACCTTTAACTCAGTGCAATTCATGAACTAATTTCTTACCCATCTGTGAGAGTGTTTTCAGGATTGAGGGTGGAAACATACCCTTAATGAAACACAGCTTCGCTTGCTGTATGCAGAGACCATCCTTCAGTCTTGGTTCTGCTAACTACATTACATTTAGTTGTACAGTGCCCAGGAACAGAGTTCAGAACCTCACAACACACAACAAATTGTTTGCAAACAGGGGACAGCCTGTTTTTATTTTAATTTCAGATGTATTTGTTCTGTGTCATTGTTCTGCCTAAACTTGCTAATTTCAGTCTGTCTATATTCAGTGATGTTTTTCAACCATTGTAACTTGTAGTTGAAAGATCAGATTATTGATTAAGTGTAAAATAGTAGTAAAATTTCCAATTTCCACATATGTTTATGCTGAACATTCAGTGAGTGTAATTTCTATTGCAGCAGTGTTTATATGCTGAACATTCAGGGAGTTTAATTGCCATCCTAACAGTCTTCTGGCTTGCTTATCTAACTTGCTGCATGCCATTCCTTAGTCTTGTAATACTAATGCAAAGTTCTCATAGTGCCCCCAAGCATGCATTGTCTCTGTAAAAGGGTATTTTAAACGTGCACTATATTTGTGTGAAGAACTACAAACCTATTTCATGTTGTGATTTGTGTCTTCTCAGATTGTACGGGGATGAGTCTGAACTGCATTTCTGGACTATTGCTGCCCACTACTTACACAGCTTCTCGCAGGAGAAGCCTGCAAAACCAACAGAGACAGCTGTCCTTCAGGAACAGTTGGCTAATCCCTTGGATATATGCTATGACATACTGTGTGAGAATTATTACTTTCAGGTATTTCATGGAATGAAAAAGTGTGTGTAATAAGAATATCGTAAGCATAATGAACACTCAACATTGTGACCTTGTTATCCTGAAACTTCTCGCTATACGTATTTCACTTTGATTAGTAACAGAGCACTCTGGATTAAACCACTTATTTAAAAACAGAGAGTGTTCCAAAAACTGTCAGAATACTTCCATATCTCCTGAGTACTTGGTTTTATTTCTTAAATAATCTTATCTTTAAAATATTTTTTGTTCTTTGTGCAGAAGTTCCAACTTGAAAGAGTAAACCTCCAGGAAGTGAAGAGATCAACGTATGATCACACCAGGAAATGTGCTGATCAGCTGCTTCTCTTGGGCCAGGTTTGTGGGTAATATTTTAATTTGTTGTTCTTCTTCTCCTCTGTCCATTTTATGCATTTTTCCTGTAGAAATAAAGCTTTATCTCAGTTATGTGAGTTGTTTCATACTTTTAATCATTCCAAACATAGTTTTTGTTGATTTAAGACTATTTAAGACTAGTTGCTTCAGGCTGTTTAATTTTTGTGGTAACTCTATGGAAATCTTTCTTTCAGTCTAGAACTAGAAAAGAAAAATTACTTTGAGTTTCCCAGGAATAACTAGAACTTTTAATATATTTAGGATAACTCCATCTGCACTTAGCACTTCTCATTTTGGGTAACAAAGGATGGAATCACAGAATTATTGAGGCTAACATCGAGTCCAGCCCATGACCAAACATCACCGCATCAGCTAGACCATGGCAATAAGTGCCTCATCCAGTCTTATTTTAAACACTCCACCACCGTCCTGGGCAGTCCATTTCAGTGTCTGATCACTCTTTTCATGAAGAAGGGTTCCTGCCATCCAAACTACCCCTCTGCTGGTGCAGCTTCAGGCCCTGCCCTCTTGTCCTGTCACTAGTTGCTTGGGAAAAGAGCCAAACCACCACCTGACTACAGCTTTCCTTCAGGTAGTTGTATAAAGGGATAAGGTGCCTCTTGAGTTTCCTCTTCTCTAGGCTAAACAACCCCAGTTCCCTCAGTCTCATAGGCTTTCCCTGCAGTGCCTTCCCCAGCCTCATTGCTCCTCTAAACCTGCTCCAGCACCTCAATCTCTTTTTTGAAGTAAAAGGCCCAGAACTGCCCCCAGTACCTGCAGGAAGACCTCCCCAGTGTCCAGTACATGGGGAGAATGATGTCCCTAGTCCTGCTGGTCACACTGTTCCTAATACATACCAGGATGCCACTGGCCTTTCTTGCCAGCTGGGCACACTGCTGGCTTCTGTTCAGCTGGTTGTCAGCCACTACCCTGTGATTGCTCTCTGACAGCACTTATCTCCTAGTCTGTAGCTGCAGAGGGTTATTGTGGCCAAAGTGTAGAACCCTGCACTTAGCCCTGTTAAACCTCATCTGTTGGCCTCTGCCCATTGACCCAACCTGGTCAGATCTCTGCAGCATTTTCCTCCCCTCCAGTAGTTCAACAACCCCCCACAACTTGCTGTCATCCATGAATTCTCTACAGGTAGATTGGATCCCTTCATCCAGGTGATCAATAAAGATGCTGAATAGAACTGCACCCAGCACTGATCCCTGGGGGACACCACTGGACACTGGATGCAGCACCAGTCACAACCACTCTCTGTGCCCAGTCATCCAGCCAGTTTTTAACCCAGCAGAGGCTGTACACATCCAGGCCATGGGCTGCCAGCTTTTCCAGGAAGGTGCTGTGGGAGTCTGTGTTGAAGGCTTTGCTGAAGTCTAAGTAGAACACATCCACAGCCTTCCTCTCATCCACTTAGCAGGTCACCCAGTCAGAGAATGAATCAGAATGATTAGACAGGACCTTCCTTTCCTAAACCCATGCTGGCTATGCCTGATCCCTTGGTTGCCTTGTACATGCTGCTCAGTAGCACTCAGGATGATCTGCTCCATAACTAAGTTTCTGTGGAGACACTGTAGAGAGCTGCTCACTGCCACTGTGATGTGAACGCTGTTGCGTTTGTACGGTGTTACATCATGAGCTGTTCCCAGCTTTACTTTACCAAGCTGAACTTTAATGGTTCCTGTGCAGCGCGTCAGTGAATGTGACCAGCAGAAGATGCCAGAAATACTTAGTCTGTAGATAGTCTCCTTAAAATGCCAGTTCACTGAAATTAAAAAGTTGACAAGCCTGCAGTGATTTGACGAACAGGTGATGGCAGCCAGTGTAATGAGCCCTGCTGGTAGGGTGCTCAGCTCTAACAAACATTTGAAATGCATGAATTCTACTTCTGTTTTAAAATACCGGGTATTGAATCAGGTCAGCTTCTGCATCTTTACAATTTCATTTCTTCAATCCTTATTTTAAATGTCCCTTCCTTATATAAATCCACAAAATATTATGTAAGCAAGGAAATAAATATTGTGAATTAAGTTTTTCTTTGGCCTCTTGTAGAAATCTTTGATTAAACATCATATTAATGATGGATGTTTAAATGCTGTTCTTACAGAGGATGCTTTCTTCAAATAGAAACTTAAATTATCACTGCAGCAGTAGATATTTTTGCAGTGTGTTTTAGAATATCTTCCACTGTTATTTGTTTGAGGTCTTAAAAAGAGTAAAAATGCTGAAACTTTTGTTTGAATCTGGTTTAGGGATGAACTTGTAGAGTAGGGTTGATGGTTGGACTCGGTAATCATAGAATCATTAGGGATTGGAAGGGACCTCAAAAGATCATCTAGTCCAGTCCCCCCACCACAGCAGGATCACCTAGACCAAGTCACACAGGAACATGTCCAGGCAGGTCTTAAATGTCTCCAGAGGAGGAGACTCCACAACCCCCCTAGGCAGCCTGTTCCAGTGCTCTGTCACCCTCACCGTGAAGGAGTTCCTTCTGATATTGATGTGGAACCTCCTGTGTTCCAGGTCACACGCTCACACCCATTGCCCCTCATCCTATCACTAGATGATGTTGAGCAGAGCCTGGCTCCATCCTCCTGGCACCCACCCTTCAAATATTTATCGACATTAATGAGGTCACCCCTCAGTCTCCTCCTCTCCAAGCTCAAGAGACCCAGCTCCCTCAGCCTCTCTTCATAAGGGAAGTGCTCCACTTCCTTCATCATCCCAAGGGTCTTTTCCAACCCGACTGATTCTGTGAATACATGGTGGTTAGAATTGTGTGTTGTTTTCTCTTGGCAGACTGACAGAGCTGTACAGCTGCTGTTAGAAACGAGTTCAGAGAATGCACATTATTACTGTGATTCGCTCAAAGCTTGCTTGGTCACGACTGTCACCTCATCAGGTCCATCTCAAAGCACCATTAAACTGGTAGCAACCAACATGATAGCCAATGGAAAGCTCGCAGGTAAATGAGGCTTGAATGTTCCATTTGCTTAGAAACTATAATTCTGATCATTATTGAGGCTGCCAATAGGGATTGGACAGGAGAAAGTCCTGTTGTAAAAGATCTGTATGTTGCATATTTTTATAGTATGCACTGCCTAGAGTAGTTAACACAGAAATGATCTGTAGCTCAGTTATAAAATGTGACTTGTTTTGACTAATTGTCATTGAAAGACACATTTTTGGAGTAAATCTCTGAGAAGTTGTCTGCATGGAAAGAGGCTGAGCACATAAAGCTTTGTATTAGCCACTGTCCTAATGAAATTGAAATTGATGTCTTATTACTGACGCTGAGAATATGGACTTAACTTCTGAACTGGAAAGGAAATTATATTGGAAATGTCTTTTGTGTACAGGTTAATTTTGAGTGTTTCAGTCAAACATCAGATGGTGACTATCTCTTGCATTAAGCACAGACATGCAGAGAAGCTACAAACATCTGTGCTTGCCTGGAAGAAATACAGTCCGCTCTGTTGACACGTAACATATCTCTGCTATTACACTGTGAACAACATTAAATCAAAAGAAAGGATTGCTTGTGAAATCTGCTTATTTGATTTACAAAGATCATTATTTCTCTGTGATGAGAAGCCCAGTGCACTCCTTGTCATGTGTACTTAGGGGAGGGCTTTGTGAGGTCCTTCTAAGCTCTCTAGCCCACGACAAAGATGTGGTAACTGACACCCTGGTTATGTGGAGAGCCAGGGGGTAGAAATTAGGGTTTTCCAGCATCTCCCTAAGCTGAAAAATATATGGAAAACTTTTTTCTGGAGATTAATGGTCTGCTGACATTTATATGGTAATTGTTCTTTCCCTGAGTTTATTATATACTGTGGTTTTTGTTTTCCAGAGGGTGTACAGTTACTGTGTCTGATTGATAAGGCTGCTGATGCCTGTCGCTACTTGCAGACTTACGGCGAGTGGAATCGTGCAGCATGGCTTGCGAAGGTATGTCATGTCTCAATTTTCAGTTTGCTGCCATGAATGTCCTCCTTCCTGTGTGTAAGTGTGAGTGAAAGCTAATGGGGGAGGGCACCAGAGTTCTCCAAAGTTAAAAAACTGAAATACCAATTTGAAATTTCCTTGTGTTAAGCTGTAACAAAGCCAATCCATTCAGCCAGTGTTGACAGGTTTTCCTTCAGCCCTTTGACTATAGATGTCTGCCATGGTTGTCCAGATGACAGAATTGTGGCCTGAAAATGATTGGCATGCTCAATTTTCTGATTTTTGAGCAGTGGGTTGTGAAGTTCCATACAGCTGCAGCAGCACAGAGTTTCTAATGACCTGCAGAAAACCACGTGAGTAATTAGGCAGTGACTTTATGCTGAGATCTGTGTAGCTGATCTTAAAGTTGGCACCAACCATGGATATTTGCATCAACTTCTGGTCTAGTTTGTGGAGCCAATTACAGTAAAAGTACCTAGACGCAGGATTAAGTCTCCAAATTACAACAGACAGGTGTCAGTAAGGATGAACTTTAAGCATCTCTAAAGCTTCTGTCATGTTTTCCTGTAGAAAGTAAGGAAAAAGTCATACTCAGGTTGCCTAAATGAGTGAATCCTGGTCTAGAGAAAGTAGTTTTATCCCGAGATCTTCAGTAAAGGATAAAGATTTCTAACATCCTAAATCTTGGGGTTTGAGAAAAGCCTTGTGGTAAAAATACTCTGAATCACATTTGTAAGTGGAGTGACCTAATTAGAATTAGACCTAATATCCTTATATATTTTACATTTCTCTTTGTGTTGTTTCATTCTAGGATAAATGTACTTTTTCTAACAAAGCTTGTCATTTCAGATGCTTGTACTTAGTCACTGAAAAGAAAGTGACAGAGGCAGAGCGCTGTCTTTAGCAAGCAGCTGAGAATTCATGTCTGGCTCTTCCATCTCTTAAAGGTTCGTTTGAACTCAGAGGAGTGTGCCGATGTGTTAAAGCGTTGGGTAGATCACCTTTGCTCGCCGCAAGTCAACCAGAAGTCCAAAGCCATCCTTGTCCTCTTGTCACTTGGTTGCTTTACAAAAGTTGCAGAGATGTTGCACAGGTAAAGGTGAAACAGCATAAGCTGTGTTTTATCTAGTCCACAGCTGGTGTTCAGGCTTTTGTCACTCACAGGTCCATGAGGAGGAAGGTGTTGTGCAGTTTCTGACATTTATTTCTATGGCAGCTCTGATTACTCCTGAGGAAGCTGATCCCTGATCTTCTAACGTTTTCATTCAAATGTCACTTCCTTGAGCACAGGGAAGAAAAGGAAGTACAAGCAGCTTGGGAGGAGGACATTGCCAGACTAAAGGTGTGAGAGAAGTCTGCAGTACTGGAGAACAGTGTGAGCTGTTCCTACGTGTTGCCTGGGATCAGGGGAGCAGCATTCACTGCTGTGACAAAAGCACTCAACACTGTGGTGAAGTAGTCAGTGCTCAGGGTCTACAAAGCATGAAGAGCATGGTGGAGGAACACTGGCAAGTGAGAGCAATGTGTGATGGGAGAGTCACAGTGTGTGCCTGTGTGCCATAGCAGCAGCTAAATGGTGATTCTTTTTAATTCTAGTGGTGATTGGAAGCCTCATTCAGCCCTCTGTGCAGGTTTGCTACTCCAGGCCTAGGTGGAAGATGTTATAAAGCCTTTGTGCAAGCGTTGTGATGCAGTGTTCTGGAATATTTTTACATTTTCCTGTTTTAACAAATTCTTCTCTTCTTTTTCTTGTTTCCATTTAACAGTATGAGGTACTTCGATAGAGCAGCTTTATTTGTTGAGGCTTGTCTCAAGTACGGGGCATTTGAAGTTAATGATGATACAAATATCCTTTTTCTGAAATCTTTTTTTGTCTCTTGACTGGTGTAGAGTGAGTTTATGTGAACCAGTGTCAGATGAACACAGTAGGAACAGGAGTTGTTCTCTCTCTCCTGGGTTGTGTAGCTTGAAGGAGGTATGAGGAAGCAAGTCAAAGGAATCATTTGCATAAATCCACAGCATTATCTCCTCTTGATACTCTAAAAGGCCACTGGTACTGGAAACCAATCTACAAGTGAAAAATAATCATCTGTTCTTTTCTCTCCTATGTTTGTAATTGTTCTTTGCAGAACTTGGAGATTATTACTGCAAACTGTATAGTGAAATTAGTGGTTTGGTTATGTTTGTACCTCAGGAAAACAGGTTTGTACCTCTCTTCTTTGAACCTCTTTGTCCACCAACAGTCCTTTGTGAAAGAATCAGTTCTGAGACAGAAGAAATGCAGAATATTAAAGGTCAACATCAGATAAAGGAGAATGTAGTAAACATTTTGAAAGGTAGCTAAAGTAGTGCTCAGTGCAGCTTGCATATCTAATGTGGATGTTCTGGAAATGCTGAGAACTTGCTCTAACGTTTGCCTTACGTGTAGTTGTAATTGTGATTGTGTTTTATGGAACCATCCCTGATGGCAGCTCATAAGTAAGTTGTGTAGAAAACTCTTAGAGTCACAGAATGGTTGAAGTTGGAGGGTACCTCCAAAAATCATCTAGTTCCAACCCCTCTGCCACGTGCAGGGAAACCTCTCACTAGACCAGGTTGCCCAGAGCCCCATCCAGTCTGGCCTTGAACACTTCCAGGGATGGAGAAGCTACAGCCTCCCTGGGCAGCCTGTTCCAGTGTCTCAGCACCCTCATAGAGAGGAATTTCTTCCTGAGATCTCATCTAAATCTATGTCCTTTTAGCTTGAACCCATTCCCCTTGTGCTAGCACTAGAAACCCTCAAACGAAGACCCTCTCTAGCTTTGCTGTAGGTGCATTCAGGTGGGGAAGGCTGCTGTAAGGTCCCCCCCAGAGCCATGTCTTCTCCAGGGTGAACAGCCTCAATTCAAATCTAGTATCACTGCATTGACCAGTTAGAACATGATCTGATGGGAGGTGTTTAGAAGTATCTGGTTTGATTTATAGTATATTGGCTGATAAATGCTATTCTGCATTCCGTAGCAGAACTTAAAGCAGTTTTTGCCTCTATTTCTGCTAAAAAATACTGGATTAGCACCACTGGCAGCAATGGTCAGCATTTGCAGCTTGGGGGAGAGCTAAGGTGGGGTGGGGGTGAGAAGAAAAGATTCTGAGGTGTTTTATTTTGCTATTAATTTGTGTTTTCCTTAACGTTTCATTTACCTAAGTTGGTCCATGCAGTCTATGTGGATTATGCCAGAAGCTTGAAGCTCCTGGGCTTCAAGGAGGGAGCTATTCTCTTTGCCTCCAAAGCAGGAGAAACTGGTAAAGAGATACTGACTGAACTCAAAGAGGCTAAAGAGGAAGGCTAAAGAAGAGTGAAAGCTTTAAGATAATGAGGAGATTTGTCTACCAGACTGAGATTCTACTATGTGAAAATACACCTTTCTCTGGAATCACTGTGGTGACTGATACATGTGATCTGAGCAAATCATGTTACACGTGTGTGGAGGCGAGGGCTAAGAAGTGTTTCATGTTCATTTTTATGTTGAAGTTCTTCTCACTTTCACAAGAGGGTAAAACTATAGAAGAATATTTCCAGCTTCTGCAGCTGTAGCAGAAATCACATTTTAAAATGTGCTTAAAGTGTTCTAGAGTGTAAAAGTCTTTTCCATTTACTCCTGGAAATCAGATCTCTCTAGTTCTTCATTCCTGTTGTATTTATATGTACAAATGATTCAGTCTGTACTATAAAAATATAAATATATTTAAAGAATAAATACGGATCACAAAACATACGGTTCTTTCCTGGAACATCATGTTTTCTCAGTCTAATTTTCCAGTTTAAAGTTCTGTTGGTTTGTATCAGCTCAGTGTATTGTTGCTCTCGTAACTGTCTGCAGTGGAATCTTTACCAGGCTTCCTTAAAAAAGTCTCCTGGCATTCCAAATATCCATGAAAAGTCCTTTTGTTTCAATGAAGGTGGTGTGTTATTCTTCTGTTATTCTTCAGTGTGCGCTCCCTGCGCACCTTGGGACTCAGTTCTGCTTCACGTTGACTGGTTCATGGGATCAGAGGATGGCAGAAGACCCTACCTCAGGAGCAGCGAGGTAGGCTCCTGCAGAGTATTCAGGAGACCGCTAACGCTGTCTCCACACCTACTGTTGGCTATTTGAACGTGTGGTTAGCAACAGGTTAAACAAAGCATTGTGAAAGCCAAACTGCTGGCTTTTTAATTGGGTCATTTCAGTGCTAACACAATCCAAGTAGTTAGGCTGTGGTTGCTTATGGTCCAGATGGTGAGGATGCCACCTCTTCTCATTTTTGTGCCAGTATTTCAGTCTTTCAAGTACTTGTTTGCATTATTGTTCCCTCTGTCAGAGATCTTCTTCCTGTCTGTTTCTGATTTGCTGAGAAAGCCTCTAGCTGACGAGTAGATGCTGATGTTAAATCACTCTGGCAGAGTGAAGCCTCTGGGACTTGAAAATTAGTCTTGGCTAAAAAATACAACTATTTTTACCAAGTTGCTGCAGCTACTGTAGTTTAGTAGTGAAAAGAATTGTATAATGTGAAAGAATGGTAGTGTCTAAAAGGTCTCTAATTTGAATGTAATTCATGGTCTCTGTAGTTGAAGTAACAGCATGTAGGTTTCTCCTGAACGTTCAAGTGTTTGTGGATGTGTATTGCTCACTCCTTCCTAGAGGAGCAGCGGCTTCGGAACGTGGCTATATCCATAAACCTTCTAGTTCTAAACCAGCATTTCTGATCAAGTTTGAAAGGTGAGGCCTTTCAGTCACGTTGGGTTTTATATACATTGAAAATGTGAGTTTCCTCACGCGCAATAGTAATGTTCTAACTGCAGTGAATCTCGTTTCTTCTTGCCTCGTCTTCCACACGCCACCAGATATATCCTGTTAAGTTTGTGTTACAGACTGCTTACGGAGTTACTCTAGCTTGGGAAGTGTACAGTGAAATTTGCCTTAAGTATTAACTGCTGAGTAGCAGGGCTGAGCAGAATTGCCTGTCACTAACAGCATCTTAAATTCAATCTCCCGTGGATTAGGACAGCGCTGCTCTCATTTTTGGTAGTGGTACTCGTGGACGAGGTTGCTACAAGTTCGTGTAAGCACATGCAGATGTGTTCTTTGGCACATTGCAGAATCATTTGTCAGTGTGTGTCTGGGAAAAAACTGCTTTAATACACAGTTTGATATATAATCTCATGTTTTGGGAAGAAGCACATGACAAAGGCCTTTAATACTGAATGTTTCTATCTACTTGTAAGTGTGAAGGTTGCAGAATAGTGCGTGGCATTCCCTGTCGAAACCTTTATGATGAAAATCGACTGTAAAAGGGACCGAAATGTTTGTTTAGGTAACAATGCAGTCACACTACAAATAATAAAACCAAACTTCTACAATCTCTGTGTCCTCGTTTAATGCAAAACTGTTCTGTTGCACAGGGACTGAGTGCTGATGGTGTCATCGCCCAAGTTTTGCCTTCTCAATCTGCAAAATACTCAGTTTCATAGAATCATAGAAAAGTTAGAATTGGAAGGAAACTTAAAGGTCAAGTTCCAACCCTCCTGCATGAGCAGGGACACCTCCCACCAGGTCTGGTTGCTTAGAATCCCACTGAACCTGGCCTGAAGACTTCCGGGTGTGGAGCTTCCACAGCTTGTCTGGGGAACCTGGTTCAGTGTCTTGCTACCCTCTCAGTACTAAAGAACTTCCTAATTCAACCTAAATCTCTCCTCTCCCAGTTTAAAGCCATTAGCCTTTTTCCTCTCACTCCCTGCTCTTGTAGAAAGTCCCTCCCCAGCTTTCCTGGGGGTCCCCTTCAGGTACTGCAAGGCCACTCTGAGGTTCCCCAGAGCCTTCTCTTCCTCAGGCTGAACAACCCCAACTCCCTCAGCCTCTCTTCATAAGAGAGGTGCTTCAGCCCTCAGATCAGACTCATGGCCTCCTCTGGACATGTTCCAACAGGTCCACATCCCTCCTGTGTTGGGGGCTCCAGAGCTTGCCCCTTTTGATTTTCAAAACCACATAAATAAGCGACTACAGGGGAAATCCTTCCTGTTTTCCTGCTACCCTGTGGACAGCAGTACGAGACTACCTGTTGCGTCTCGGCTGATGCCAGCGAGTGCTTTGTGTAGGAGGCAGGTGTGCTTACATCAGTGTAGATAACCAATTTCTCAAAAATCCTTGGTGAAGACTTGTTTTTCTCCTTCCTACTTCACAGACCTCTCCTCCAGGCTCTTTGTCATTTTGGCTTAGAGGTTATTCAAAGAAACCACAAAGAGCTGTCTGGTTGGTTTCTACAGAATGAAATGTCAGAGGTGTCTCAATTGTGTGTTTGAAGGACAAGCCTGAGAGTTTGGGATCTATAAACAAAGTGAACAGAATGGATTTTTTACAGCTTCCTATAAATATGATTTCAAATCCTTTGAGAATTCCTCCCTGGAACCACTGTGAATAGTTCAAGGAGCAGTCAAAGCTTATTATCCACCTTGTGCAGTTGGAAGCTTCTGTCAGTAGTGAAAGCTGTAACAGCCCTAACTCTGGAGCCTGTGTTTGACCACTCTTGGAGATGAAGAGCGAGCAGAGGAACTGGGTTTGCAAGACCCTGTGTAAAGAGTCTTCACTTTTTTCTCTTGGAACATGAGTCTGAAGTTGTGTGTGATGTTTGATTATCGGAGCAGATTACTCAGTGCCTGTGTTATGATTTCTTTGCATTCCTTGTTCGTGAAGAAAGAGGATGGGTTGCCATGGGGCAGAACTTCTAGATGGAGAACATCTGTCATAATTCATGGTGGTTACCCTGTTAGGTAAATCTTTTTGGACTTGCATCAGTTTTTGCTGGTCACGCGTGCGATTGAGTCTACAGGGACACGAGTTCTCATCGCTTCAGTGCAGCTGTCTGGAGTTTGTACATCTGTGTGAAGCCCCTTCAGTCCTGCAGATGTTTTCTTTCTTGACCTGCGTGCTCACATTCAACTAGTGCTCTTACAACCTGACAGCAGCTTATGGTAAATATTATCATGCTAGAATAATATGATATTTATAATAATACATAATTATATATAATAATTACAATAGTTCTTTTGTAGTAGTATTTCACTTGATTTTTAATTTTAAAAACTCAGTTCCTAATATACGTTGGACTTACTAGTATGACTCTTAAAGTAAGTTCAAAGTATTTGAGGTTTAACTAGAACATGATGTGCTCACAGTACAGGCAGTCTCTCTAAATTAGTCCTATTGATTAACAGCATCTAAAATTTCATAAATTGGCTAAGTTTCTGAAGTACTTCTCCAGAAATTTAGTTTTTATTTAAAATTAATATAAATTTAAAATGAATATGTTTATAAATAACTAAGCTATGTATATAAATACATTATATCTAGAAACATATTTGGTTCAGTGGGACTAATCTAGGGAAAATTAATTGTGATGCTTTAGAAGTTATTAGTGCCATATCACAAATTACTTATAGTTTCTTTTCATTACAGTGCAAACAGTCTGTCAGTTAAGGGACTTTGCAGTCGGATAGAACCATATGTTATACTTCAAGAAAACCATGGACAAGAATGTTAATCACAGAGTCACTAAGCATTAGGGACTGGAAGGGACATTGAAAAATCATCCAGTCCAATCCCTCTGCCGCAGCAGGATCACCTAGACCAAGTCACACAGGAACATATCAGGCAGGTTTTAAATGTCTCCAGAGAAGGAGACTCCACAACCCCCCTGGGCAGCCCCTTTCAGTGCTCTGTCACCCTCATGGTGAAGGTGACATATTCTCATATTGGTGTGGAACCATGTCCAAGTAAATAATCCAAGAGATGGTGTTTCGTGGCAGTTGACCCTAGTGACCAGAAACTATCATAGATAGTTCCCACTGGGAAGTAGTTATAGTTTGGGTGATCTTTGCCTGCCTCATATGTTATTCTAAAAGCCTAAGTGAAAATGTTATTTCTGGTGGGTAGCACAACTGTAACAGCTTGGAAAAGATTAAGGGCACTTGTTTTGTTGTTCTGGATATTTGAATAACTATTGTATTTTTCCCTTTCTCTGAAGAATTCAGCCCAGATGTCGTATTAATGTGAACCTGATAAGAGAATTCATAGTTCAAGGTATAAATTGTGTATCTGTAGATCTCAGTAGTGACATAAAATCCTTTAATGAGGCTGATACTGACCCATTAGTACTTTTGAACTGGGACTTTGTGATTCTAAGTTGCTCAGGTTCTACTTCAGCACTAAAGATACCACCCAGGGCTGTAGCAAAGATGATGGAGAGTGGTCTAGCAATGACTTCTGCCATCTTCCTTAGTACACGTAGGTGCATCCCAGTTTGCTCAACTTAGCCGTAACCCAGTCCTCATCAACCAGGGCAAGCTCCTCTTTGCATAGAATCATCATGGCTGGAAAGGACCTCCAGAGTCATCGAGTCCAACCTTTTCTCCTAGTGTCTAACCGTAACCTGGTCCAGTGTCTTGCTACCCTCTCAGTACTAAAGAACTTCCTAATTCAACCTAAATCTCTCCACTCCCAGTTTAAAACCATTAGCCCTTTTCCTCTCACTCCCTGCTTTTGTAGAAAGTCCCTCCCCAGCTTTCCTGGAGGTCCCCTTCAGGTACTGCTCCAGTGTCTCAGCACCCTCACAGTGAGGAATTTCTCCTAAGACCAAATTCAATCTATCCTCTTTTTTATTCTTGTTGGAGAAAGAGTATTTAAAAGGCTTCTGTTAGCTGGTAGGAATGGGAGAATGGCTAAACAAAGCCAGGGGATGCTGATGGTGTATTTGCAGAAACTCAAGACTTGCTTCTAAGTGGCAGCTTTAGTACAGGGTTATTCTTAAAGGTTCAATAGAACCGTGTTCTCACCCCTCAGTGGTTGTAGTGCTAAAATATTAAACAGCAAAGTCAATATATGTTCACGTCTCAAGATAATTCTTTTCCAACCCCATGCCTACCTGCATGAGTTGCTGGCAAGTTACGTGTTCCTTTGTGTAGTAGGTTGGATCTCTTAGAAATAGTAACTTACCCTACAGGGAAAATGTCTTTTGTCCACACCCATTGATTCAAAGAGAAAAGGAGGACCCTGATAAAAGCTGAACTGGTGGGTCTGGGCACAGTGAAGTTATTTTCCATGCACAGGCTTTCTTTGCAGGTCTGAAACGTGGCTGCCCTAAAGGATGGGTGGATGCTGGCAGGAGGTACAATTACACTTTGCTGTCCACATGCAAAGTCCTGTCCTTCCTTATTGTATTTTCTCCTTTGATCACAAGACAAGTTCTGCCTTTCTTAAAATATCTGGCTGCTGACAAGGGTTTATTGTGTGCAGTGAACTAAGAGATCCAACGCAGCCACATGCTGACAATTTAAACGTGAGGCACTCATTTGCTTCCTGTGAATTTTAACAATAACAGACAATGGAGAGAGACTGGACTTCCACGGACAATCTGCTGTAAAGAATCAACTACCAGAAGGCCTCCAGCCTCCTGCAATACAAAAACATTGTCCTTTTCAAAGCTCTCCTATTTTGCTGCCTCCTCAGTCCATCTGAACACATTAAGTCGTAATGAGTTTGGCCAGGTAATTAAAATGGGAAACACTGAAAAGGGTGACACTGTCATCTTGGTGCAGGTTGTAGGTGCCTTGTGAGGGATTACAGCTGGTAGGAACCTATCCGATTCCATCTGCTCTTGTGGAGGAATCATAGAAATTGATTTTAGTTTATGAATCTATTTTCTAAATTTTTTTAAAACCTCTAAAATGTCTTTGTGCTTGACTAGCTATTATCTTCTTTGTTTCTTTTATGAGGTAAAGGGCTTTCTAGCTTGGACAGAACAATTGTGAAAGAGCAGAGAGGAGAAACCACTAGTAGTCAGAGAAGGGAACTAACCCATTCAAACCATCACTACAGAGGGGAAGCGGTGCCCCCCCATGCCTGCTCGAGGAAGGGAAGTTAAAGTCTGATTTCAGGCTTCACAATCATTAGGGATTGGAAGGGACCTCGAAAGATCATCCAGTCCCCCCTTAGATAAGCGATTCGTTAGGTTTATTGATACCAGGCATGTTTCTGTGGTTTTCTTTGAAATCACTGGTCTCCTTTCATAGGTTAAACTTCCCTCTCCCCTTTCCTATTCTCTTTGCCTGTTAATGCGGGAGCAGAAGGAGGGATCATGGATGACAGAAGGAGATCATCACCACCCGTGGCTCACAAACAGGACAGCAGACACCACAGGTAAGACTGTGGTTGTCCTTGGCTTCTGATGCGGCAGATGTTAAAGGCAAGGACATGTGAATTCTTCTTCAGAGTGACTTTATTGCCCCAACTTCATGGTTTGCTTTCTGGGAATGAGGTCCATTCGGTGAAAATGCTTCTTTCCCGTGTCGTCACAGCTACTTCATTTAGGAAACGCTGGCTCAGTGTGGTTCCCACTGACAAACTCCATTTCAGGCACTGCTTTCCAGAGGGCTACTGACTGCTCAATCCAGATGGCAACAGGTGCTTTAAAAATAAAAGAGCCCATGTTTTGCCAGTACTCTTCACCCCAGTGCAGCAGGAGATCGTAGACTTACATTAGACTGATTTGGCTCCTATTTCACTTGCTGTAACTAATAAAAACCTCCAGGCAACAAGTTTCAGCTGCAAAAAGGTTGTTTTTGTGCTTTCTCCTGTGGTCATTTTTTATCCAAGATTTGCTTCATGATTATGGCCCTAGTGAGTTAGTCTTTGAGTACTGTGGGACCTGCTGTTTTAATCCAACCATAGATTTGTGAGCAATATTCTATTTTGGTGACTCTCTGAATGTATTTTTGTCTGTGTGACTGACACTTTTCAGTAGCCAGTAACAAGCAGCCACAGTTCTTGACTCAAAAAGCAATTTAAATATTCACTGCTTATGTCTTCTTGACTCAGAGTTCCTTGGTAGCATAATACCTGATATTGATAATCCCCTCTTGCTGAAGCAATGCTTTAACAGTGATGCTTCTCATCATTGATGACTGTAGGATCTAGATGGCCACCAATATAAAACAAAGGTTACCAGCGATGGGAGGTTGGACTCGATGACCCCCCTTCCAGTCCCTGATGATCTATCTGTGTATCCTTCTACAAACCTGTCTTTCCTGAGTCTGTTGTTTTCTTCAAGGTTGTTCCAATGCTTCATTCTATTCATAGTATTCTATTCTCCTCACTCTACGGAGGCAGCTCAGACTGTCTGCACAGACGGTGTGAGATGTCTCTCCAGCAGGTAGATTGATTCTCTCAGAGAATCTGTAAAACATGTTCACTCTGTTGCAGGACAGGTTTTCAAATGTATTTTCATGGCAAAGTGCAGTAAAATTCATAAAGGGGAAAGAACTCCCCTAAATATAACAAGACTATTGACTCATTTTAGCACATTTCCTAACACCCAGGGTACTCTGCTACGGACAGAAGTAGTATCTAACCTTTTTATCCAAGCTGTGGTAGAAAGGTGCAATGGGTGTGAGCTGGAACAGAGGAGGTTCCACATCAATATGAGGAGGACCTTCTTCTCAGTGAAGGTGACAGAGCACTGGAAGGGGCCTCCCAGGGAGTTTGTGGAATCTCCTTCTCTGGAGACATTTAAAACCCAGCTGGACATGTTCCTGTGAGCCTTGATCCAGGTGATCCTGCTGTGGTGGAGGGATTGGACTAGACAGTCTTTCAAGGTGCCTTCCAATCCCCAACATTCTGTGATTCTCTGAAGAAGCCACTCTGCCACTACCACAGCCTTCTACTGTGCCATTATTTAGTTTTGTTCATACAAGGGAGGGTGGTTCAAGGCTCATAACCCCCAAGTATAAGAAGCAAGACTTCTTAAACCCATTGATTTTATTCCCTCAGCCAAGGTCCTTGCTGTCCATTGCACAATTCTCATAAAACTCATAGTCTAATTTTGGGAGGGTGTTTTGCTCTCTTCTTGACCAATTTTCCTCTTGGATCTTAAGTGAATTTTCCTTGTGTGCTACTTGCTGGCAGGATAATGAGTCACCTCTGTGTTGCAGAAGGTACTGGGGCTGAGGCCATGAGCGTAGGTACCAAAGCAGTGGACCTAATGTTTGGAGAACTAGGGATCTTCAGGGTGGAAAATGGGGTTTAGTCTGTACTGTTAGTTGTCCACGTTAACAGAATTGTATGTGCCAGAGAAAACATTTGTGAGGAAGCTGCTTCAAGCCTGGATGTGTTCCTGTGCGACTTGGTCTAGGTGATCCTGCTCTGGCAGGGGGATTGGACTAGATGGTCTTCAGGGATTGGAAGGGCCCTTGAATGTTCTGTGATGAGGCCATCCTGGGCACCACACAGCAGTGACTACAGTGGCTTTGCATGGGGTTTCTACAACTTGTCCTGCCAGAGGAAGTGTCTTTGAAACCATAGAATTAAGTTGTTGAGAGCCACATGAGCATAAATTCATATTTTAAGAACGATTTTATCTTTTCTCATAACCAGAACCACCCTTACAACTCCTGAATTATTCTTGGCCATTGCTGGATTGAAAACTAAATCAGAGAGTTTTTTCTTGGCCTCTCTAGATGACAGGGCAGGTTTCTCTAATGGAAGGGGTCACTGGCTTTTGACATTCTTGCTACATACCTGGTGCTCTGCTCCCTAATTTGGGGTTGAAGACAAAGAGGGCTGAGTGGTGCTGTTAGCACATGCTTCTTGGCTGGAGAGAGGAGACTTGGCAGAGCTGTCCTGCTTGGAAGGGTTTCAACTCAAAGCCACATGCTGAAGAAAGGTTTCTCTGAGCATCCACATCTCCTCTGAGCCAAGAACACCCCGTCATTACTCCACAGCTTGTCGTGAACAAGCTCAGATAAGCCAGTGCTCTTGGATATAAATAATAATAATTAGCCTTTTCCCCTTGACTGATAGGAGGATCCCCCCAAATGCCTTTTCTGTTCTGGTCTTAGTTCTTTGAATAATCTGGTATCTTGTTACAGCCCTTTAGCTGGATCAAAAGCCTTTTCAAGAGCAGAGACCTGTGTGCCCTGTCCATCTTCTCAGCGAGGAGCTCTGGAGTCACTCAAGCCCATGGCTAGGTCAGTCTCTGGTGACCTGCACCTGTAAATATTGTGCTCCCCTGGCACTCACACCTCTCTCCGCATGTTCCCACTCCTGTCATACTGGTGCTTGTGTGTCAGGGTCATGAGAGAGACGTCTGGAGGCAGAACTGGCTGGATAATAATGAGGTTTGTTTGTTTGAAAGTCTTTGTGGGTTTTTAGATCAACATTTGCCTGGGTCAGTTCCCTGGCCTGGATTACCACAGGATTACTGAGACACAGAAAACTGGATGAGAGGCTTTGGGGTTAGGGTAGTCTGGCTTCAGGTTGCCTGTGCAGACATGAAACCACACTCTTGGTTGGAAACCTCTGGGGAGAAAGAAATATGTGAGGGCTTTGGCTCATGTTTTGAATTACAAAATGTGACCTGCAACTTCTGTATTTGAAGTTACCAACACGATCATTTTCGTCGGAGGTAACACCCATCAGACACCCATTGCACACAACCAGCAGGAGCTGGAAGCCATAAAAGAGAAACAAATAATCCTAAAACACAAACAACTTCAACAGAAAACAGAATCACAGAATTGTTAGGGATTGGAAGGGACCTCAAAAGATCATCCACTCCAATCCCCCTGCCACAGCAGGATCATCTCGATCAAGTCACAAAGGAAAACATCCAGAGATGTGTTC
>VXBP01005202.1:1942926-1973844 GCA_013400115.1 Rhinopomastus cyanomelas
CCTGTGCAGCCCGTTCCAGTGCTCTGTCACCTTCAGTGTGAAGAAGTTCCTTCTCATATTTGTATGGAACCTCCTATGTTCCAGCTCACACCCACTGTCCCTTGTCCTGTCATAAATATCGGAAGGAACTTCTTCCCAGTGAGAGTGATGGAGCATTGGAATGCTCTGTCCAGGGGGCGTGTGTAGTCTCCTCTGGAGACATTTAAATCCCACCTGGATGTGTTCCTGTGTGGCTTGGTCTGGGTGATCCTGCTGTGTCAGGGGGGTTGGACTAGATGATCTTTCAAGGTCCCTTCCAATCCCTTATGATTCTATGGTTAGATGATACTGAGCAGAGCCTGACTCCATCCTCCTGACACCCACCTTTCACATATTTGTAAACACTAATGAGGTCATGGAGTTGCCAGTATCTCAGTGTCCTCTATCTTACCATGTCCTTCCATCAGCAGAAGTTTTAAGTGGTGTCTAGAGTCACTTGAAGCACTTTCTCTTGACTTTGAGTTGCTGTGCACACCCCTCCCTAGCACACAGAACAACTAATTTGGAGTATTTTGGGTTTTTTGCTTGTTTCTTGATTCCAGACAACCCCACATTTCATTTTCACTTTGCAAGTTATCTGTGTAGGGTTTTTTTGCTTCCTGGATGTTACATGAGTAGATAGGAGTTGCCACCTGCAAAACACTGCACAAACCAGCTCCTCCTTCCTCCAGTGGCCGAGCCAGACCCGACATTTGAGAACAGGCAGAAGGCAGCCATAACCAGTCTTCCAAACTGGAACAAAACTGAGGGCTATCTTTCTTCCTTCCCTCTAGAAAAACAGTTCTTCAATACTTATCAAGCCAGGGAGACTTTCTGACTCTTTCCTCCAGTTCTATTCTGTGGCTGACCTCAGCATCTGCTTGCTTTATCCACTCTGAGCCTGGTTTGGATTAAAAGCCGACTGCGAGGCAGATTAGTGCATCACAAGGAAAGAGCAGCCTTGCCAATGTGAGAAGAGGGCAGGAAGGTGATTTGTCTGGAATCACCTGGTCCTGGAAGTGACGTTTCCTGGTAGCAGTGTTTTCTCCCAGTAGGACCAAGCCAGTGCATAGGGGGTCCTGTTACTTCTTGATGTCACAACCATCTCATCAAAATGCTAAGACACATTCTTTGAACTGAACAGAAATCAGCTGTTTATCCTTTGTGACTGCTCTGCAGGCAAATTCCTCAGCCACAAAGTTATCAGTGAAGGACGTCCCTCTCTTTCCCTTTCCACCACGTTTGCATTTGTGTTTCTGTGAAATTCCAGGGCTTTCTGATAACATCTTGTGTGACTTCAGCTTTCAGAGCTGAAGGCAGCATGAAACCAGAGTCTTACAAATTGTTATCTCTGGCAGACCCCACAGGCAACCTAGTTCTTCACATTCCTCAGCTTTTCTTCAGAGAAATGCTGAATGAGTTAAATAATAATGGGAAAGGTAGACACTGTGAAAAACCAGCCACCAACACAGTGTGGAGAGCGCAAGTCAGTGAATGATGAGTGGTGAGACTGGAGGGGAGGAAATAAAGGAGAAGATCAGGCCCAGAAGGAGATGGATGTTGATCTCTGAAGAGTAAGATGGGTATTTTTCTATAAGCTGAAGACACTGTGAAGGTCAGGCTATTGCTCTTCTATACCACAGCTACAGAATCTTCCCAATGGGTAGCCAGAACAGCAGAGCATCCCACTCCCAGAATGGCAGGGGAAATGCACTGGGCTGTGCTTCAGCCTCATCTAGGGCTACAGCAGAAAGTCAAAGCAGAAGAGGTGCTACTCTGCTTCTTATATGAGCAACAGAGCACTTACCTCCAGATATACCCGCAGCAGATAGATTGACCACCTTTGAATGTTCTGGTCTCTTGCTGGATGTCTCCGCAGCAAAGCCATCAAACACACTTCGATGTCTGGATAAAGACTTCATTTATATTGTAATTTATTCTTTCGCCCCTTGTTCCATTCAATAATCTGTTTTGACCCCTTTCCTCTGGAGGTTCAGTTTTGCCTA
Source organism: Rhinopomastus cyanomelas (assembly GCA_013400115.1). Classification (NCBI taxonomy): domain Eukaryota; kingdom Metazoa; phylum Chordata; class Aves; order Bucerotiformes; family Rhinopomastidae; genus Rhinopomastus; species Rhinopomastus cyanomelas. Next base: position 1,944,951 of record VXBP01005202.1, read on the forward strand.
GCCCTAAAACTCCTGCCCCATCCCCTCTGGGTTTAATCGAGCCACAATTAACACCTTTTTCGTTCATTAAAGTCTTGCCGGGCTAGTTTGCTTTGGTTATGCAGGAGATGGCAGCAGAGATCAGCAAATGACGAGGCTGCTGGGACCGTCACTGTAAAACGAACCAAAGCGTTGGGGTTTTTTTCTGTCCTTACATTGGGTTTAGAGAGCCCCGAGCAGGAGCAGACTCACATATGATTTCAGTGTCATTTATAAATAGCTGCAGGCTGCTTCGAAAGGAAAGAAGGATGTGGGGACTATCCAGTTTTCTTTTAAAGGTAGTAAGAATTAGGAGCTGGTGGTGTTATTAAAAATGAGGCCACACCTCACTTGAAATCTGTTTTGATTTGGCAAGTAAGGAATATTGGAAAGTGCATTAATAAGTGTGATTTAAGACACGTCTGGGGGGAGGCTGAATTGCTGTCCCTGGAGGTGTTCAAAGAAGTGGAAACGTGGTACTGGGGAACATGGTTTAGTGAGCAGGGTGGGGTTGTGTTGATGATTGGACTGGATGATCTTGGGTGTCTCTTCCAGCCTTAATGATTCTAGGGTTCTATTGTTTTGCTTCTAATGCAGGCAGAGTAGGATTTGCTTTGGGAATAGCTGGCTGGTCACGTCTAGTTGAATTTGTTGCAAGATCTCCTCTTAATTACTCATTATGTTCAATAAAGGGGGGATTTCCATTCTAGGAGACACTGATTTGATGCACAGAAGGATTACAGCAAGTGTGTTCTATCTTCAGGTGACAGGTGTAGAGGTGGGGATCAGTCTCTTCTCCCAAGTCACTAGTGACAGAACAACAGGAAACAGCCTCAAGTTTTGCCAAGAGACGGTTACATTGGACATCAGAAAATGTTTCTTCACTGACAGAGTGGTCAGGGATCGGAACAGGTTGCCCACGGAGGTGGTGTCATTGCCATCCCTAGAGGGATTCCAAAGATGAGTAGATGTGGCCCTGGGGGACAAGGTTTAGTGGGCAAGCTGAGGTCAGATTGATGATTGGACTGGATGAGCTTGTAGGTCTCTTCCAACCTTAATGATTCTATGATTCTATATCACTGCTTCTGTGTTGACCTGGAGCATCAGGGGGTGCTTGTGCCAGTAGCCCACAGTCAGTTGCTGGCAGCATTCCTATGCACCAACAGATCCAGCAGCTTTGTGTGTGTGTGTGTGTGTGTAGGAAGAAGAAAGGAGCAGAGATTTATGACAGGAAAAGTTCTCCCTGATGGTTTTAAAAGATATAAACGTGACCACTTACTGGCATGGGTGATTCTGGCGAGGAGCCAATTGTTGTTGTTGTCAATTTGGGTGTGATTTTAGCATTTTGAAGTAAACTGGGAAGTGCTGAGACACAACTGACCAGGGGCACCAGTGTGTTCCCAACGATAAGCTGAAATAACCTTGTCATATTGTTATTAAAGCTTATTAAACCTTTCATCCTGCATTGAACACTGCTATCAGCTTCGCAGCATCCCTCCCTTTTGAAGATAAACCCAACTGAGCCACTTCTGCTCCAAAACACAGACGTGCCACAGTGCTTAGAGCCCCGAGTGAGAGGATTCCGAACCTGGAGCAGCTTTAGTTCAGCAGGAAGCAAAGCCTCTACTTTTAGACAGAAAACCAACACAGGAATGCGTTTGTGTCTTTGGTAGAAGCATCTAATATTCACAGTTAGTGCCAGGAGTCCACAGCGGTGCCCATTCTGCAGAGAACGTGGTTTTGGCTGGACTGTGTAGTGCTCAGGTGCATGATCTAGGGGTGACCTGGCAGTGCTGGCTCACAGAACCACAGAACATTAGGGGTTGGAAGGGACCTCGAAAGATCATCCAGTCCATCCCCCTGCCAGAGCAGGATCACCTAGATCAAGTCACACAGGAACAATGGTTGGACTCGATGGCCTTCAAGGTCTCTTCCAAACAAAATGGGTAACCCTGGGTAACAGGGTCAGGGAGATCTGCTGTTTTGCCTAAAGCAAAGCACCTCCCTTGCTAGATTTCATTTTTCAGCTATGTGGTAGGAAAAGAAGGGCAGTGATGAGGGCTGATGTTGAAATGATTCTCACCTTCACCCTAACACCATCTTCAGGCTCTTCTCAGTGTCATCTAATGGTAAGACAAGGGGCAATGGGTGTGAGCTGGAACATAGGAGGTTCCACATCAGTATGAGAAGGAACTTCTTCCCAGTGAGGGTGGCAGAGCACTGGAAGGGGCTGCCCAGGGTGAGTTGTGGTGTCTCCTTCTCTGGAGATGTTTAAAACCTACCTGGACATGTTCCTGTGCAACTGGATCTAGATGATCCTGCTGTGGCAGGGAGATTGGACTAGATGACCTTTTGAGGTCCCTTCCAATCCCTAAAGTTCTGTGATCCTAAAGACCTTGTGGCATCCTCTGACCTCTCCAGATCTGCTTTATTTCCTCACCCATGTCATACTGCAGGTTCATGGGTTGGGGACCAAGGAGGGGAAGTATTTGTGGCCAGCACATCGTTCACACCATTTTTCGGAGAACAGTGTAACTTGCCAGAAGGGAAAGTCTCCAGAAAGCCTGAAGACACGAGCTGTGCAGTGTCTTTGTGACAACAGGAAGGTAAGGACTGGCTAATGCTTTCTTTGGCTACAGATGAGTTGTTTCAGGAAGCAAGTAATTCTGTTTCGAAGCACTGACCTGCTCGTGCTTACACCCTACATCCAGGGATTTTAAAAATAATTATCTATGCAGAGCTCATAATCCTCATTAAATTGGTCTTCTCCCAGCTTTTAATTCACTTTGGGGGCCTGTTTGGCTTCTACCCGAGGGATGTCAGTGTGGAAGAGCATTTCTGCTCTGCAGGAGGCTGCTTTCTGTGACTGTGGGCTGGAGCTGGCCCCACCATGGTTTGGGGAGGGAAGAAGGTAGCTGCTGCCCCATGGGTTTGGGGATTGGTTTGTCGTGGCTCTTGGGAGCTGTAGTTGCTTTGGAATAACCTTGAGCTCTGTGGTGACAGGTTGGACTTGATGATCTATGAGGTCTCTTACAACCTTGATAATACTGTGATACTGTGATAAAACCAAGTGAAGAGTTAATTCCTTGGTTTCAATCTCATACTATTGTCAGTGCTCTGACCCACCAGCTAGAAATCATAGAATCATGAGGGATTGGAAGGGACCTCAAAAGATCATCCAGTCCAATCCCCCTGACACAGCAGGATCACCTAGACCAAGTCACACAGCAACACATCCAGGTGGGTTTTAAAAGTCTCCAGCGAAGGAGACTCCACAATCCCCCTGGGCAGCCTGTTCCAGTGCTCTGTCCCCCTCACTGTGAAGAAGCTCCTTCTGATATTTAGATGGAACCTTCTATGTTCCCTAACATGAGGTGGCCAATGGGAACAGTTGCATTCACCGGAGGTGAATAATGTCCAGGCGAGCTTTTCAAATTCGCTGTGATAGATCTTCAGGATGTAACTGAGGCAAGCTTTTCTGAAGCCAGTTGTGCACCAGCTGAGGATCTGCCCAAAGATCCTTCTCTGTGTTCACTCGTGCTACGTTAGTGCACAAAGAGGCTTCCGTGGCAGTGCATGGAAACACAACAGAAAAAGCCCCCGGAACCAAACTAGCAAAGAGAACGCAAAGCAATATTTGCTTTGAGAGTTTGTAGAAGAGGGTTGGATTCTTTTCTGTGGCTTTGGCAGGTTCTGATTCAGCTCTGACAGTAATTACTCCGAGCCAAAAAGGATTCTGTATGAGCCAGCAGGAGAAAAATACACGTAATTCCAAGGGAGTCTTGACAGTCTACTCAATTAAACTGATTTCTGACACCTCTGGAGAGAGGGAAGGATGAAAATGCAGTTCTTCTTTGATAAATGTGAATTATTCACATAGAAAAGCAGCTTTTTTCCTAGATGCCACGTAATTCTGCATCTGTCCTACGGCTGCCGGTTAGGCAAGGGGTCATCTCTCAGATGCCCCCACGGCTGCCTAGCTCATTTAAAATTACAGCTTCTGCTAAAAACCAGTGTGTTGCATTTCCAGATTGAAGTAGCTTCAGCTTCCAGACATCCATCACGAAGCCGCGCGGAGGGCGTTTCTGTCTATCAAAGCCAGAGAGCTGCTGGATGCCGGCCAGTTCTGACCCCCTAGCGAGGCCGGTTGGTGCAGACGGAGCCGCGTTGCTCTATCAGGGTCACCCAGCTTCGACTGCCGGTGGTTGTGTGAGCACAGCGCGGTGGAGACATGCCCTGCTGTCTCCCCTGGGTTACCCACTTTGACCACTGTCTGCTGCAGTGCTGCTCGAAGTGGAAGGGGTCGTTTTCTAGGGCAATGCACACAGCAAACTGCAGTGGTTCTGGTGCCTCTGTGTAGCAGTTACTCCATTTCTTTTAAGGACCCCTGCTGAAGTCCCTCGTGTGAGGTTTGCCAAAGGGCTTGGTGATCTTGGTGACCTTCCAGTCCCTGAAGGGGCCTCTTAGAAGGCTGGGGAACACAAAGGCAGGGAATGATAGGATGAGGGGTGATGGGTTTAAGATGGAAAAGGGCAGATTTAGACTGGACATGAGGAAAATGTTGTCTAATCTGAGGGTGATGGATCCCTGGAACAGGCTGCCTAGAGAGATGGTGGAGGCCCCATCCCTGGAGATATTCAAGGTCAGGCTGGATGGGGCTCTGGACAATCTGTTCTGGTTAGAGATGTCGCTGCTTTTGTGTAGGGATTGGACTAGATGACCTTTGGAGGTCCCTTCCAACCCAATATGCTCTATGATTCTAGGTTGCTAAATTCCATGTATTTTTAACCATCTTCTAAAAAAAAAGTTATTCCTTCTTGTGCTGAGCTCTCTAAAGCTGTCGTTGTTTCTGATCAGTCCATGAGCCAGATGTGTGTTTGATCCAGTGGCCTGGATAAAGAAGTCACCTTTCTGCAATCTAACTTCACTTGGAGCTGGTCAGAAGGTGAAAGCTGAATAATAAAAGTTTTGTTTAGTCCAGAAAATGCAACTTGTTTGGGCTACAATTTTCACAGCAGTGCATCTAATTCTAAGAGCAGGTCATACAGCTAAGGTTATCATGGCAAGGGTGAAATTTGGTCAAATGAGGACGTCAGAGTCAAGTCAGGAACCCAGAGGTCACATGAACCTGTGAGCATCCCGACCACCAAGTGAGCAGCTGGCCACCAAGCTGTTAGATCTCTCTCTGCAAGTGTTTGCTTTGTCACTGCATTTGAGTGGGGCCGCATATAACCTTCTGCTTTTCCAAACTATTGCAGATTGAATTCTTGTTATTTCTAATTCCAAATGCCCTCCCTGACCTCTCCCTTCCTTCTCCCATTTCCTTCAGCTGCCTCTTTGTATCTGGGATGGAGACTCAGTCAGACTCAAATTCTGCTGCACCTTTGCAGACTCAGTACCTCGTGGAAGACCTCTGCAATGCCTGCTTAGGACCACGCAATACGGTGACCGGCTCGGCAGAACCTGAGACAGCGTTGGCACGAGAAGTTAAGGTGAGGAGGACCTGGCATTAGCCAGGGCTATTCTCATCATCTCCGGAAAAGTTTTTCTCTGAAGTGCTTTATTCCCCCTCCAAACTGGATGAAACCAGAAAAGGAGCTCTGCTTTAAGGCACACAGTATATGCTCGGTAAAAGGAAGCTTCTAAAAGAGGAATGTGTGAGCTAATGTGATCCTGGAGCAAGAGTAACTCATGCTTTGACAAGCTCTGCACATTTTTGTGTCTGTGGCTGATAACTCGCCCCTACTTGTCAGTGCTAATTCTATCCTGCTGAGCCAGTGTTCAGCTCTTAGTGGTCAAGAGATTCACCACTTACATGAACAACTCCCAAACTCTCAGAGAACAGGTTTCCCTGCATGTATGGGTTAGTGAGGGAGCAGGTAACCCTTTCTGTGCAGCACACGGGCAGCTGGTGTACAAGTTCCAGTTCAGTGACAGATCACAGAGTGTCACGGATTGGAAGGGACCTCCAAAGATCATCTAGTCTGATCCCCCCACCACAGCAGGGTCACTCAGACCAAGTCGCACAGGAACACGTCCAGGAAGGTTTGAAACCTCTCCAGAGAAGGAGACTCCACAATGTCAGAAATTTCAGAGGCTTTAAGTCTGCTTTCCACAGGCTACAAGCTGTGAGCTCTCAGGCTTGGACATGGACCTCACCGTCTGGGCTGCAGCAAGGAGAGCAGAGCGAGAGTTTTGCTATTTGTTTTGCCTCCCATTCCCTGAGGACAGAAACTGCACTCAGGTCACAACTTTAGACACTGAAAATAGCTAAAGAGCAGCAAAAGCATGTCCAGAGTAGTAGCGTTTGGCACAGGGTTACCTGACGGTTCAGTGCAATTCCTCTCACACACTCTGGTTTTAGCATCTGTTTAACTACTTGGGTGACCAAAGCCAAGAATTCTAAATACTGTATAATCCCACCTCATGTTGATACCTGTTAAAGTATGTGTGTGTTATCAATACTGCCTGGGCTGGAAGTAACCTGAGCTCTGTTGATAAGTCCCCAGGCTTTTCTTTTTCTTTCTTTATCTTTCCCTTAGAATTCAGCTTTGTAGATGATATGCAGCTACCAGTGTGTATTTGTTGCTGGAATGTAGGAGGTAGGAATTTTGAGTTTAGTTACTTATTGATAGTGACCTCTCCTGGGGCTTTGGAAGTCGACACAAGACACGTAGGCAATCACAGAATCACAGAACATTATGGATTGGAAGGGATCTTGAAAGACCATCCAGTCCAATCCCCCTGCCACAGCATCACATCCCTTTCTCCTTGTGCTAGTGTATTTTGATGCTCTTTTCTATACACAGTAGATAGTAATTTTTATTATGTTTTCCCCCTCAAATTAAGTAAATTCCTCTGTTTTCTGTCATCTGCAGAAAGACTATTGAAAAATCTAAATATTTACCAAGATAATAGCCAGGTTTATGACTGACTTTAATCTATAGTTTGACTAGATTGCAGTGGAGATTGATGCTTTATAAACCAGTTTTCATAGCAAATGCTGTTGTAAATGGTAAATTATTTCTTCAAAGCATTTAAGGCTTTAAGATCCAAATTGTGTACTCAAGTCAGTGGTCTTTACCCTGACAATCCTCTTACTATGGATGAGACTCCTCTCACAGGTGAAGGCTGCAGGACTGGATTCAGAGTAAATACTTGATTAGGTGCGATAATGTTCTGGGTGCTTTGAAATGTGATTCAAGAGACTCTAAAACATATTTATATTTTATTGGAAATGTTTGCTCTTCTCAGCTTATTTTTCTTTCTCTGTGGGTAGTATTTGATGTGTACTGACTGTAGCTGGTGCCTAACACTTATTTTCCACTTGTTTTGAACACTTTAGGTTAAGTAACCATAGGTTAGAACATAGTATTTTCCTTACAAAAGTCAAACCAAACCCCAAACCTTTTCAGTTTCTTTGATCATAAGAAATAAAAATCTAAGATTTCAATATAAAATGTAAAATACAAGTACTGAAGATTAGTTAGAGTCTGAGCAGTGAGATGGATTCTAGTATGTTTATGTCTGTATTTCCAAGAAGTCATTTTGAAGACCTAGGGGAAGATTCAGGTACTTAAAATATCAGAACCATAGAATCACTCAGGTTGGAAAAGACCCTTGGGATCATTGAGTCCATCCATCAATCCTACTCTACAAGTTCACCTCTAAACCAGATCCTCCAACACTACGTCTAAGTGCCTTTTAAACTCATCCAGGGATGGGGACCCAACCTCCACCCTGGGCAGCTCATTCCAGTACCTGACCACTCTCAGTGGGATTTAGAGACCTGTACTGAGAAATTATTTGGATAATTTGGTTTTGTCTCTCGTGTCTTGACTAGGTTTTGAAAATTAAGTGCCCAGCACCTGGCCAGGCTCCCTCCATGGAGGTCCTGCCTTCTCCTAGTGTGGCACCACATTTGCTACAGCGATGGGCAGTGTTACTGTTGTCACCTCTTCCGTGGATGGCTCCTGATTACTGAGAGGTAGGTGAACTGGTCTTTCTTACTTCTGTACTTTCTAGTCCTCCCAAAATTGTGCAGATCATTCCAGGCTCTGGACTGTTCTGTGCTGAGGTATCATCCATCTCTCCTGTTGAAGGTGAATTATTGTGAGCCAGGACCACAAAATATTTCCTTCTCTGGAGACATTCAAAACCCACCTGGACATGTTCCTGTGCCACTTGATCTAGAGGATCTTGCTCTAGGGTGCAGGGGGATTGGACTAGATGATCTTTAGAGGTCCCTCTAAAGGACATGAATTTTATCAGAAAAATATGAGTACTAAGCACATTTTATACTCAAACTATGAACCCTTGAAAACAGAGGCTTATGAGGACATTGTTGACAATGTTTGGTGTTGCAGAAGTGTTGATCTAGGGACCCTGCTGTGGTGGGGGCATTGGACTAGATGATCTTTCAAGGTCCCTTCCAATCCCTAATGTTCTGTGGTTGGTTGAAAGGATATTGTTTTTAAGGTAAAGGTTTGGATAAGTTTTTCCACACTAATGTCATGAAAACGGGAAAACATTACTTAGGATGAGTCATAAAAGCGCTTTAAAAATGCTTTTAAAATGTAAGGCATAATGTCGATCCCATAAATCTACCCTGCGTTCTTCCACTAGGGGTGACTGACTTTTATGAAAACTAGAGACCATAAATTGAGAACCTGAATAAGAGGGGGGGATTTGAGATGTAAATAAAGCATTTGCATTAGCTGAGCCCTGACTTGACTGCCTTCCTGTCTGTAGGGGACACACAAGGTGGCTGTTTGTTCTTCTGAGCCTTGGAGAAGCTGTTATGCAAAAATACACTCGATCATTCCTCTGGGGAAAAGCCTTTTTACTAGTAAAATGGGGAGGAAGCTGGATTGCTCTGTTGCTCAGTCCTGATTTTTGTTCCTCCTTGCTCATTCACCTCTTGATTTGGATTTTGTGTGCGTGTCTTGAGCCTTGAGGAGATGGCATTGCTGCTGAAAGCACTCCTGGAGCTCTCTAAACACACAGAACCATTAAGGTTGGAAAGGTCCAGCCTTCAATCCAACACCTCCATGACCACCAGGTGATATCCCAAAGTGTCATGTCTTCTCCTCTTTTGAAGACCTCCAGGGACAGGGACTCCACCACCTCCCTGGGCAGCCAGTCCCAATCCCTAACCACCACTATTTCACTAAAGAAATTTTTCCTGATTTCCAATCTGAACTTCGCCTGGTGAATTCGTGGACATTTTCCCTTGTCCTGTCATCAGTTATCTGGGAGAAGAGGCCAACATCAGCCTCCCTACAGCCTCCTTTCAGGTAGCTGTAAAGGGCAATAAGGTCTCTTCTCAGCCTCCTCTTCTGAGAGTACTGGGGATACTGCAGTATAGGAAGGATATGGAGGTGCTGAAGAAGGTGCAGAGAAGAGCAACTGGTCTGATTCAGTGTCTGGAGAACAGATCTGATGAGCTGGGACTGTTCAGCCTGGAGAGGAGGATGCTGAGGAGAGACCTCACCAGTCTCTACAACTACCTGAAGGGAGGTTGTAGTGAGGCAGATGTTGCCCTAGTGACAGGACAATAGGAAATGGGGTCAAGTTGCACTAGGGGGGGTTCAGATTGAATCTTAGGAAAAACTTCTTCCCAGAAAGAGTGGGAGGCTGCCCAGGATGGGGGTGGAGACACCATCCCTGGAGGAGTTCAAGAAACAGATAGACATAGTGTTTCAGGAGATGATTTAGTGATTAGGGGTTGTAGGGTGGATGGTTGGACTTGATGATCTTTTCCAACCTTGATGATTCAATGCTTCAAGCTAAACAATCCCAACTTTCTCAGCCTCTCCTCATAAGACATGTTCTGCAGTCTCTGAACCCATCCACTCAGGAACACACGTACACACACTCACACCCTTTTCAGAGCACGTCAGGAGAGTTTGCCCTGCTTTGGAAGCTTCTTTAAGAAGCAGCCAATCTCTCTTTCAAGCTCCATTAAACACCTCTAGGAAACACCAGCAGCTCCCGCTGCGTTATCACCAATACTCTTGACCATTTGCATCGCTGGCCTCAGCTTCATCTGTTTCCACCTCGTATCCTTGTCTCCAAGCTGTAACTCAGATGGTGCAAAATCTTGCCTGGTGAACACTCCTCTGGCCCTGCAGCTGCTTATCTGAGCAGAGCTGGCACTCGCGGCAGCCGCCTTGCCTCCCCTTATCTGCTTTCTGCTTCTATATTTAAACAAGAAGGGCTCTTTGTTACTGAGCTAATATAAAACACAACTTGCCTCCATGCCTGACTTTTAAAGAGAGGGCATCTATCACTTTTATGTGCCATTTCAAAGGGGAAGGCGTTTAATAACGTTGGCAGACAAAGAAGGGAGTCTGTCTTAATGTGCAAGCAGCGGGCCAATGATTAACTTCTCCTAATACTTAATCGGCTTGTGGCAGAAAAGCCAGCAGTGCTTCAGCACTGTGTTCAGAGCTTTGCTGTGCTGTCTGGAGTGGCACAAGTCCTGTGTGCTGCTGGCAGGCAGGAGTGTACCATGCACTTGAGAAAGGCTTTTGAGTATTGCTTGTGTGTAAAACAGGAGGGTGAGGATGGCAGAAACCAGCCTCCACCTCACAGGTAGAGCAGCGAATGCACATCGGGATGTCCGACTGGACTTGACAGTCTCAGAGGCCTTTCCCAGCCTCAACAATTCTGTGATTCTTAGTGCAACAGGGGAGGTTCCATCAGGCTGTGTCACCTCCCCAACCTCCTGTTTTCTCTATCTCAAGGACAGTGTCTCACTTGTCCCAGCCCTGCTGCAGACCTGCAGGAGAGCTCCTGCTTGGTGGAGTAGGAGCACTTGTGCAGCTGCCATCAGTTTGTGAAAGAAAAACAGCTGCTTTTACTCTTGCACCAGTGGCATGAAGCTCTGCCTTTGCTGAGAGCTTCTAACTTGAGAACACAATGGGAAATGAATACTTTTCCAAGAGGAATTTTTAAGTCAGCCTTCTGCACCTACTTCCCTGCAAATGTGTTGATTTGTGTAGAGTCACAGTCTCTTCCCTTTCCACTTTGCTTCCTGGAGAACTGAGCAGCTTGTTTATCTTCTGTCTGACTGCTACAGCAGTTGCAGATAATAACCCTCTAATATTGGTTTGGGTAATTCATAGAGCAAAAAATCCCATCCAAGGTATTTACATAATAAAAGAACCATTTTGCAATCCTAGTCTTAAAGTACTAGGGGAAAATCCCTAGGAAATGGTTACAGTGGGTGTGACTTCTTAATTTACGGTGATTTTATCCTTTTCTTCTCCCAGTAATAGACCTTTACACAGGGCAGCTCTCCCATTGCCTTTATTTACACAAAACAGAAAATCACCTTTTCCTTTCTTTAGGCAAAAATCCTCTTTTTAAATCCCTTTTTTAAATTTAGTTTTGTATCAGGATCGCTGGGCCATAACCGTGTGTGTGTGCAGTAGCATGGACCGTGTGGTATCAGGCCTTGAGCACTTCCAGGGATGGAGCAGCCACAACCTCCCTGGGAAGTGTGTTCCAATGCCTCAGCACCCTCACTGCGAAGAATTTCCTCCTAATATCTAATCTTAATCTACTCTCTTGTAGATTAAAGCCAGTTCCCCTTGTCCTATCACTACAAACTCATAGAAATCCCTTCCCCAGCTCTCTTATAGGCTCCCTTCAGCTACTGGAAGGCTACTATAAGGTCTCCCTGGAGCCTTCTCTTTCCTAGGCTCAATAGTCCCAACTCCTGCAGCCAAGAAAGCCTTGTGAGACCTGTTCAGATCTCAGTGGCTTTGCATGGGTCATCCCATAGGGCAGTTTGGACATACTTGATGGGATTTTTTGAGGAGGGAGTCCCAGCAATGTACAGTCCCTGCTGCCATCTGAACCTGCACTTTGTCTCCAGCCCACTTATGTTTTGGTCCGAGCCCCTCAAGATGAGTGTGAACTTTGGTGAACCCAGCCTACCTGCAGGACACGGGGCTCTGCTTATGAAACACCCTTTCAGTGTCTGTAACAGTTTTCACCCAAAGACCTCAGGACACTCGAGTGCGCTCGTGATTAACTGCACACTCTGAACTTTGTCCCAGCAGAGAACACCTGGCCAATACCATGAATACTCTGAATGTATTTCTCCAACATGAGAACATGGTGGAGAGGGACTTGGACCACAGTCTCATTTCCACTGCTTCACACAGCCCCGCAGTTCTGCCTTTCACCTCTGCCCTTTGAGTGACCCTTCTCCTGTGGAGTGGTTCAAACCATCCTACAGAGCAGCCAGTTCCAAATTCTGGGAGGATAGAGATGACATGTGCGCATGGAGAACGAGGAACCGTGTCTGTTTGGTGCTTATACAGTGAGCTGGAGGGCAGTCCATGTGCAGAGTTCTGGTGTCAGCTGGAACATAGGAGGTTCCACACCAGTATCAGAAGGAAATTCTCCACAGTGAGGGTGACAGAGCACTGGAACAAGTTCTATCACTTCCATCGAACTACGTGGCCATCTCTCAGCAGAGTCCGAGCCAAGGGTGCAGTGACTGCATTCGTTCCCTTACCTTGCTCTAGGGACCTTTCACAACACAGAAAAAGCCTTAACAACTGTCTCTCCTCTGTGTTGTTGTTTGGAGGGACTTTGTTGATTTTTATTTTTCCTCTTGTACATTTTTCAAGGTTAGATCTGTCCTACAGCCCAGCCTGCAGGTGCCTTTGCTGTCTGTGTGACTGCAGTTTGTGTCTTTGCATGTATCTGAAGGCAACTGTCAAAACTGATCATTAAAACTCTTCTTCCTCCTTTCAGTCCTACGGACACAGCTGAGCCTAAACCCACAGATTTGTGCAGCCAGAGACTCCTGCCAGGTTTCTTTCATGGCTGGGATTGACTTTATAGCAATATCACACTTAGATGAGACCGACAATCCCTAAAACCCCAGAAGTAAGAGGTGGAAAAGACTCTTAGGTCACCAGCAACATTTCCCTGCAGGGTGGGATGCACTGCAGGTGTTTGTGCCCTAGGACTGACAGAGGGGCTGCACCAGTGGTTGTCATTAATTGCTGTGTTTCTGAGCCTGAGACTGAATCCTGGTGGGTGAAGGGAGTGGAGCATCTTCCTTAGGAGGAAAGGCTGAGGGAGCTGGGTCTCTAGCTTGGAGAAAAGGAGATTGAGGGGTGACCTTATTAATCTTGATAAATATGTGAAAGGTGGGAATCAGGAGAATGGAACCAAGCTCTGCTCAGCGGTGTCTAATGATAGTACAAGGGGCAATGGGTGTCAGCTGGAACAGAGGAGGTTCCACATCAATATGAGAAAGAACTTCTTCCCGGTGAAGGTGACAGAGCACTGGAAGGGGCTGCCCAGGGAGGTTGTGGAGTCTCCTTCTCTGGAGATGTTTAAAACCCACCTGGATGTGTTCCTGTGTGACTTGGTCTAGGTGATCCTGCTGTGTCAGGGGGATTGGACTGGATGATCTTTTGAGGTCCCTTCCAGTGCCTAATATTCTGTGGTTCTGAGCCACCACCTTATAGCAGTGGGAGCCCCAACAGCTCAGTTCCTCCTGGACTTGGGACATTATGGTTTGAAATATGATCTCCTATGATCTTTTATCCAGAAGAGTAGAGGACAACAAAGCACACAAGTCATTCACACAGGGCATAGTTCCTGTGGCAGCTGAGATTTAAACCTCTAGCTGTACCCACTCAGTAGAACAACTTCGTCTGGACTTGCCTATTTTTAAGTTGGGGATAGTTCCATAAGTCAGGGAATTTCTTTTTGCTTTGGGTAGTTCATCCACAGTTAAATGTGCTCCTTCCCTCCTAAACATTTAGCACTGGGGTATTTTATTGTGATGTTTCCCTCAAAGGATGTTTCAAGCTGTTCATTACCAGTTAACATGACAGCACTTTGCTTGAACTTGTCGACTTAGCTACTTTTTTCTTCTTTATTTTAACCCAAGAATGAAATTCTTTGACTATTTCATGAGATTCCTGAAGTATCTGGCACAAAGCAAATAGAATTAAAGCAAAGAATAACTCATTTTTTACCGCACTGTGAATTCCTGGTTCCTCTCCGGTCGCACAGCAAATGTTGACATTAACTAGAAGATATGCCACTTCCATGCCAGGGCTCATTCTTGGAACATGAGATCAGGCTGATTCTGTGAAAATAAATATTAAAGAAAACATGCTCAGCAAAGTGTGAAGCTCATAAAGGCTCGGCGCTAAGAAATCTGGGCAGCCACTGCCACCCCACCGGGACTCGCTCAGCTCGCAGCACTTGCTCACCCAGAGTTGCATCACAGTTGTGTTTTTGGAACCAACATGGTTCCGTTTCTGTTTAGAGTTACTTGACTTCAGTTTTCAGTTGCTCCTCAGCACTGTGTTTTGAATGAGCTTTTCTCTTGATACTGCAAGTATCACTCTTCTGCTATTTTTCAGCTGCTTCCGTTTCGTGATAACCTGGCACATCCTCGACTTCTTTTGTTAACACCTAAAAACCCAAATCTCCTGCTTTGGGTTTCCTTCTCTTTTGAGCTTCCTTAAGATACAGAAATGACCCTATGGCTAGATCCAACGTCCTGCATGCCCTCTCTTCTTTCACAGATATACAGAAGTTAGGATGTCAGGTAGCGACAGGACTAGGGGGAATGGAGCAAAGCTGGAGATGGGTAGATTTAGAGTGGATGTGAGGAGGAAGTTCTTCACTGTGAGAGTGGTGAGAGCCTGGAATGGGTTGTCCAGGAAGGTGGTGGAGGCCCCATCCTTGGAGGTGTTTAAGGCCAGGCTGGATGAGGCTCTGGCCAGCCTGATCTAGGGTGGGGTGGCAGGGGAGTTGGAACTGGATGATCTTGTGGTCCCTTCTAACCCTGACTGACTGTGTGACTTGGTCTGGATGATCCTGCTGTGGCAGGGGGATTGGACTGGATGATCTTTCGAGGTCCCTTCTAATCCCTAGTGGTTCTACGATTCTAGGTTAAATGTGGCACATGCTTTTCTTGCCTGATCTTCAGATCATACAATCATAGAGTGTATTGGGTTGGAGGAGAACTCCAAACGTCATCTAGTCCACCTCCCATATCACAAGCAAGGACATCACTCAGTAGACCAGATTGTGCAGAGCCCCATCCAGCCTGACCTTGAAAGTTTCCAGGGATGGAGCCTCCACCACCTCTCTAGGCAGCCTCTTCCAGGAATGCACCACCCTCAGATTTAAGAACCTTTTCCTGATGTCCAGCCTAAATCTCCCCTTTTCCAGCTTCAAACCATGACCCCTCAGCCTGTTGTTCCCTGTCCTTGTGAAGAGTCTTCGCCATGCTTCTTGTAGGACCCTTTCAGAGATTAGAAGGTCACTGTAAGGTTCCATCAGAGCCTTCTCCTCTTCAGGCTGAGCAACCCCAACTCTCTCAGCCTGTCCTCATAAGAGACGTGCTCCAGCCCTCTGAACATTTTCATGGCCTCCTCTGGACACGCTTCAGCAGGTCTACATCCTATCACAATTTATGCATGAACAGGACACTGTCAGTGTTTCCCCTGGACATTCATGGTTCTAGCAGAAATTGTTCTAGGTGAGGAAAGTAGTAACCAAGTGCAGCTTTCCCTGGGGACAATAACAGCCAGGTTCACCCAGCCTTTGGTTATCACCTTTGGATACGTCTATCCTGATAGAGTGGACTCACTTTGCCTCCTTCTCTTCTCTCCAGCCCCTTCCCAAAAGGGCAGATAAAACCACACGATTACAGAGAACTGAAAACTTCAGGGGAGCTTGAGCCGTTGCTGAGGACTTCTACCCCACAGCCATGTATTAAACATTGCTTTAAGTGTTGTATTCCTGGAGCAGCAAGAGGTCCATGACAGGCAGAAGCTTTGTGACACCAGTGTACAGTCTGTGTCCATCCTCTCCACCCTCCCCTTGAGGATTTCCCAGGTGTAGACCTAAGCTTGAAGGAGCTTCTCTGCAAGTAGATCCTCCTCACTGTCAGCAGTGCTCCATGGCTGTCTTGTGTACCAGCTCCTCTCAGGACCTGGGTCTGAGGAAGGACTAGATGTAAGCAGGTGAGTAAATATCTAATCTGAAGGAAAAGGAGAGGGAAATCCTTTTCCCAAGGGTTACATTTAAGCTGAGGAGGGAGTTCTGGGTTGAAAGGCTGGGGAGACAAATGGGCTTTGTTTCTGGTGGCGCTCCTGTTGTAAGGAAGTGTTGAAACGAGACAGCTTTGGGGTTGAGAAATTTTCAGTGCTAGATGAAGTGGTAGCAGAGAAATTACCTTCAATAATTTCTGTAAAGCTGGTGAGCAAGGGAATTAATTTCCTCTCAAGATGATGTGGTGGGAAGGCAAAGCCCTAGGTTACTGCTCAGACAAAAGGGAAAAGGTGAATGCTTTGCGTGACGTTCTCTGTGCATTTCATAGTTTTACAGACATCTCTGAAATTTATAGTGTGGGTGCTTGGGTTTGAAGTGCAAGCTCACCTTGCCTGACCTCCCCTGTAACACAGGCCTTTGAATCTGACCTTGTAATTTCTGCAGCAGGAACCTCTCTACCTGTCTGAGCTGTAACAGGTCTCTTAGATATCCATCTAGTCTTGACTGGAAGACTGCAAATAAAGGAAATCCATCACATCCTGAGGTAGCTGTGCTTAAATCACTAAGATAAGGCTGAACATCTAAGGCTTTCCCTGAAAACAAGACGGCAGCAAGAATTTGCTGGAGATGCCAGTGCTCGTGGGAGGGTGAGAGGCTGCAGATCCAGCAGTGGTCTTTGTAAAGCTCTATGATAGTGGAAAAAGTTGCTCTAGTTGCAATGCAGCAAAAGTGTAGTTCTGCAAAAGATCTCATCTGAACTGTGATCTTCACAAAGTTAATTGAATAGTCAATTGACTTTGGTTCATTAATTATTTGGTTTTCAAGGCTGACTGATGCAGGTTGGATGACTGGACAGTAATGCTTCAGTGAGACAAATGCACTCTTTAGGGAAAAAAGCTGTGATACTACAGGTGAAAACAATTTTATCTCAGTTTGAGCTACCTGGTTATAGGTCATTTTTTCTGTTCTGTTTCAAAAGCTGTTTTGAAGAGATTACCCTTATGGGTTGGGGACTGACCTGCTGGAGAACAGTACAGGAGAAAGGGACCTGGGGGGGCTGTGTCCAGCAGGATGTCCATGAGCCAGTAATGGTCACTTGTGGCTGAGAAGGCCAATGGCATCCTGGGGTGGGTTGTCAGTAGATCAGAAGAGGCTCCTTTCCCCATGTACTCTGCCTGCTGAGACCACACGTGGAATACTGTGTCCAGTTGGTGGTATCCCTGGGTGGTAATTCTGAGTTGGTGACTCCATGGTGGAGACTCCTGGGTGGTAACTTTTGAAGCAGAGACTCTAAGGTGGTGTAGATCTCAAAAAGTTTCTAAATAAGGGTCTAGGACAGGGTGTATTGTCATTCAAACACTTGTTATGTCTGAGGTGTAAAAGAACAGGGGACAAAAACAGCTCGAGTACCTGTGGCATGGAGACTAAGGTATCTGAGGAGCAAAAGATGAATACGAGATTGCAAAGTAGAGTTTCATACATCAATTGCTTTGGATTTTGTGAAGAGAAATTATATAGGATGTTCTTTGAGGATATATAACATAAAGTACTTAGTACATAAAGTACTGAGATGAAGTTTACCTGGCTGGGACATGATCACAGAATCACAGAACATTAGGAGTTGCAAGGGACCTCGAAAGATCATCTAGTCCAACCCCCCTGCCACAGCAGGATCATGTCATTACACGAGTTAGTAGCCTAGTTTCAGTGAATATGGTCTAGTCTGTGGCAGATACCTACTGAACTGGAGGTTTTTCTGCGTAGAGTTGCTCAAGTGTAGTTCTTCTGAAACTTCTAATACCACTGCAATACTGTAAATCATAAATGATGTGGGGAATTTAGGTCTCCTATGCATAACGTGCCACCACATTAAGAGTCAGCATCCTTTGGTCTCACTGCTGCTTAGAATTAACCAAACTGAAAGCGAATGGAGTGTAAGTTTTGCAGAGAACAGCCAGAATGTGCTCTGCAGTGCATCTGGCTGCAAAGATGTGCACTTGAATGAATCCATTGTACCAACAATATAAAGAGTTTCCCTTTTTAGCAGGCAACGAGGGGGGAAAAAAGCGGGGTAGATTAGTGTCCTATGGAAACTGAAGAGTGTAGCTCTTCAAGGTCAGCAGCACGCTGGAAGATTCCTACAGGTAACTGCTGTTTTGTGTGCAAAACATTCATGTGAAAAATCTTTTCAGGCTTCACAGCAGGTTGTAGGATTTATTGCACCAGCCATTAACTGTTAAAAAGTTCAGATGTTATATCTAATGGTTTAGTTTAGGCGAAGGGAAGAGGTAGACATGAGGTAGCAACTCTTCCCACATAAGTGATCCTGCTCTGGCAGGGGGATGGGAGTTGATGCCCTTTTGAGGTCTCTTCCAGTCCCTCATGTCCTGTGATTCTGTGATTCCTAGCTGGCTTTGTGAATGGACTACCCAGGGCAGTGGTGGAGTCTTCATCCCTGGAGGTGCTTAAGGACAGACTGGATGTGGCACTTAGTGCCCTGGTCTAGCTATTGTGATGATGTTAGGTCATGGGCTGGATTTGGTGATCTTGAAGGTCTTTTGTAGCCTCACTGATTCTCTGATTAGTGCTGTCCAGTATAATTCTCTGAATTCCAGGTCCTTTCCAGACAACTTTGCAAGTCCAACCTAGTTACAAGCTTATGTGAAGAATTCAGAAGCAAATTGTGTGTGATCTCCATCTACACTAGGTTAGTTGTATTTGGGGTCTGTTTTTCCATGTCCTACTTTGATCACTTGGTTTATTTTGATTGCTTCACAGTCTACCAGTAACTAAATGGCTTTAAACTGAAAGAAGTAGTTTAGGAAGAAGCTCTTTAGTGAGAGGGTAGCAAGACGCTAGAACAGCTCACCCAGAGAAGTTGTGGCTGCTCCATCCCTAGAAGTATTCAAGGTCAGGTTGGATGGGGCTCTGAGCAACCTGGTCTAGTGGGAGATGCCCCTACTTCTGCAGGGTGGTTGGAACTCAATGACCCTTAATTTCCCTTCCAACTCTAACCTTTGTAGGCTTATGGAAACAAAATTAAATGAAATCAGAGTTTATCCTACAGGTTATAGGACTTGTTGCATAGGAAATCTTACCAACTTCAGGTCAACTATACAGCCTGTGACCACAAGAGTGTTTTTAGAAGTTTTCAGGCATTTGTCTTAATTTCACGTGTCGTGAGGTGCTTAATAAGATGCCCTGTGTAAGACTGAAGTAACCTGCTTCGACTTTGTAACTGCAATTACCTGAGGACAAGCTGGATTTTGTTTAGTTTTCTGCTGAGACGTTGAGGAGATGGCAGGTGGTAAAGGAGCTGGTGCCAACCATTACAGTACTGCCCTTCTGGAAAGTGAAGTCAAGGTGAGAAATGTTACCACGTCGCCGGGTCTCTTTCCCCTCTGAGCCTCCCGCTCGGGAGGGAAGCTTTGCTGTTGAAAGGCTCACATTGTACCCCTGGCCTTTCTAAAGAACAGAAACCACACTCTGCTGCGGTGTGGGTGGGCAGCTAAAGCTAAGGTAAACAACCTGCATTGCCAAGCAGGGGTTTTTTTAAGCAGTGGGAAAGATGCTTTTCAACAGATGCATTTCAACAGGAATAACCACAAAGATACAGGAAACACCTGCAAGCCTTTGTTGTATGGAAATCTCAACAGCAGGAACCAACGGGAGTGCGAAGTCCACCTGGAACTTCTCTGCAAAGCTGCAAAACATCTGCAAGGCAGGAGAAAAAAAATGCACCTATTGATCAAGCATGTCCTGTTTGTGCCAACAAGCACGGGTGCACACAGCAGCCACTGTGAAGGTGAATGCTAATTGCCTCCCCTTTATTAACGGGACGATAGTTGTGTAGAGAGAAGGCCAAAGAGGGTGGTGGTCTCCTCCAGCCCAGCCCAGAGTGACACAACTGTGCCCAGCTGGCTGATGCAGCACGGGTTGGGTTTTAAGATCTCAGGCTCAAGAACTAACTTACTAACATCCCCACAGGTAGATGCAATTCACAGATTCACTTGTCTTGGCAAGTTTCATTTGATGTCTTGAGTGTCTTGAGAGTGTCCAATGGAGGGTTGTGAGGATGATTAAGGGACTGGAACATCTGTAAGGAAATGCTGAGGGATCTGGTGCTTTTTAGTTTGGAGAGGAGAAGACTGAGAGTGGGATCTGATTGATGTCTATAAATACATGAAGGCAGGGACAACTCTTTTCATTTATGCTCTGTGGGACTGAGGGATAATGGATTCAAGCTCGAGCACCAGATGTCCACCTCAACCAGAGGAAGCACTTCTTTGCTGTAAGGGTTACAGAGCACTGGAACAAGCTCCCCAGAGTGCTCATGAAGTCCCCTTCTCTGGAGACTTTCAAGAGCAGTCAGGATACATTTCTGAGTGATCTACCCTAGTTTTGGTCCTGCTGTGGAAGGGGGTTGGACTAGATGAAGGTCCCTTCCAGCCCCTAACATTCTGTGATTCTGTGGGATTCTGTAATGTCCTGAATGGGGAGAAGACAAACTTGTTCTGTAGGAACAGGTAACTTTATACAGCAAGTTTATAGTAATTTCTAGACTAAGTCCAGAAGGGAATTCCCATGTAGTAGAGGGCAGACTCCATTATCCTACAAAAGGATATATTTTAGAAATATGTGCCCTTTTGTTTAAAGAATTCATGTGATGAGGAAACTATGCATGAGAAGTCCTTACAGTGGCTGACCGCTCTCAAGTAAAAGTCACCATCATTTTCTAGCTCAAATTCATGTACCTTCAGGTTCCAGCCCTTTAGTCTTTTCATAGTGGTTTTTTTTTAAAAATCCACTAATATAGTTTTATTATTTTATCCATTTTATTCTAGATTAGGGTCTGGGTAGTGGCAGGTCATCTTTGGAGGTTTGAATACATCTAGCTTCTAAAAGCATTCCAATTTGTCTAGGAGTCGTATCTGGTTGTCAGCCTGTCTCCAGTAACAGAAGTTGTACAGACAATTCTTCCAGATTAAGGTTTTCTAAATTTCTTATCCCCTCTGCATTACTTTATAAACTTACTCCCTGGCTGTAACACGGTTGATATGTTACAGGCTCAAGAACAGATTAAAGGGAGACAACTTCTTCTCCCTGGGCCCCTGGGTGTCCTGATCCTCCTGAACACAGACAAAAGTAGAGTGAATTAGAATAAATAAGGTTGCACTGAAGGATCCCGGTGCCCATGAAATGTCTCTGATGCTACAAGAAGATTTGATTTAACTCATCAACATCTGTAACCACATAGAGGTTCACCACGGTTAAGCACAATGCTAGTGAATGTTGTAGCAGCCCTATACACCCCGTCACAGCAGTGCTCTGAAGTGGTGGCAGCAATACAGCTTGGACCTGTAGAGGTCTTGGACCACATAGTGTGGGGTTTTTTGTCAAAAGCCATTTCCTGGCCCATTGTTCCATTGGAACTTCAATAAGGCCAAGTGCCAAGTCCTGCACTTGGACCACAACAACCCCATGCAGAGCTACAGGCTTGGGGAGCTGTGGTTGGAGAGCCATCTGGCAGAGAGAGGACTGGAGGTTCTAGCTGACAGGAAGATTAATGTGAGTCAGCACTGTACCCAGGTAGCCAAGAAGGCCAATGACATCCTGGATTGTATTAGAAATAATGTGGCCAGCAGGACTAGGGAAGTTATTGTCCCCCTGTATTTGGCACTGGTAAGGCCACATGTTGAGTGGTGTGTCCAGTTTTGGGCACCTCAATAAGAGATGTGGAGGTGCTGAAGCAGGTGCAGAGGAGGGCAACGAAGTTGGTGAAGGGACTGGAGAATAAACCTTATGAGGAAAGACTGAGAGAGCTGGGGCTCTTTAGTTTGAAGAAGAGGAGGCTGAGAGGAGACCTCCTCACTCTCTACAACCACCTGGAAGGATGTTGTGGAGAGGTTGGTGCTGGTCTCTTCCCACAAGCAATTAGTGATAGAACAAGAGGGAATGGGTTCAAGTTACAACAGGGTAGGTTTAGACTTGATATTAGGAAGATTTTTTTCACACAAAGGGTGGTCAAGCACTGGAATGGGCTTCCCAGGGAGGTGGTTGAGCCACCATCCCTGGATGTGTTTAATGATCATTTGGATGAGGTGTTGAGGGATCTGGTTTAGGAATGAACTTATAAGGCAGGGTATTTGGTTGGACCCGATGATCCCAGGGGTCTTTTCCAATTGGAGTGATTCTGTGATTCTGTGATCATGTTTTACTGGCGTGCATAGTCTTTGTCTCCTCCAGCCCAAGAAAACTGGGGGTTATGCAGCCATGGAGTAATTCTAAGGAAACAAAAAACCTACACAGAGACTCTAATAGCAGGAGAATTGGTTTATATTTGCCTAAAACCCCACTATGTAGTCATGTCCCCCCAACAACAAAAGATTCTGCATCATTGCTTTGTATTGGCTGAAGCTAATCTGCTTCTTTATAGATTCAACTGAACACTCAGTGAAAAGAGTCTTGTTGGATGAAACCCAGCTTGGGACAAAAGATCTTGGTCAAAAATTTACTGTACAGATTTAACCATCAGGAGATACTGATCTGTTTCTTGTGTCTACTGAAACTCAGATCTATTTACCTTAGTCTTTAGAAAACAGAATCACAAAACATTAGGGCTTGGAAGAGACCTTGAAAGATCATCTACTCCAATCATCCTGCCGGAATAGGATCACCTAGACCAAGTTGCACAGGAACATGTCCAGGTGGGTTTTAGACGTCTCTAGAGAAGGAGACTCCACATCCTCCCTGGACAGTCCCTTCTAGTGTTCTGTCACGCTCAGTGTGAAGACGTTTGTTCTCATATTGATGTGGAACCTCCTATGTTCCAGCTGACCCCCACTGCAATAACCTATTGCTACTCTTCAGGGGGGTTTCTCAGGTTGGTGGAAATAGAAGACAACGTGGGTTCTGGCTCACATACCAGAAGGGAGATTTTCCAGCATTCTTATTGTAATGTCTGTTCAGAGGTGTGACCCAGAAAATATCAGTCTTTTCACTTTTATGGAGCTCTCAGCAGCAGGCAGTGGCAAACTTATCCTTTCGGGGCTANCTAGCTGACAGGAAGATTAATGTGAGTCAGCACTGTACCCAGGTAGCCAAGAAGGCCAATGACATCCTGGATTGTATTAGAAATAATGTGGCCAGCAGGACTAGGGAAGTTATTGTCCCCCTGTATTTGGCACTGGTAAGGCCACATGTTGAGTGGTGTGTCCAGTTTTGGGCACCTCAATAAGAGATGTGGAGGTGCTGAAGCAGGTGCAGAGGAGGGCAACGAAGTTGGTGNTGGAGTAATTCTAAGGAAACAAAAAACCTACACAGAGACTCTAATAGCAGGAGAATTGGTTTATATTTGCCTAAAACCCCACTATGTAGTCATGTCCCCCCAACAACAAAAGATTCTGCATCATTGCTTTGTATTGGCTGAAGCTAATCTGCTTCTTTATAGATTCAACTGAACACTCAGTGAAAAGAGTCTTGTTGGACCAAACCCAGCTTGGGACAAAAGATCTTGGTCAAAAATTTACTGTACAGATTTAACCATCAGGAGATACTGATCTGTTTCTTGTGTCTACTGAAACTCAGATCTATTTACCTTAGTCTTTAGAAAACAGAATCACAAAACATTAGGGCTTGGAAGAGACCTTGAAAGATCATCTACTCCAATCATCCTGCCGGAATAGGATCACCTAGACCAAGTTGCACAGGAACATGTCCAGGTGGGTTTTAGACGTCTCTAGAGAAGGAGACTCCACATCCTCCCTGGACAGTCCCTTCTAGTGTTCTGTCACGCTCAGTGTGAAGACGTTTGTTCTCATATTGATGTGCAACCTCCTATGTTCCAGCTGACCCCCACTGCAATAACCTATTGCTACTCTTCAGGGGGGTTTCTCAGGTTGGTGGAAATAGAAGAGAACGTGGGTTCTGGCTCACATACCAGAAGGGAGATTTTCCAGCATTCTTATTGTAATGTCTGTTCAGAGGTGTGACCCAGAAAATATCAGTCTTTTCACTTTTATGGAGCTCTCAGCAGCAGGCAGTGGCAAACTTATCCTTTCGGGGCTAAGCTGGAGAGGTCTGATCACAAAATGACTGCAAGGTAATAAACAGGGAATCCTAGGATTAGATGTTTGCAGGGTTGCCTTTCCCTGAAGAGCAACATAACACAGATCCTCGAGCTTCTACTGTCTTGCATTTGTTTTCTCAGCAAAAGTTATCTTCTCTTTATTGGAATAATAAGAAAAACACAGAATTGTAAATCCTAAAGAGACCACCTGAGGCTGACTGGACATTTACAAACCCTGGGATTTTTATAGGTTTTAAAAAGAAGATCAAATGTCCAATGATGTAAAGTTAGTTTTTTTCCCATGGGTTGTTTTCATAGTGAAAAGCCACATACAGCTTTTATTGATGTTGTATTATAAGAGAGAAAAAAGAAAGCTGTGTCTGTGTCCTATTCTAGGATGAACATGGGGTCAAATCATACATTGTGATTTGCTCAAATGTTTTCACTGTCCTACGGGAGGAACTGAATTTATGTTCTCAAAGTTTTCTCTCTCAGGTAGCCTTCCTACTTCTTTTATACTGTAGAAAGAAGAGCTATGCAGAGCTATGCATCTTAGTCCCATGAAACACTACTGAGTCTACTGCCCAGAGACTAATCCCAGGTGGCAGAGTTGAATTAAATGTACCAGCAGCAACAAATCTCTTCTCATTTTTGCTCCTGGGACGATGTGACTGTCGGCAACGTTACAATCCGTGTTGTACCTGGCATCAAAGCAAAGCAGATAATAGGGGTAATAACTCTAAAAGCACAATGAAGAGTAAATAAGAGGATTATACAATTTCTTTGTCTCTTTATGTTCGGTGGATTGGAGTTAGTGACAGGGTAAAGATCCACTCTGGCAGGGAGAAGAAAGAGTTACAGGGGATGGTGCTGCTTTGCTCAAGGGGCACTAGTGTTGTACTAAACAACTCCTGGAAGTGTAATGGCTCCTCTCCTGCTTTAAGTGCAGGGGACTTTGTTTTAGAAGACAGCAGAAAATGGCTGTTGATGAGCAGAGAAGCGTCTGAAGATGTTTTCAAACTTCTTCCTCTCTGACAGGTAGCTGATCACTCCTTCAGGATTAATGGACCATCAGCACAGGCTGTGCCTGCAGGCTGAGGTCCTGTTCCTTCCCTGCTGGCAAGCTGGAACACGATCCAAGGGTGCAAGTGCCACGAGCGTCTTTTCCGTCTTTCTTGGTGTCACACAGCAAAGTGCTTGGAATGCCAAGCAAACAAAACACCTCCATCTGCTGTCAGAAGGCTGCAACTAGAAAAGGAGAGGTCATTTCTGTCTTTTTGCACAGAAATGGGTGGGTTAGTTATGTTTATCACGTGCATGACAGGATCCTGGTTAATAACTGCCATTGAAATATAAAATAAACATTGAAGATGACAGCAGGACCAGTGAGATGCAGCCAACTAACTCCACACTGGGTTTTGAATCCTGCTTGGTGGAGGTCTAGTGTTCTAACAACCTGTGTGTGAGTCTCAGTGGAAGTCACGCATGGATACCACTTGTCTTTTCCCCCTACCAGCAATTCTTCTCTTCTTTCAAGGATGACAGGCCAACAGCATCCCAGGGTGTGCAGAGCTAATGCCAGCAGTACTTCTCCTTTGTGGATCAAATAGCTGGAATTGGAATGAACCTTCCTCAAATTCTCTTCCAGGAGCTCCTCCAGGCAAAACTTTGAGGTTTGCATAACTCTGACTTCACTTTGGCAATGAAAAATAAGCCCCTTATTTGTGCCAAGCAAAAATGTATTTCTTCTTAGTAGCATCTTTCATTGCTAAAATGACATTTCTGTCTTCCCCCCCTTTTTTTCTTTAATCTCTTGCTGTGATTTTTCCTCTAAGGACATTTTTACATCGACTGTTCCAGACGTGCTGAGACAAGAGGAAGATAATTGCAGTAGTTGATCAGAATGCATGAATGTGATGTGGTCAGACATTTCAGCTCGTGGTCTGAATGTGGTGTTGGAAACCGAAGGATGGTGTCAATAAACCCATGGAAAAATCAGTTTTCCTTTGCAGTCCTAGAAGCCTCAGTAAGAACAATCCAAACCAAAAAAACCGAGAAAACTTACACAGCAAATGTCACCCTCTGATTAATAGATATAAAAGTGGTTTTAATATGATGCAATACGTTGCTAGAATAAAAGTAATGCAGCTATCACCTTCAGTTTTCATCAAGGTGAAGGATTTCTGTGACATCTTTCATTTTTCTCATAGGAAAGATTATTTCTAGTTTCGAGCTACAGCCACAGAGATGTCAGCTTGTGGTGCCTTCTGCCATTAGAAGGTTGTGCGAGAGGTTACAAGAAATCTTAGTTCAGGACCCACAAAATCCTTTGGGCAGTTTCAGGAGATGATTTGTGTCTCTGAGGTGGATATTCAAGAAGGGAACAGAACTGCTGGAGGGAGTTCAGCGCAGAGCCACGAAGATGAAGGGAGTGGAGCGTCTCCCTGATGAGGTAGAGCTGAGCTTAATGAAGTCTCTTTAGCTTGGTTAGCAGATTAAGAGAGGTTCTCCTCCCCCTCAACTCTGCCCTGGTGAGACAGCATCTGGAGTATTGTGTCCAGTTCCAGGCCTCTCAGTTCCAGAAGGACACAGAGCTGCTGGAGGGGGTCCAGACCCACAAAGATGAACACCTCCCTGATGAGGAAAGGCTGAGGGAGCTGGGTCTGTTTAGCTTGGAGAAATGAAGACTGAGGGGAGACCTCATGAATGTTGATAAATATGGAAAGGAGGATGAAGCCAGGCTCTTCTCAGTGGCATCCAATGATAGGACAAGGGGCAATGGGTGTGAGCTGGAACATAAGAGGTTCCACACAAATATGAGAAAGAATTTCTTATGGTGAGAGTGACAGAGCGCTGGAAGGGGCTGCCCAGGGATGCTGTGGAGTCTCCTTCTCTGGAGATGTTTAAACCCTGCCTGGACATGTTCCTGTGTGACTTGCTCTAGGTGATCCTGCTGTGGCAGGGGCATTGGACTCGATCTTTCAAGGTCCCTTCCAAAGAATGAAAGACAAAACAACCTTGTGTGTCTCCACAGTGACACAGCTGTGGCTGCTTCTTGCAGCACTTCTTGTGGTGGGTTCTTCTGAAAGCCTTGAATCTTTCAAGCTCTGTGATGACAAAGTCCAATTCCTGGTGATTTTGAAATATCAAAGATATTGTTTTGAAATATCACAGACATGCTCCGCCTTTAAACCATCATGCTCCCCTCATTCATTCTTTAATCCTTTTGGAAGAAGAGAGAACAGTCTCCTCGACACTCTGTATTTAAATCAAGGCATGTCAGAGGGGCCATGCAAAGAGGGGAGCTGCTAAGACAGGTTGGGAAGAGGTCAGGCTGGATCACATCGATCACTAGTTACAGCCCTAACCACACAGAGGAAAATCACCAGGGCACAACAGGAACAATGCGCAGCTTTCATCGCACCTTTGTCAGCCCTTGTGGGTGATGGAGTGCAGGTTGTAAGTCCTTGATGTTAAACACGGGAATTGCCCTGTGGAGTTGAAGTTAATAATAAAGAGAGGAACAAGGCAGCACAACGGTGAACAAAAAGGGGCAGGTTGAAGTGATTTATTGGGAGGGCTGAAATTCTCATTACTATGTAATGGAAAAAGAGTTTCTTAAAACATCAGATGTTTTTAGGCTTCCCATGGCTAGAGATGAGTGAGTGCCCTGCAGCAAGAGGGGTAGCACAGGGTGTCCTTGTCTTACGTTGCACAGCTCTTCCGGAGTGAAAAGCACCTATTCTTTGCTGTGTGCTCACTTTAAGAAGTTACTCTTTAATCCTTCTCATAAATTAAGAGACAGGAATCACCTAGCACTTTTCAAAGTTTCCTGTGGGAGGTCATTGTGCTGAATGCACCCCTTACATCAGGGTTAAGCCTGGCTTGCTGTTGTGGTGCTGCTCTTATTGAATCTTCTTACTTTATGTGATGTGCTGATATTTGTTTAGAACTCTAAACCAGATATAAACAGCAAAATGTAGACAGCACTGAAACAAAGACAACCCCTGTCAGTAAGGACTGGAAAGGAACATCTCCTTTATGGGGAAAGGCTGAGGGAGCTTAGAAAAAAGAGACTGAGGGGTGACCTCATTAACGTCTATAAATATGTGAAGGGTGGGTGTCAGGAGGATGGACCAGGCTCTGCTCAGTGGCATCTAGTGATAGGACAAGAAGCAATGGGTATAAGTTGCAACACAAGAGGTTCCACATCAATATCAGAAGGATCTTTTTCATGGTGAGGGTGACAGAGCACTGGAAGTGGCTGNTTGCTGATTGGACCAAGACACTCTTTACCTAGCAGGTATGGGACCTGAAGGCCTAGCAGGACTTCTCTGGAACCTACTAGTAACGTTACAGAAGAGCGATGATGGAAGGAAATGGTGTAGCAGGGTTGACCTTGACCATGAAGTGGATTTTTGCTGGGGTGGGGGATCTTCTAGCTTAGTCTTCTGCTTGAAGTGATCCTCTGTACCACACAGAGGTCATGTTTCGTTCAACCAGTGGCTGTTTCTCTTGTGATCCCTGTTGTACAGGAACATGCTGATATTCCTGAAATCAATTCCTCTTTGCTTCCCCAGTGCCTATGTACATACGTTTGGCCATTTCATAGGATCAAAGGCACCACTTTGTCACCTCCCCAGGGATCCTGCTGTGGTGGGGGGATTGGACTCGATGATCTTTCGAGGTCTGATACAATCTCCAGTGTTCTGTGATGACTTGCAGCTGAGTTTATTCAGTCTGGTAGAGAAGCTCTGG